>CM065391.1:14745000-15327500 GCA_033060915.1 Euryodendron excelsum
TGAATTTGACTAATAGCACCTAGGGGTTGAGCTTGATATGAACTACACACATAAGATACCACAGGAGATCCAGAAACAGGTGGAAAAATATGAAAGTTGCAATACTCCCAACATCAAGGAAACATAAACAGTTAACTTGGGGACCAAGGAAAACCCTAGAGAAATTAAGATTGGTATAGGGCTGGACCGATGGCAATGTAAGGAATTTTTAGAATTGCTAATTGCTAACCTCAACGTCTTTGCTTGGTCATATTAGGACATGACTGGGTTGGATGACTCCATCGTTGAGCACAAGTTACCTGTAGACCTTCAAATGAAGCCTCTAAAGCAAAAGCTAAGAAGACTTAAACTAGAGTGAAGCCTGAAGGTCAACGAGGAAGTGGTAAAGGAATTCCACACAAGATTCCTGCAAGTGGTGGAGTACCCCCAATGGCTGGCCAATATTGTCCCCATCCCTAAGAAAGATTGCAAAGTTCGAATGTGCATCAATTTTCATGACCTTAACAAAGCAAGCCCGAAAGATGAGTTCCCCTTACCACATATTGATCTCCTTGTTGAGAATACATCCAACCATGAGATGTTTTCTTTTATGGATGGATTCTCGGGGTATAATCAGAACAAAATAACTCAGGAGGATCCTGAGAAAATTGCCTTTATAAACCCTTGGGGGGTGTGTTGTTACAAAGTCATGCCATTCGGACTCCGCAATACTGAGGCAACTTACCAAAAGCCATGGTAGCCCTGTTTCATGACATGATTCACCAGGAAATGGAAATCTACATGGACGATATGATCGTGAAGTCCAAAGTTCGAGAGGATCATTTGTTTAACCTCCAGAAGGTGTTTGACCAACTATGTAAGTACTATCTAAAGCTGAACCCCGCCAAATGCACCTTTGGAGTATCTTTGGGGAAACTGTTGGGATTTATAGTCAACCAAAAAGGGATAGAGATTGTCCCAGCCAAAGTCAAGTCCATCGTCGAAATGCCACCCCCCAAGGGAGAAATGGAAATCTAATCCTTTATGGGAAAGCTAAACTTCATCAATCGATTCATTGCCCAAATGACTCACCTTTGCGAGCCCGTTTTCAAGCTTCCAAAAAAGGATACCTGCAAAGAAGGGAACAAAGATTGTCAAACGATCTTCGAGAAGATCAAAGGATACCTTCAAAACCCCCTTGCCTTGGCAGCGCCCACTCCCGAAAAACCTCTCTTGATGTACTTAATAGTCCTTGACACTTCCTTGGGATGTATTCTGGGACAACATAATGAAACCAGGAAGAAGGAGCATGCCATTTACTACCTTAGTAAGAAGTTTCTACCTTACGAAGTGAAGTGTTCTACCCTTAAGAAAACTTATTGCGCCCTTACTTAAGCTGGCCACTGACTTTGACACTACCTGCTCTATCATACTAGCTTTTTAATCTCTCAGATGGGCCCCTTCAAGTACATCTTTGAGAAGCCCACTCTGTCCAGCTGAATTACATGATGACATATGATCCTCTCAAAGTTCGATAGAGTTTTCACCACCCGCAAGGCAGTAAAGGGGCAGGTGATAGTAGACTACCTTGCGGAGAACCCCGTTGAAGATTATCAGTCTATGGAATTCCAATTCTTGGATGAAGACATATTGTTTGTTGAAGATGAAACTGAGAAGCAAGAGGAACCCGGATGGAAAATGTACTTTGACGGCGCCTCCAACAAGAAATGAGCTAGAATCGGGGTAGTAGTGGTATTATAAATTGGTAGCCATTACCTTATCATGGTCAAATTAAAACTGGACCTTTGCACCAACAATATAGCCGAATATGAAGCCCGCATCCTAGGACTAAGGTTGGCAATTAAAATAAAGATTGAAGAGCTGATTATTTTTGGAGATTCCAACCTCATAATCCAATAGTCCAAGGAAGTGTACCAAACCCGGGATGCCAAACTCTCCCCATATCATTAGCAAATTAAGGACTTTTGCCAATCATTTTGAAGTATAGATTTCTACCACATTCCTTCGACTGAGAATGGCTTCCCGGATGCTCTGGCCACCCTAGCTGCAACCATCAAGGTCAACAAGGGGATAAAGATCCCTCCTTTCTAGATTTTTGTTAGGGACACCCTTTCTTATTGCCTTCATACAGCTACAGAGCCAGATGGACAACCTTGGTATCATGACATCAAAAGGTACATTTAGAAAAGAAAGTTCCCAGACCAAGCTTCTCTCCAAGATAGGAAGACCATTTGCAGAATGGCTAGCCACTACTTCGTTGTTAGGAACGAAATCTTCAAGAGATCAATGCTAGGCCCGTTGAAGTGTGTGGATGCGAGTGAGGCCAAGGAGATCATGGGGGAAATACATGAAGGAGTCTGTAGTCCCCATATGAACGACCACACCCTTTCCAAAATGATCCTCCGAATAGGGTGCTACTGGACAACCTTAGAATCCGATTACATCAGATACGTCCTCTAATGTCACAAATATCAAATGCACGGAGATATGATCAAAGCCTTGCCTGTAGACCTTCATCCTTTGACAGCGCCAAGGCCTTTCTCTATGTGGGGGATAGACATGATTGGCCCCATCACGTCTAAGGTATCCAATGGCCATCGATTCATCCTGGTCGCTATCGACTACTTTACTAAATGGGTGGAAGCAGCCTCCTACGCCGATGTCACCAAGAAAGTAGTTGACAAGTTCATCAAAAATCACATTATCTGTCGATACTAAATTCTAAAGTCTCTCATCACAAATAATGCGACCAACTTGAACAACGAAATAATGACCAAACTTTGTGCAAAGTTTAACATTGCCCACCAAAATTCTGTCAGCTATCACCCACAGATGAACGTGGCAGTGGAAGTAGCTAATAAGAACATCAAGAGAATACTTTGGAAGATGGTTGATACCTATAAAAATTGGCATGAAAAACTCCCTTTTGCGCTAATTGCTTATTGAACAACGGTGAGAGTCTCCACTGGGGCCGCTCCTTACGAGCTAGTCTATGGGATCGACATCGTTCTCCCCATCGAGGTTGAAATCCTATCTCTAAAAGTGCTGATTGAGACAAAACCAGATGAAGCTGAGTGGGTCAAGGATCGATATGCCCAGATTTGTCTACTGGATGAAAAAAACCTAGCTGTAATTTACCATGCCCAATGTTACAAAAGGCGGATGACCCAATCTTTCCATAGGAAAGTGTGACCATAATCCTTCTAACTTGGAGATGTAGTACTAAAGAAAATCTTCCCAAGCCAAGGCGAAGTTCAAGACAAGTTCGCTCCAAACTATGAAGCGTTGTTCCTGGTCAAAAGTCTTGACCGGAGGAGCTCTCTTTCTGGAATAAATGGATGGCTGTGAATTTCCTAACTCGCTGAACTCTGATGTAGTCAAATACTATCATATATAATCTGAAGGTTGGATTCTCATTTTCTATCTAGAAGCAATGAATTTATTTCCTCTCAATCTCTTCTAATCACCAAAGCGTGGTCTTGTTTTAGGGAGCTCTCTAGACTAAGCAATTTAAAAGTTAAAATGAAGAGAGGCCCTTGTTTCCTCTACCATATAGCCAAAAGCAACCCTTTCCAAACCCACTTGAGCCAGTTACGTTTCTTCCAAGGAAACCCTAAGCTAAGTGATCACCACCCATGATGGGTCAAATAAGATATTGAGTGAATATAAAAGAAAAAAAGAGGTAATGCAATGAAGCAAGAGTGCCTGCCCTTTAAAAAAAATACACATTTTTTAGGATACGATGAAATACTGAAAGGGAGTAAGTAAAAATGTAAGGGTGTGGCAAGACACAAAACTATCAACCTTGGTGAAAACCTGCAAAGGCATCTTGGTGCAAAAATGACAAAGCTTAGATTGATGAAAGCCCATTACAGTGCCAGTGGCAGAACAAGCAAAAAATAAAAGGGGGGGGGGGATGATCCTATGCACTCAAAAAAAGCTGCCTCAGGGACCTTGATAGGCAAAAACAGTTAAAAGGTCACAGAGATTCAAGTAAGGCATTCTAGCAATCAGTTAAGCGAGTGTCAAAGGAAAACAAGGATCCTTTCAAGGATATACAAGCAAAAGTGTATCATTATTTCCAAAAGGAGTATATTTTCATTAAAATTCTTTTTGATATCAATGCTTTGTCTGTATAAACTATGCAAGGAATGGCACCATGCATCCTCACAAAAAGCTGCCAATAAGTGCGTGTAATGAAAATTGAAAAATAAAGTACTAAAAACACCTCTCTAATTACAGGGATCAAGGTCCCAAGAAGGAATCAAGAACGAGGAGGAAAAAAGTAGCAATCCTCATCATCATCTGAGGAAGAATCAATTAAGGCCTTAGAAGTAGGATCTATCGGCTTATCGACAGCATGGAGGAAAGCACCCTCACCAATGCTAGATGGTCCTGCCAAGTCAACAGAAGGAGGGGTGCCAGAGGAACACCCCCCCCCCCCCCCTCTCTCTCTCTCTCTCATTAATAGAGAAGACCTATCCTGCTCATAGGCTAGACATTTGGTAAGAAGCTCGTCCCTCTCTCGGGTAAAGGACTCTACGACCCCCGCAAAGACACAACCTCAAGGGAACCACCATCTAAAGAAGTAAAAACGTTTGGGGCATCGCGGAACCTCTTCCAAACGCAGGCAACACTCAAGGGCAACATGCCTTGCAAAACTGCCACTAGCTGCATCTCCAAAGAAGCAATCTCCGCATCCCTAGTCCTCAACCTAGTATGCAACTCTTGCATCAACCTCTGAGTGTGACTCCTCTAATGCTGCCCTTGGATGATCATAACTACTAAGAAATCCACATATCCTATGGGTGGCAAGGGGAACTTGAACAGTAGGTCTCTGGCCCTATCAGCTCCTAACAGATACCGGAGGAATAATAGCGATAATCTCCAGTCTCAATTGGCTTTGGGTCAAAGAATCCATCAGCATTTACGTGGTGAACCAAGGAAACCCACATAGCCATAACCCTCTCCACAAATTCCTTCGGAATCACCACACCAAAGTCCAGCTAAACTCTCCCTCTGATGCCAAAAAAGGAATGTCCTAATCCCCACCAAACTGGCGAAGAACTCAGATCCCGAAGAAACAAGCAATACCCCGTAGGCTCGCTACGGCACAAACACCATCTCATAAGTACATACTCTTAGGCAGTTCCGGTTGCATAAACTAATGTACCATATGACTGTATCAGGTCTTCTGCCCCAAAGATATATAGTCCACTCCTTAATGGTACCCAGAAAGTCCTTGCCATCCATAATAGCTCGCTGAGCCGTCTACCCTACGATACCAGATGTGCCAAACTACGGGGTCCCGAAATAAATGGCTAACTGCCCGTAGCTGAAAAAGAGTAGCACTACCTCAGAATTGAAGATCAGTACCTTGACAGAGATTGGTAAAGCTGACATATGTCTCCCCCACTACTATAGAAGCATACGAATGCCCATTGTAGATCAAAGGAAGAAGGGCACACAGGCGGCCGTCAATCAACCTATTGTCCTGTAAAAATATAAGGTTGTTGAAAAGAAGTAAGGCCAAAGCATTCATCTTGAAGATTGGCCAGTCCAAGTAAGCATGCTAGTCACTGCGATAAGCCTCCTCGCCATCAACAGACTCATATCAAGTAGAAAGTCCGGCAAAATATAAGGAAAAAGTGGAAGAGAACCCGAAGTAAGTACTGCCCGACGAAGGCCCAATTGAGCTGAAATGGTAGTAATGAATCTGCCGGGGAAGAGAGGTTCGACGATACCAGAAGAACCAACCTCCAAACCAAGAAGACAACCATACTGTTGAGGTGTAGGGGTCATCTCGCACTTTACAAACCTAAAAAGACTCAAATCTAATTGTCAAAAAAAGGTAACCACTTCGATGAGCCCTGGGATCAACCGCACCATAAGAAGTGAGGCAATGCGATTGAAAGCCTTATAAAAGATCTCCTACTGACCAGGGGAGTATTGGTCATACCAAGCCCTCAGACGTGCCAATATACCATCATCTCCGACATCGGTTATCCTAATATCATAATAGAACAAAAGAACGAGAAAAGTATCAACAAGCAGGCATATACAAAAAAAAAAAAGAAAAGAAAAGAAAAAAAGAACAAGAGAGAAAAATATACACAATAATACATAAAAGAAAAAAAATGAGCATAGAGAACTGAAAAAAAGAAAAAGAAAAAAGAAAGGAAAGACGAGAGGAAAAAAAAAGTCTAAAGCTAGCTTCTAGTCATGCCTCTTTTACTCCTAAATCATTTTCAAAAAGTACCCCAAAAGATTTCAACACAATTCTAGGTTTTCTAACATTTTTCTTCAAAAAGTTTCAATTCAAATCAAATCAAGGTTTTCTAATTTTTTTTCTTCAAAAGTTTCATTTCAAAATCAAATTCTAGTTTTTCAAAACTTTTTCCTTAAAAATATTTTGATTCAAAATCCAACTCAAGGTTTTTAAACTTTTTTCTTCAAAAAGTTCATTCAAATCACTTTTCAAGGTTTTTTAACTTTTTCCTTCAAAAAGTTTCAATTTAAAATCAAATTCTAGGTTTTCTAAACGTTTTCTTTTTAAATTTCCCTTCAAAAAGTTTAAATTCAAAATCAAATTATAGGTTTTCTAAACTTTTTACTTCAAAAAGGTCATTCAAAATTCAATTCAAGGTTTTTCAACTTTTTCTTTCAAAAAGTTTATTCAAATCACATCAATCGGTTTTAAGACTTTTTCCTTCAAAAAGTTCATTCAAAACTCAATTCAAGGTTTTCTAAATTTTTATCCTTCAAAAAGTTTCACATTCAGGTTTTCTAACTTTTATCCTTCAAAATGTTTTTATTCTAGGTTTTCAAACTTTTATCCTTCAAAAAGCTTTACATTCAGGTTTTCTAAACTTTTATCCCTCCAAAAGTTTCAATTCTAAGTTTTCTAAACTTTTATCGTTCAAAAAGTTTCACATCCAAGTTTTCTAAACTTTTGTCCTTCAAAAAATTTCAACTCAGTTTTGTAAGCTTTTTTCCTTAAAAAATTTTAAACTTTAATCAAACTCCTAGTTTCCCGAGCTTTGTCCTTCAAAAGTCCTAGTTTAGAACTTCAAAGCCCCACAAGGGGGCCCCGATTCCAAACATCCCTCCACTCATTACCCTGTAACTCTCGAATGTCCTGAAGGCAAGTCACTAAAATGTGCACACACACCACCAAGCGCTTCCCTTCACAATTCAGAAACTCAAAAAAAGCACGAACAATCCATCCAATTTTTTCATTTCCAATTTTGCAAGGGCTTTCCTAACTCCCTAAAGTTTGCAAAAATTCCAAAAACACTCAAAAGGAGTCATACAATTTTTCAAAAATATCCCTCAATTTTTCTAACCACAAAACGGCCAATTTCATAACTTTTCCTAATTTTCACGTATTTTTCTAATTTTTAAAAAATCATGAAACTTCCCACAGTTATTCAAAACATTTTTATAAGGCACTCGGTGCAAATATTTGGGAAAAAAACGCAATACCCAAAGCTGTAGGAGCAAATTCTCAATTCTTGTAAGAACCTATTTTACATAAACATGCACATTCAGCAAAACACACTCAAATGATCATCAAAAATGCAAAAACAATCCCATAAACATGCTCAAAATAGTTCAAAACATTGATTTCAACAATTCATATGCATTAATCTAACATCTACGTGAAAAAATCAACACAAATAAAAAAACTCACTTTTTGGAGTTCTCCTACCAAATCTTCTTATCTGGCAATGGTGAAATTTTTCGGAGAGCCTTTGGCGTCTCCAAAGTCTCTCCTGACAATGCCAAGCTAAATGCCTCGAAAAATCCCAGAGAGAAATCTCAAAAATCACCAACCCATGTGAAGAATGACAAAAATTAAAACTACTGGGGTTTTAAAACCCCCAGACTGGCCAAGCGCCATTAGCAGAGGCACGTAGGCATTTTTATGCCTATCGCCAAGGCCAAATTTTGGCCCCTTCACCCCTTTTTCCAACCAAATCTTATTTTAAATGCTCTAGAACCTCCAAAGTTCAAAATTTGAGCTCCAATTCTCAAAATCCATCAACTCTGATCCCTTCGATCACCTAGTGGACAACATGGGATCCTTACTCTATCATTTTTTGTCGTGGACAAGCAAATACAAAAAAAGAGGGGTATTTGTAAGCATCCCATTTTTGCACGCTTAGCAATCTCGGGCCCGACCGGACCCACTTTCAAATGCTACAACACATTCAAACTCAAACCTACCTTCCAAACTCCAGTCCAGTCAACCGGCCACTTCATGGGCCCGTCGAGCCCACTTGAAGCCAAATGACAAAAGTAACCCTCAGGCATAACTCCTGTCCAATTCAATCCGGCACGCTCTTTTGGAGTATACCTAAGTCCTCAGAATGATAAGTCCACCCCTTTCAAGGTTGGCCTAGACAATCCAGCATGCCTAGAATACCATTCCAATTAACTTCAGGCCCGTTTTGAAGTCTCCCGGTATAAATGACTATTTTGCCTTAGGTGGGCCAATCATCCTTTTCAACCACACTGGCTTTAGGTATCAAACCAGTAAACCTCCAAGGGCACTCCCTTGAGTATCCCTAATCTCCAAATCTCATTCCAGTCAATTTCAGGCCTGTTCCGAGGTCTCCCAGTTCAAATGACCGTTTTGCCCCTATTAGGTCGGTCATCCCTTTCAACCACGCTGGCCCTGGGTATCAAATTGGTAATCCCCTGGGACACTCTTAATAGTGTTCCTGACAGTCAAATCCCATCCTGGTTGACCCCAAACCAATTCTGGTGTCTTTCGACTCAAATGACCATTTTACCACTGGTGGGCCAGTCGTCATTTTCAACCACTCCGGCTTTAGGTATCAAATCGGTAATCCTCCGGAATACTTCTAAGTGCCCCGACTCTCCTCCAACTGGGACCCATAGCTCGAAAACTTTTTGACCCTCCGATGCTATCCTAGTCCATTCTGGTAGTTTTTAATTCAAATGACCATTTTGCCTCTTGTGGACCAGTTGTCTTTTTCAAACATACCGACTGTAGGTATCAAACCAAAAATTCCCGGGACACTTCCAAGTGCCCCGACTCTCCTCCAACTAGGACCCATAGCCCGAAAACTTTTCAGATTAAACCAGAGCCACTCACAATGGAGCTAGGCAAAAAAAAGGCTTGAAGCCACTAGGAGTGGCGCCTAGATCTTTGCGTTGCAACTCAAGTCTAATCAACTCTCAAAGATCACTGCCATACGCCACTCCTAGTGGTGCCAAGCCAAAAAGTGGCTAGGCATTACTTCTAGTGGTGCCACCTCCTCAACTTTTGCATATAAATACAGACCACCCCCAGCGTATTTCAAGTATAAAAAATCATAAAGAAATGCTACCTCTCTCAAGATAGTTCCCAAAATCCCCCCCCCTCTCCCTCTCTCTCTTTTCCCTCCTAGTCCACTTGGATTATTCTCTATTTTACTTCCCATCTACAACCCCCTCTTCTTGCATGCTTGAAAAAAGAGGACCTTAGGTCTATGCCTAGGGGAAGCTTTGGGGAGACCACTGTGTCGAGGATCTTCCTTTAGCCGAACCAATCATGGTATGGTCTTGAGGCCCCTTGCAATGTGGTGAATCCTTCAACCTTGGATGTTCATGTCCATATTGCATTATACTTGTCATGTTCATACATTGTTCGTATTTTCAAACTCACAACCCAAGGATGATTCTAACCTCCTCATGGTTAGAGTTTCCTTAGAAAAATGACATATTCAAAGTGACCACCAAGGTGCACATTAGGGTTTCAAGCCCTAACTTGTTTTTAAAATCACTACCCTAAAGTGATTCTAGCCTTTCTATGGTTAGGGTCGCTTTAGGAAAGTGGCATATTCAAAGAAGCATTCAAAGGCCACATTAGGGTTTTAAGCCCTAAAACCTATCTTTCAAACATTAGTTTTCAAACCCCTCAAAATTCTATATTTAAGTGATCTTCCAAAACTTGGTCCAAAAGTTGTATTCTTGAAGCCTTAGGAATCTATGTCTAGGAAAGTCCCTTCTTGTCCCCTAACTTCATTCTTGGATCATTGCATCAAAATGGTTTTTCAAATCGTTGTTGCATCATGTTTTCTAAAAAGTGCATAGCCCTCTTGAGTTGTTTTCGAACCAATGCTATATAAAATCATCACTTTTCAAGCCAACAGATTTCACATAAAATCATACCTTTTCTGATTCTTATTTCGGACCAAATCAAATCTTTTATTTTGGAAAGCATATCAAATCTTTCCATTTTGAAAACCAAATTAAATCTTCTATTTCTGAAAACAAATCAAATTTTCTATTTTTCGAAACGAAGTAAAATCTTCCAGCTATGCAATCTAAATCCAATCCTCCCTTTGTGGAAACAAAATCAAAACTTTCCTGAATCGCAACTTTCCTTTTTCAAAACTTTCCTTAATCAAAACTTTCATTTTTTAAAACTTTCCTAAATCGAAACCATTCTTTTCCAAAACTTTCCTAAATCAAAACTTTCCATTTCCAAAACTTTCCTAAAAAAAAAAAATTTCCTTTTCTGAAACTTTTCTAAAATAAAACTTTCTTTTTCAACTGAAAATCATATCTTTTTTGTTGCATCAAATTAAATCTTTTTACTTCAAGGTATCCTTCCTAAATCCTAGATTACTTACATCCCAAGTCACTTGCAACCCTAGGGTGTTTAACCTTAGGTAAATCACACCCTAGAAGGTCTAACCCTAGGTCCATTAGACCCAAAGTCAACCTAACCCTGAATCAATCTAACCCCAGATTATCTTAACCCTAGTTTGCCTAACCTAGATTAGGAGGCTTCAAGATTGTAACTCTAGGACCCTTTTTTAAAAAAAAACTCTAACTCCAACCCAAAAATGTTCTAAAAGGCTCTTTCAAAACTTGTCTCAATCTAAAATGGCTAGACACTTACCACTTTTTAAAAACTATTTCTAGTATGATTTCAAAAACTCACAACCCTAAGGCGATCCTAACTCTTTCTTGATTAGGGTTTCCTAAGGAAAGTGATACATCAAATGAAACCTATAAGGTTCACATTAGCGTTTCAAACCCTAAATGTCTTACAAAACCTTTTTCCCAAAACTATTTTAAAAAATCATGTTCTTGAAACAACCCTAGGCCTTCTATGGTTAGGGTTGTCCAAGATCGAGTGAGATATTCAAGCAAAGGAAGTTTCTAGACCCTTTTCCTAAAAACGTTTTTCCAAAACTCATGGTCTTGAAGGAGTATAGTTCTTACATAACTATCCTCTCAAAGGCAATGAAACATCAACATACCTTTCTTGAGGTACATAAAAAAAAAAAACAATTTTCAAAAAATATTTTCATGACAAGATCACAGGGGATTTTCGAAATCCATTCTCAACTTTCTTCCAAATCCTCTTTCAAATTGCATAATGTATAATTTTTTTTCAAAAGTGATGACAAACCCCTTTTCAAATTCTTTTCAAGGTGGACACAAATGGACATTTAGGAACTAGAGATTCAAGTGAGTGAAACTTAGGGTGAATGGACATGTAGGTACTGCAAAGGCGAGATAGGGTGATCGTCTTCGATCATCTTCCCTACACATTACCAACCTTCGAACCTAGAATCATTGTTTTCAAAGACCAAAACGGAGTCATTTTCTAAAAGGGCTTAAACATTCTCTAAAGGTTGCCAACCAACCTGTTTTTCACAAAACCTCCCTCGAGAAAGTTTTCTAAAACATTTTCAAAAACAGTGAGTTTAGTGTTCGGATTTTACTTAGCTTTAGGTGACTTAACACACCTTTATCAACGTTAGGTGGTGACTCTAAACATTTCTCTAAAAGCCCTTAGTTAAACTAATTTCAAGTCTGTTGCCTCGATTTTTGATCAAGTCCTTTCAGCTCAGGCAAAAGCACAGAACTCTGTCATTAAAACTCATCCTCTTTGAAGGACGAGTGTGACTAGGTCTTGAAATTGGTTTGATTAAGGGCTTTTAGAAAAATATGAGTCACCACCTAACTTGGTTAGGGTGAGTTAGGTCACCTAAAACTAAGTATAATCCGGAGATTACACTTAAGATTTTAGAAAACTCCCTCAAGATGGTTTTTACGAGATAGGTTGCTTGGCACCCTTTTGGAAAGTTTGAAAAACTTTTTGAAAATAACTCCATTTTGGTCTCTTGGAAACAGAAATCTATGGTCCAGGGGTTGGTTACGTGTAGGGAAGATATCCTAAGATCATTACCCTACCCCACCCTTTCGGTACGTATATGTCTAATCACCCTTTGTTCACTCACTAGAATAACTAGTTACCATTATCCACCTAATATCTACTTTACAGTTTTGAAAACGGGGTTCGGTCATTACTTTTTGGATGAATGGTGCATGGTACAAGTTTTGGAAAAAGTGTTTGAAATATGAAAGTTTTGAAGGAGTTTGAAATAAGGATCTTGAATTGATAGAGAGTTTTGAAAAAAGGACTTGAGTTGAAATAAAAGTTATGACCGCACCATTTTAGGTTACCTACGTATCTCATTTGGCAAGAATCAGGTCGTTCGTAGTTTGGGCGAGGGCCCCGATAGAAAATAGGAGCATTAGGGCCTTTGGAATATTTGAAGACACTTTGAGGTATTTAGAAAGGTTGGAAGACACTTTGTGGTCTTTGAAAAAAAGGACTTGAGAATTTTGATTTGAAATCAGATGTTGGAGTGTTTTTGGAATAGAACTTGAAGGTTTTTGAAAGTGCTCTTGAAATGGGATTTTGAAGTGTTTTGAAAAATTTTAGAACATAACTCGTGAGAGTTTTGAAAATTTGATTATGGACTTGAAAATTAGATTTAGAGTCGTAAGAGCTCTTACGAACCTGTCTTTAAATGATTTTGAAAGTAGTCTTTAAAACACCTTATGAAAGGCATGTTTGATGTTTCATCACCCCTTATGAGGTTAGTTATTGAAGAGCTAAACTCCTTTAGGACTATGAGTTTTGAAAGAACATTTTGTAAAGGGGGCTAGAGATTTTCCTTTGGTTTTTAAAACTTTAGGATTATAGAACCCTTCTTGAATATCTCACTTATACTTGAACAATCCTAACCGAGGATAGGTTAGGGTTGTTTCAAGAATGTGATGTTTGAAAGTCACTTTTGAAAAGAGCTTTTGAAAACACTTAGGGATTTGGAACCCTAATTTGAGCAACCTTGAGGCTTGTATTTAATGTATCACCTTCCCTTGGCATCCCTAACCATAAAAGATTAGGGACACTTTAGAGTTGTGAGTTTTTTTAGAACATTTTGAAAGTAGTTTTTGAAAAAATGTTAAATGTCTAGCCCTCCTTGTTGAGAAAAGTTTAAGAGAACTTCTTAGAGACGCTTTTTGAATGTAGGGATATTTAAAAAGGTTTTGGAGTTGATTTTTGAAATCTCAAGAAAGTAGGATGCCTTTGAAAATATGTAATGGACATAGTTTTTGAAAGATTATTTGAAAAGGGGTCTTCGAATTAGAACCTTGAAGCCTACTAACCTAGGTTGGATTGACTTAGGGTTAGGGTGACCTAAGGTTAACTAACTTGGGTTAGGTTAACCTAGGGTTAAGATGACATAAGGTTAACTAGCTAAGGTTAGGTTAACCTAGGGTTTGGACAACTAGGGTTAAGTTGGACTAGGGTTGGATTGACCTAGGATTAACTAACCTGAGTTAGGTTGATCTAAGGTTAAGGTGATCTAGGGTTAACTAAGTTAGGTTAGGTTAACCTAGGGTTGAGTTAAGGTAAGGTTAACTAACTATGGTTAGGTTAACCTAGGGTTTGGTTGGCCTAAGGTTGGACAAGTAGAGTCAAGTTAACCTGGGGTCTGTCGCGCCCAGATTTTTCGCACTCGAGGAATACTCACCCAAGCGGGAAAAATGCTGTACTCTCTCGTTAGAACTCACCCTTCTAAAAGAATGAGTGCGACTAGGTTTGAATTGAAAGCTGGTTTGAATAAAGGGCTTTTGAAAAAGATTTGGAGTCGCCACCTAACTTGATTAAGGTGAGTTAGGTCACCTAAAAACTAAGCATAATCCAAAAACTACACTTAGGGTTTTTGAAAAAACGACTTTGAAAATATCTCCTCAAGAGAGGGTTTTTAAAGAAAACAGGTTGTTTGGCAACCTTTGGAAAACATTTAGCCCTTTTTGAAAAATAACTCCTTTTTGGTCTTTGAAATCAGTGATCTAGGTTCGGAGGTTGGTTACGTGTAGGGAAGACGCACTAAGCTATCACCCTACCCCGCCCTTTCGGTACCTACATGTCAATCTACCTTAGATTTACCTACGGGAGTCTTCGATTAACATATGTTCAATCCTATTCACTTTGAAAAACAATGTTTGAAATAAATATGATGCATGAGATGCAAATGCAAGATAAGAGAATTAAAAAAAAATAGATTTGGAAAGAAATTGATTTGATTTGAAAAAGATTTGAAGTGATAGAATTGAAATTGGAAACTTTGAAAACTTAGAAATAGGAATTTGAAAATAGAAATTTTGAAATTGAATTTTGAAAATTGATTGGAATTTGAAATTTGGAAAGATTTTGGAAACCACACCCACGAGGGCGGAATTGAAAGTTTGAAAAGTGTTGTGACCGCACCTATGAAGGTTGCCTACGTATCCCTTTGGGGGAATCAGGTCAGTCGTAGTTCGGACAAGAGTCCGATTGAAAATAGATTGATTTGAAGAGAGAGATTGGATTAGAAGAAAGAGATTGAATTGAAAATTGGATTTGGTTTGAGATTAGAAAAGGAGATTGAATTTGAGAAGATTGGACTTGCTTTGGAAAGATTGATTTTGGAAAGACTTGGTTTTAGGAAACCTAGACTTAGGAAAGATAGGAGACCCAGGAAAGACTTGAGATTAAGAAAGATTAGATTGGAATGTTGGATTTGGAAAGATCTTGAAAGATTTGGAAACTTGGGATTTAGGAAAAATTTAGATTAGGAAAGTTTCAAATTAGGAAAGTGTCATTTTTGGAAAGTTTGAAATTAGGAAAGTTTTGAATTTTAGGAAAGTTTTGAATTAAGAAAGTTTCAACTTAGGAAAGTTTTGAATTTGGAATGTTTTGAAAACAAGGAAGTTTTGAAAATAAGAAAGTTTTGTTTTAGGAAAGGTTTGAAAAAGGAAAGTTTTCAATTCAGGAAATGTTTGAATTAAGAAAGTTTCAACTTAAGAAAGTTTTAAATTAAGAAAGTTTTGAGTTTAGAAAAGTCTTAGATTTAGAAAGATTTCGAAGTTTTGGAAAGTTTAGAATTTAGAAAGATTTGAAATTTAGAAAGTTTAAGATTTAGAAAGTTTTAGAGTTTTAGAAAAATTTGAGATTTTAGAAAGTTTTAGAGTTTTAGAAAATCTTGAAATTAAGAAAGGTTTGAATTTAGGAAAGGTTTAAAAGCTTGAATTTAGAAAGTTAAGATTGGGAAAGGAGGTTGAATTAGGAAAGGGTTGGATTAGGAAAGATTTGAAAATTGAGTTTTAAAATTTAGGAAAGATTTTTATGTTCAAGTTTTGGAAACTTAAGGTTTAGGAAAGTGGAAGTTTAGGAAAGATTTAGATTAGGAAAGGTTTGGATTAGGAAGGAATTGGATGTAGTTTCTAAAAGAGAAAGGTTGGATTTTATTTCCAAAAACGGAGGATAGGATCTGGTTTCCTAAATGGGGAGATTTGATTCGGTTTCCTAAAGGGAAGATAGGATTTGACAAAGATTTGGAAAAGGAGATTCTAAAAACCCTAATTTTGAAAAATTATAGTTTTGACGTAAAAAGGGCTTTGAAAACATGTATAGTTTTGATGTAAAAAAACGAGAGGTTTTGGAAAACTAGGTTTGGGGCAAAGTTTGAAAATCATATTTTTGAAAATTAGGGTTTCCTAATTGTGGGTTGTAGGGCTTGACTTGGACTTTAAGGAAAGAGTTTTTAGAAAGTGCGTTTTTGGAAACGAAGGTTTTCTAGAAGGGAATCCTAGGGAGGAGTTTTTGGAAAGTGAATTTGGAGAGGGAGTTTTTGGAAAAAGATTTTAGGAAAGAGGGAGTTTTGGAAAATGTGTTTTTAGAAACGTGTTTTTTGGAAAGAAGATCTTAGAGGAGAGTTTCTAGAAGAAAAATTTTCGGAAGAGAGTTTTTAGAAAGATTTTTGGAGAGAGTTCTTAAGAAGGTGAATCTAGGGAGTGTTTTTAGAGGGTGAATTTTGAGGAAAAGGTTTCGGAGAGGAGTTAAAAAAAAGAGTTTTGAAAAAAAAAAGATTTTGGAAGGGAGTTTTTGAAAAACAATTTTGAAGAGGGGAGTTTTAGGAAAGTATGTTATAAAAGAGATTTTTAGGAAGAGATTTTTAAAGAGAGGGAGAGTTTAGAAGGATTAAAAAAATATCTCACTTTCCTAAAGCAATCCTAACCATAAGAGGACTAGAACCACTTTAGGAAAGTGGTTTTGAAAACAATGTTTGAAAATATAGACCAAAAGGTCACTTTTTATATAACACTTTCCTAAAGCAACCCCAGCCATGGAAATGCTAGAATCACCCTAGGATTGTGATTTTAAAAACATATTTTTGAAAAAGAGCTTTTGATGCAATTTTGAAAACAATTTTGGAAACGATTTTTGCAAACAACTTTTTGAAAACGAATTTTGGAAGATGCAAGACTATGATATGCACAATGCAATTCAGGGTCGTGAACATACAAGGTTAAGGCTTCACCACATAATCAAGGGGGCCGGACCCACGTGGTCTTTGGTTAGACTAAAGGAAAGCCCTCGACACGGTGACTCTCCAATAGTCCAATCCTACACATGGACCGGGAATCCCCTTGTTTCAAGCATGCAAATAAAGGGGGGGAAAGAGATGGGGGATTAAAATAGAGAAAACCCAAGTGGGTTGGAGAGAGAAGAGAGAGGGGGAAAGTGCAGAAAATTAAAGAGGGAGCCTACCTTGTATCTTGTTTATTTTGCGCGCCGTGCAGTCTTCGGTCTTCGGTCTTCGGTCTTGATCTTCACCCTCAGTCTTCAAGGATTGCCTTCAAGCTTTGAATGGTTGTTCTTCAAGTCTTCGGAGAGTGGTTGAAGGCTAGTGTATGAGTGTATGGGAGAGTGTATGAGTGTATAGGAGGTTAGGGTTTGTGTATAGTGGCTAGGGTTTGGGAAAACCTAGGGAGGCTAGGGTTTTAGAGGTGCTCGAGCTCTGTATATCGAAATATAGGATTTTAGGTTAAGTTTGTAGACCCCTTTCACGTTGAACGAGGCTCTGTATTTATAGAAGTTGGACAAGCCTGGCGCCTGTTGTAGTGGCGCCAGGGAAAAATTTAGACTGGCGCCACTAGGAGTGGCGCCAGGCCATTTTTTGGCTTGGCGCCACTAGGCCAATTAGGAAAGATTTAAGGTCGGCAAGCAACGTATCTTTAACTAGATTTGGGCGCCTGTACTAGTGACTACCATGTAAACTTTAGCCTGGCTTCACTAGGAGTGACTTCGGAAAGTCCGGAAATGATTTGAAGGAGCCGGGAGTGACTCGGAAGGTCGGAAAGGAGCAGGAACACTTAAAATAGCGTCCTGGAGGTATTTGACTTGAAAAGTGAGGATAGGATGTGTCGGAAAGGTTGACCGGGCCTTTAGGGGCAAAACGGTCAATCGGACTAGAAAACTGCCGGGACAAACTCGGACTGTCCCAGAAGAAGACTTGAAATCTGGAAACATTATTTAGAATGTTCCTAGAGGTTGCCGGTTTGATTTCCTAAGGCTGGCGTGGTCGGAAATGGAGACCGGCCCACTAGGGGCAAAACGGTCATTTTGTACCGGGTTTGCCGGAACTAACTCGGAATGGTCCAGAAAGGTAAAGGAAGGTCGAGAACACTATAAAAAGTATTCTTGGGACATTACTGGTTTGATACCCAGAGCTGGTGTGGTCGAAGAAGGAGACCGGCCCTCCAGGGGCAAAACGGTCATCTTGTACCGAGTTGGCCGGAACTAACTCGGAATGGTCCGGAAAGGTAAAGGGGAGGTTGAGAACACTATAAAAAGTATTCTCAAGGGGTTACTGGTTTGATACCCAGAGCCGGTATGGTCGTAGAAGGAGACCGGCCCTCTAGGGGCAAAACGGTCATTTTGTACCGGGTTGGCCGGAACTAACTCGGAATGATCCGGAAAGGTAAAGGAAGATTGAGAATACTATAAAAATTATTCTCGGGAGGTTACTGATTTGATACCCAGAGCCGGTGTGGTTCCCGGGGCATCCGGATGCCTAGGGGCAAAATGGTCATCTTGACCGGAAAAGGTCCAAAGGGTAATTTGGTCATTTTTCACCGGAGTGAGCTAACAGACGCGGGTGTTGACCTAGGTTTTGAGTGTTTCCACCACTCTAACGGTATGAGTATTTCCGCTACTCGAACGGGTTGATGATTAGTGGGTATTTCCGCTACTCGGAAGGGATTGAGTATTTCCGCTACTCTAACGGCTCTGTGAGTATTTTCGCTACTCTAACGGTTGAGTATTTCCGCTACTCTAACAGCTCTGTGAGTATTTCCGCTACTCTAATGGTTGAGTATTTTCGCTACTCTAACGGCTCTGTGAGTATTTTCGCTACTCTAATGGTTCTGTGAGTATTTCCGCTACTGTAACAGTTTTGTGAGTAGTTTTGCTACTCGGACCGTCTCGAGGAATAAATTGTCTCGAGAGAGTGATTGGAAAGGGGTCGTACCATCTCCGAAGAGACGTGCCTAGATTGGAACCGTCTCGAGGAATAAACTGTCTCGAGAGAGGGATTGGAAAGGGGTCTTACCGTCTCCGAAGAG
This sequence comes from Euryodendron excelsum, assembly GCA_033060915.1. NCBI lineage: Eukaryota > Viridiplantae > Streptophyta > Magnoliopsida > Ericales > Pentaphylacaceae > Euryodendron > Euryodendron excelsum. The sequence goes on from CM065391.1 coordinate 14,763,775, forward strand.
ACGTGTCTAGATTGGAACCGTCTCAAGGAATAAACTGTCTCGAGAGAGGGATTGGAAAGGGGTCTTACCGACTCTGAAGAGACGTGCCTGGGTTTTGAGTGTTTCCGCCACTCTAACGGTGTGAGTGTTTCCGCCACTCTGACAGTTTGGTGAGTGTTTCCGCCACTCTGACGGTTTTGTGAGTGCTTCCGCCACTCTGACGGTTTTGTGAGTGTTTCCGCCACTCTGACGGTTTTGTGAGTAGTTTTGCTACTCGGACCGTTTTGTGAGTGTTTCCGCCACTCTGACGGTTTTGTGAGTAGTTTTGCTACTCGGACCGTCTCAAGGAATAAACTGTCTCGAGAGAGGGATTGGAATTGGAATAAGAAAGGACAATGCCCCTAAGGGCATTTTGGTCATTTTGCCTCTGTTTGGGCCTGACAGCCCCGCGAAGCGATGGAAAGACGGAATTTGGACTAGAGGATTGGTTTCGATTGGAATATGTCCATAATGACTTGAAAACAAGTCTGGACGGAGTGTAGACTGCCAAGCGGTCAAAAATGGGGTGCTTACAGGGTCGGAAGGTGATTTTGAGAGGTGGTTTTATGCATGAAACTTAAAGTGTGTTTTGAAAAACCATTTTATGAAATCCACTCAAGTGAGTTTTGGGGTTCTTATGGTTGGTATTTGGAAACCACTCAAGAGAGGGTTACCTTAGAACCATTTCACCCACTAACCTAAGAAAGTAAAACTTATGAAAATCAACATTGAATAGATAATTTTGAAGATTTGAAAATTAAAGTGAATGACCTTTTAAAAATTGGCTTTAGAAGGGAGGTTTTGGAAAACCACTTTTAACAAGCTGAAGACCACTCTAAAGAATAAGGGTTCATATGATTGATTTGAAGGAAATCACTTTAAAGAGGACTCCATGGGACCACTCCAACCACAATATTCAAGAGAGCAAAACTTTTAAAAATCAAGGTGTAAATGATGATTTAGGAAATCATTTTATGCAAGGTGAAGAGGGTGCAATTTTGAAAATCTTTTTTGAAGGGAATTGTTTTGAAAACTATTTTAAAGATAATAAAGCCAGTTCTAATGAACTAGGGTTCATATAGTCAAGATAATTGGGAGATCACTAAAGAGAGGGTTCGAAGGGACCATTTCAACCACAAAATTCAAGAGAGTAAATGCCTTGAAAATCAATATAGAAGAAGAGGGTTTGAAAGCCATTTTAATGCAATTTTGAAAAGTAATGAAATGTAGGGTTGCAAAATGAAGTCAAGGGACTTAAAGAGGGTTTTCTAAGGTGTCGGAATTTAGGGTTTGACCTAGGCTTTAAAGAACCAATTCTAGGACCATTTTTAGGGAAATCTTTGAAATATGGAGCTTGAGAATGCCAAGGAAATAGAGATAGTGAAAGTTTTGGGAAAATGGTCATAAACATGAAAATAAAGCCAAGCATGCAAAACATGAACAAGATAACCATATGCAAGGGATCATGAAATCATACAAGGCTAGAGGCTTCACCACATAGCAAGGTGCTCTAAGGCCATACCATCTTAAAGTAGGTTTGTGAGAAGTTCCCTACATGGTGGCTCTCACAAAATTTCCTCTAAGCATGAACTAAGAGCTTCCTTGTTTCAAGCATGCAAGAAAGGGGGGTAGAAGATGAGAATTAAAATAGAGAATAGCCTAAGTAGGCTAGAAGGGAGAAGAGAGGAGTGGGGATTGCAAAAATGTAAAAGGAATACTACCTTTTGCCTTTAAACACTTTCAAACCTTCATGGATGCCTTGACTTGAGCTTGAATAGCCTTAAAGGGGCTTAAAGGGGCTAGAATGAGGTATTTTATGGCATTGAAGGCTATATAAGTGTAGTGTATGAGTTAGGGAGAGATGGAATCTAGCCTAGGTGTTTGAAGAGTGGGATGTATATAGGAAATTGAGGTTCTGGAGCAGTTTTAGAAGAGCTTCGCTATCAATTTCGATTCTGGAATATGCAAGGGGGAGGCTTGTGTTTATAGGCAACATTGGAAAGGACTGACACATGTAAATTTGCCCTAGCGCATGTGCTACATGCGCCAATACTGTTCCACTAGCAGAATGCCATGTGGCACACATTGTACTGGCTAAATATTAAGGGTTAAGCGAAGTTTAATCGATCTAATAAAAATTTGGGCACATGTAGTATACTCTCTACCATCAGGAATGTTTGTTTAAACTTTGCCTCGATAATTGTGCAATCTAGGAAAGATTCAAAAAGATCAATCGCGTTCACAATGTTTTTCTAGTATTTCTCATGAACTTTGAAATTTCAAAAAGCTTGAAAGGTGTTCAGAATAGTGAGATAACGTCTTGGGAAGTGTGCACGAAAACACACTTTGTGGAGCGTCTAAGATACGCTCTACGGGGGTTCAAAAGTAGCCGTTTGTGAGCCATGTGATGGGGACCTTCGGGAAGCAATCTCTTCGATCGGATTGTAATTATGGAAAGTGCTCTGGAAATACTTTCTAGAATTTCCTAATTTACACATTTCTCAAGTTGTTTGACAATGCGTTATAATCAAGGAATTGGAGAAAAAGTCAACCTTGGTGTAGCGTTTGTGAGATGCTCCAGGGGTTATTGAAAGTGGCAGTTTTCGAGCCATGTGATAAAGGGTTCCAAGAAGCGATCTATCCGATTGAGCCGTATCGATGGAAAGACCTATGGCCAAGCTTTTGAAAATTCCTTGGTTTATGCATTTCTCAAGTCGTTTGATGGTGCGTATTAACCAGGGAATTAGGAGAAAAGACAACCCTGGCGGAGCGTTTGTGAGATGCTCTAGGGGGCACTTTTTTTGAGTTGGGAGTGTTTAGAGTCGTGAGGTTCACCTTGGGTTAAATAGGAGTGTATGATGAGACCTGCCGTTCAATACCCAAGGTCGGTGTAGTATCAGGGCACGTTTGGGCTACCAGGGGTAAAATGATCATTTTGATTAGGCATGGTAAAAAATGGTTAGGATGGATTGGAGTGGTATGTTAAGCGTGCCAGATTGTTTAGAGATTATCTTGAAGGTATTTTCGCTGTTTGGTGGGATTTGTATCGTGTTGGGGCGTTCAGTGGCAAAATAGTCATTTTGACCAAAATTGACTGGAGTAGGACCTAAATTGGATAGGACGACGTGTTGAGTACACCTAACTATTTAGGATCACTTTCGTAAGCTTACTGTCTTAAGGGATTTTAAACTTTCTCAAATGTGCCTGGAGGCCCAAGAGGCTAGTTTGGTTATTTTTCACTGAGTTGGGCTAGCAGGCACTAGTGTTGACCTAGGTGTTGGTTCCCAAGACCACCCAGTCTCGGAAAGCTACCTGTGCAGTGTTGGTCCCTGAGACTGCTCGGTCTTAGAGAGTTACCTGTAGGGCGGTGTTGGTTTCTGCGAATGCCTGATCTTAAAAAGCTACCTATGAGGGTGGTGTTGGTCCCCGAGAACGCTTGGTTTCGGAGAACTGCCAAATGATGGACATTCTACATTGACGGGCTAGTGTCGCACCCAGATTTTTCGCACTCGAGGAATACTCACCCAAGCGGGAAAAATGTTGTACTCTCTCGTTAGAACTCACCCTCCTAAAAGAATGAGTGCGACTAGGTTTGAATTGAAAACAAGTTTGAATAAAGGGCTTTTGAAAAAGATTCGGAGTCGCCACCTAACTTGATTAAGGTGAGTTAGGTCACCTAAAAACTAAGAAATAATCCGAAGATTACACTTAGGGTTTCTAGAAAACAATTTTGGAAAACATCCTCAAGAGAGGGTTTTTTAGGAAAACGGGTTGTTTGGCAACCTTTGGAAAACATTTAGCCCTTTTTAGAAAAATAACTCCGTTTTGGTCTTTCGAAAACAATGATCCTAGGTTCGGAGGTTGGTTACGTGTAGGGAAGACGCACTAAACTATCACCCTACCCCGCCCTTTCGATACCTACATGTCAATCTACCCTAGATTTACCTATGAGAGTCTTCGACTAACTATAGTTCAACCCTATTCACTGTAGAAAAATGATTTTTGAAATATATGATGCATGATATGCAAGTGCAAGATGAGATAATTGGAAAATAGAAATTGATTTGAAAAGAAATTGATTTGATTTGAAAATAGATTTGAAGAAATAGAATTGAAATTGAAAAGTTTGAAAATTGAAAGTAGAAGTTTGAAAATAGAAATTTCAGAATTTTGAAAATAGATTTGAATTTGAGATTTGAAAAGATTTTGGAAACCGCACCCATGAGGGTGGAATTTGAAGTTTGAAAAGTATTGTGACCGCACCTATTAAGGTTGCCTACGTATCCCTTTGGGGGAATCAGGTCAGTCGTAGTTCGGACCGGAGTCCGATTGAAAATAGAAGAGTCGATTTGAAGAAGGAGATTGAATTGGAAATTGAATTTGATTTGAAATTAGAAGAGAGGATTGGAAATTGAAATTGAAGAGATTGGACTTTGAATAGAAGATTGAAAATTGGAAATTGGAATTTTAGAATTGAAAAGATTGAATTTTGATTTGAAAAGATAGATTTGGACTTGTTTTGGAAAGAGAAGGTTTAAGAAACCTAAACTTAGGAAAGAGAGGAGACTTAGGAAAGATTTGATTTGACTTGGAAGGTTTGGGAATTTAGAAAAGATTGGATTTAGGAAAGTTTCATTTTTGGAAAGTTTTGAATTAGGAAAATCTAGAAATGTTTTGAATTAGGAAAAGTTTAGTTTAGGAAAGGTTTTGAAATTAGGAAGTTTTCAAAGTTGGAAAGTTTTGAATTTAGAAAGTTTTAACTTAGGAAAGTCTTGAAAGTAGGAAAGTTTCGTTTTAGGAAATGTTTGAATTAAGAAAAGTTTCAACTTAAGAAAGTCTTGAATTAAGAAAGTTTTGAATTTAGAAAAGTTTTAGATTTGGAAAGATTTGAAGTTTAAGAGAGTTTAGAATTTAGAAAGATTTGGGTTTAGAAAGATTTAATTTAAGAAGGTTTCAAATTTAGAAAGTTTTGAATTTGGAAAGATTTGAAATTTAGAAAGTTTAAGATTTAGAAAGTTTTTAGAGTTTTAGAAAGTCTTGAGATTAGGAAAGGTTTGAGTTTGGGAAAAGTTTGAAAACTTGAATTTGGAGAGTTAAGATTTGGAAAGAGGGGGTTAAATTAGGAAAGGGTTGAATTAGGAAAGATTTGAAAGTTGAGTTTTAAAGTTTAGGAAAGATTTTTATGTTCAAGTTTTGGAAACTTAAGATTTAGGAAAGTAGAGGTTTAGGAAGGATTTGAATTAGGAAAGAGTTGGATTTTGAAATTTAAGGAAAGGTTTAAAGTTTAGGTTTTAGGAAACTTATGATTTAGGAAGGTAGAAAATTAGGAAGGAGTTGAATTAAGAAAGGTTTAGATTAGGAAATGATTGAATTTTGTTTCTAAAAGAGAAGGTTTGATTTTGTTTCCAAAAACGGAGGATTGGATCTAGTTTCCTATACGGGGAGATTGGATTGGGTTTCCTAAAGGGAAGATAGGATTTGGTAAGGATTTGGAAAGGGAGATTCTAGAAACCCTAGATTTGGAAAATTGTTGTTTTGACGTAGAAAAGAGGTTTGAAAACATGTATAGTTTTGATGTAGAAAACGAGAGATTTTGGAAACCTAGGTTTAGGGCAAAGTTTGAAAACCATGTTTTTGGAAAGAAAATTTAGGGTTTCCTAATTGTGGGTTCTAGGGCTTGACTTGGGCTTCTTAAAGAAAGAGTTTTTGGAAAGTGCATTTTTGGAAACGAAGGTTTTCTAGAAGGGAATCCTAGGGAGGAGTTTTTGGAAAGTGAATTTGGAGAGGGAGTTTTTGGAAAAAGATTTTAGGAAAGAGGGAGTTTTGGAAAGTGTGTTTTTTAGAAACGTGTTTTTTGGAAAGAAGATCCTAGAGGAGAGTTCCTAGAAGAAAAATTTTGGGAAGAGAATTTTTAGAAAGATTTTTGGAGAGAGTTCTTAGGAAGGTGAATCTAGGGAGTGTTTTTAGAGGGTGAATTTTGAGGAAAAGATTTTGGAGAGAGAATTTTGAAAAAGAGAGTTTTGAAAAATAGGTTTTGGAAGGGAGTTTTTGAAAACGATTTTGAAAAGGAGTGTTTTAGGAAATTATGTTGAAAAAGAGATTTTTGAAGAGAGAGTTTTTAGAAAGATTAAAAAACATCTCACTTACCTAAAGCGATTCCAGCCATAAGAGGACTAGAACCACTTTAAGAAAATGGTTTTGAAAACAAGGTTTGAAAATATAGACCAAAAGGTCACTTGTTATATAACACTTTCCTAAAGCAACCCCAGCCATGGAAAGGCTAGAATCACCCTAGGATTGTGATTTTGAAAACATGTTTTTGGAAAAGAGCTTTTGATGCAATTTTGAAAACAAAGTTGAAAACGATTTTTGAAAACAACTTTTTGAAAATGAATTTTGGAAGATGCAAGACTATGATATGCACAATGCAATTTGGGGTCGTGAACATACAAGGCTAAGGCTTCACCACATAATCAAGGGGGCCGGTCCCACGTGGTCTTTGGTTAGGCTAGAAGAAAGCCCCCGACACGGTGACTCTCCAATAGCCCAATCCTACAGATGGACCGGGAATCCCCTTGTTTCAAGCATGCAAAGAAAGGGCGGGAAAGAGATGGGGGATTAAAATAGAGAAAACCCAAGTGGGTTGGAGAGAGAAGAGAGAGGGGGAAGTGCAGAAAATTTAAATAGAAAGCCTACCTTGTTTCTTGTTTATTTTGCGCGCCGTGTAGTCTTCGGTCTTCGGTCTTCGGTCTTTGGTCTTGATCTTCACCCTCAATCTTCTCCCTCAATCTTCAAGGATTGTCTTCAAGCTTTGAATGACTGCTCTTCAAGTCTTGAGAGAGTGGTTGAAGGCTAGTGTATGAGTGTATAGGGGTGTGTATGAGTGTATAGGAGGCTAGGGTTTGTGTATAGTGGCTAGGGTTTGGAAAACCTAGGGAGGCTAGGGTTTTTGAAGGTGCTCGAGCTCTGTATATCGAATTGTGTGATTTCTAGGTTAAGTTTGCAGACCTCATTCACGTTGATCGAGGCTCTATATTTATAGAAGTTGGACAAGCCTGGCGCCTGTTGCAGTGGCGCCAGGGCAAAATTTATAATGGCACCACTAGTAGTGGCGCCAGGCCATTTTTTGGCTTGGCACCACTGCTAGTGGCGCCAGCCATTTAGGAAACAATTAAGGTCGGCAAGCAACGTATCTTTGACTAGATTTGGGCACCTGTACTAGTGACTACCATGTAAACTTTAGCCTAGCTTTACTAGTAGTGACTCCGGAAAGTCCGGGAATGATTTGAAGGAGCCGGGAGTGACCCGGAAGGCCGGAAAGGAGCAGGAACACTTAAAATAGTGTCTTGGAGGTATTTGACTTGAAAAGTGAGGATTGGATGTGTCGGAAAGGTTGACCGAGCCTTTAGGGGCAAAACGGTCAACCGGACCGAAAAACTGCCGGGACAGACTCAAACTGTCCCAGAAGAAAACTTGAGATCTGGAAACATTATTTAGAATGTTCCCAGAGGTTTCCGGTTTGATACCCAGAGCCGGCGTGATCGGAAATGGAGACCGGCCCACTAGGGGCAAAACGGTCATTTTGTGCCGGGTTTACCGGAACTGACTCGGAATGGTCCGGAAAGGTAAAAGAAGGTCGGGAAAACTATAAAAAGTATTCTTGGGACATTACCGGTTTGATACCCAGAGCCGGTGTGGTCGAAGAAGGAGACCGGCCCTCTAGGGGCAAAACGATCATTTTGCACCGGGTTGGCCGGAACTAACTCGGAATGATCCGGAAAGGTAAAGGAAGGTTGAGAATACTATAAAAAGTATTCTCGGGACATTACCGGTTTGATACCCAGAGCCGGTGTGGTTCTCGGGGCGTTCGGATGCCTAGGGGCAAAATGGTCATCTTGACCGAAAAGTCTCGAAAAAGGTCCTAAGGGTAGTTTGGTCATTTTTCACCGAAGTGAGCTAACAAACATGGGTATTGACCTAGGTTTTGAGTGTTTCCGCCACTCGGATGGGGCTGAGTATTTTCGCTACTCGGACGGGGTTGAGTATTTCCGCTACTCGGACGGGGTTGAGTATTTCCGCTACTCTAACGGTTCTGTGAGTATTTCCGCTACTCGGACGGGGTTGAGTACTTCCGCTACTCTAACGGTTCTGTGAATATTTTCGCTACTCTAACGGTTGTGTGAGTAGTTTTGCTACTCGGACCGTCTCGAGGAATAAACTGTCTCGAGAGAGGGATTGGAAAGGGGTCTGACCGACTCCGAAGAGACGTGCCTGGATTGGAACCGTCTCGAGGAATAAACTTTCTCGAGAGAGGGATTGGAAAGGGGTCTTACCGTCTCCGAAGAGACGTGCCTGGATTGGAACTGTCTCGAGGAATAAACTGTCTCGAGAGAGGGATTGAAAAGGGGTCTTACCGACTCCGAAGAGACGTGCCTGGGTTTTGAGTGTTTCCGTCACTCTAACAGTGTGAGTGTTTCTGCCACTCTGACGGTTTTGTGAGTGTTTCCGCCACTCTGACGATTTTGTGAGTAATTTTGCTACTCGGACTGTCTCGAGGAATAAACTATCTCGAGAGAGGGATCGGAATTGGAATAAAAAAGGATAATGCCCCTAAGGGCATTTTGGTCATTTTGCCTCTATTTGGGCCTGACAGTCCCGCTAAGCGATGGAGAGACGGAAGTTGGACTAGAGGATTGGTTTCGATTGGAATATGTCCGTAATGACTTGAAAACAAGTCTGGACGGAGTGTAGACTGCCGAGCGGTCAAAAATGGGGTGCTTACAGCTGCCCCTCTTTTTTTGTCTTTGCTTGTCAAAGACAGAAAACGATAAAAGTAAAAGTCCCATTTTGACTGCGAGGCAGTCGGAGGGACGGACACTGAGATTCTTTCGACAACAGGGGTCGAAAACAGATAACGGGCCAAAAAGGCCTTCGAAAACAAGTCTTGGCGGGAAAAAGGGCAAAACTGCCCAAAATTTATAACTGGCAAAACTGCCCGAAAACAAGTCTTTGGCAGAAATGAACTGGCGCCTCTGCTAGTGGCGCCAGGTTTGAAGTTAAAACCAGAAAATTTCTGGTTCGAACAGCCGCGACACTTTGGAGGGTTTTCACAAATTTGTGAGGCATTGCGAGGAATCCGTCTTGGACATTGAAGGAGCACTGCTTAGGGACCACAGGTGATTGCCGGAGGGAGTCCACGTCGCCGGAAGTGAAGATTTCGCCGAAGAACTTCCAGAAGGTGAGTTTTCAAATTTTGTTGATTTTGATGTGTAGAACTTCATTTGAATCATGTGAATAGTGGAAATTAATGCTTTGATATGTTTTGAACCCTTTGGTGATGTTGTTTTTGCAGCTTGATGGTTGTTTGATTGAATTTGAGTGATCATATGTAAATGTGTGAAGGGAGTTTTCTGCAGGAATAGGAAATTCGTTCCTATAAGCATGGGTACTGGGTTTTCTGGCTATGTTTTTGTGCAATGTGCCTTAGAAAAATGTGTTTGACAACCGTATGAAGTTTCGTGATTTTTTGAAAACTTGGTGAATTTTTGATTTTTTTTTGAAAAATAGGAAAATATTTAGAAAATTAGGAAAAATTAGAAAATTCAAGAAATTGTTGAAGTTTGAAATTTGGAAAAATGTAGGAATATTTTGAAAACATTTGAGGTGATTTTGAAAAATTTTGGAAGCCTTTTGAAACCATCGATTTATTTGAAAAATAAACATGTGTTTTGAAAATTTTGAAAAATTGGAAATTGTGCACGGGTGCCATTGTTATGTGATTGTGGCGTTGGAAGGTGAATATTTCGTGTTCTGTGTTGATGTCATGGGCGTTGTAGGGGCCACTTTTAAACGGGACTCTGCCGAAATTTTTAGAAATTATGAAAAGAGTTGGTTAAAATTTTAGAAATAAAATTTTTTTGAAGGAAAAAGGCAGAGAACCCTTGAGACGTGATTTGGAGTTGGAAAATCAAGATGTGTGAAAATTTTGTTTTTGATTTGTTATTCAAAATCGTTTATTTGTTTTGTGTTATTTGTTTGTTTTATTTTACTGTTATTTAAATTGCATAGATGGTATATTTACATCACTTACCTTGGCTTACCTTTTCAGGATGGCAAACGCAGGTGATAACGGTTCCGAGAGGAGACGCCGCTCGGGGAAGGCGGCCCGGACCGATTCTGCTGGCGGTTCTAGTCGATCCAGAGGTAGTCGACGATCCACCGGACGATCCTCATCCAGCCAGAGCGGGCAGGGGAGTAGACTACCTGTCGACCCTTTTCCTCCGGTTGAGCAGGCTTTTGCTGAGGAGGTTGACGCCGAGGAGGAGGTACCGGGCCTTGGGGACCAGGTGACCGGCTATGGGAGAGCTTCTTCCAGGCATAGGCAGACAGACGCCGACTTGGGAGATTTGCAGATACCAGATGTCCCACCTCTTGGGGATCTAGCCTATCACCCTAGTGTATATTCTAGACAGCATTTACCACATCCGCGGGTACATACAGCTTTTCGAGGGGCTATTCACCAGGTTTTTGTGACCATGCAGCAGGCTGCCCCATCATACCGCGCCTTCTTGGTAGAGATTGGGTTCGGCGCCTTTATGGGATTACAGGCTAACTGCCTGAACCGGCATTTGGTACTGGCATTGGTTGAGTGGTGGTTCGGGGAGACTGGGACCTTCCATTTCGTCGGCTTTGAGTTAGGCCCTACTCCTTTAGATTGGGCGATTATTACAAGACTCTACTTTGTCGGCCGGCGGATCACCTTGCACCCGATCAGCAGGGACGAGGCCTGTTCGCTATTGGATTTGCCTCAGCCTGAGCGTTCTGCCTTCCCAGTCTCTTGGATTAGTCAGGGTGAGCGTACTTTTGCTACTGAGCCATCGCCTGCCAGGCGGGATATCATGAGACGACGACTTGTGTTGTACATCATCTTCAGCTGCTTCTGCAACAACAACAAATCACTCGTGCCGTGCCGTTTAGTGAGTATAGTAGCCGATCTGGGAGCTTTGTCTGAGTTGGACTGGGGGTCCTTTTCTTTTGGCTGCTTTCTTCGATCGATGCGGGTTCGGACTTCTTCTCGTTGGGGCAGCATGACTAGCTTTTGGCCCTTCCTTGTCTGGTGGAGTTATGAGTACTTGCCGGTGCGTCGCCCCGCAGTTGTTGATGATGATCTCTATCCTCGCGGTTTGAGGTGGGCTCGTGACTGGGTAGCCCAGCGATCGGAGATTACTGACTTCGTGACGCTCCGGGCTAACCTGGAGTTGATTGAGGTGAGGGATGTGACCTGGCGGCCTTTCATTGGATCAGTCCATTACGAGACAGTCCGGTACTTGGTCCCACTATCCTTGTCGAGAGCTGTTTTTCTTAGTAATGACACCTGGGAGTCCTACCTTGGAGAGCGGCACTGGAGACAGTTTCACGAGGAGTTTCGATCAGCAGGGGCTCCGCCAGAGTATATGTTTGGAGCCCTAATGGCAGGAGTGCCTATCCCCTACCAGGAGCGCCAGCCAGGTGCCGAGTTCTTGCTTCCTCCGGATACGGATTACTCTGCGCACTTTGGAGCCCATTCGGTTGGTGCCTTTACCTGGTTCGAGGTAGTAGTCGGCGGGTACGCTGTTGGCCAGGAGGTGGTTGACTTGTGGCGCCGTGCTGGAGGATATGTGCCCCAGGCCGAGTTTACTGCTGTGAGAGACTAGAGAGATCGGTACCAGATGGAGCGGGACCAGTACCAGGCCGAGGTAGCTTCCCTGACGGCTCGGTTGTCTCAAATGGGCGGTGGGGGGGTATGTTATTCTCTCTCTACTTCTTCTTGCTCTGCTGTTGCTTAGTTCCTTTTGTATGCAGCTGATTTCGGCCCTGTCTTCCCTGCAGGATGGTGGTGCTTCGAGTAGTTATCCTCCTCCTCCGATGCCGGGTTTCGGGGATTTTGATCCAGATGATATTGATTTTGATCTGTGATGCATGAGACTTTGATCTTCTTTTACCCCTTGTCCCTGAGATGTACTGATGTTAGACAGTTTTAATTTGCATAGCTTTGTATAAGGATGGATGTTTATGGTACAGATATATATGATCAGAGGCATGTGATATTTATTCCATGAGTTGATGTTGATGACTTCTATTCCGACAGGGAGTTATATCCTATGTGTGCAAAGCTCATGCTGATTTTTTATTTTTTTTTTAAACATATGCACAGGTTAGAAATATGTTAATAGAATGACACAGGGTGCTGTTAGACTTGTAGCCTTGGGAATGGTAACTCCCTCCTCTTCAGGGGTTTAGCCTCTCCTTTGGCTTAACCCTATCTTGATTGGATGATAGCACTTCGAACCTTTCTCAACCTCTTGACCGCCTCCCACTTTCTATCTTAAGGTTAGTGTATAGGGTTATTGGGCTGAGACTCTCGACTCTCGGGGTCTTAGCAACAACTTACCTGACCTTTGGCAGAGTGATAAGTGGCCAGTCATTTCAATCTGAGAAGGCTTTGTTTAGGACCGTAATGTAGGCTAGGTTATGGGGTTTTAGAAATAACGGGATATGTAGGCTCAAATTCAACGTTGTTTTCAGCAGGGTTTAGATCCAAACTGTCCTTAACCGTTTTTCAGTAGGATTAGCATCCATTTTTTTTTTTTTTTTAAGCTTTGGCAGCGTATCTAACTCATTTAGATCAAGCAATCTATTTTCAATCAGAGAGGACTTTAATAGGGTTGTAATGCCGGCCATGGTTTCAGGGTTTTGCAAGAAAGGGTAAAGGCTCAAACCTATTGTTTCTACTGGGTTTCCTTGTAACCTAGGATCACTTTTAAATTTCCTTCTTGCCTTTAACCATATACTTCTCAGGGTGACAATGACCCTGTTCTTTCACCCTTTCCATGTACTTCTTGAGATGACTTTTTTTCTTTCAATCCTCTCACTATGCCTTTGAAGTTGACTCAATCATGATTTTCTTCAGGCCCCTTTTTTTTTTTTTGGCCTCTTACCCCTTGGCAACTCCTTTCTTTTGCTTTTTCCTTTCTATTTCTTTTCTTTTCTTTTACGAAACGGAACAATTCTTTAACCCTTTTCCCTTAAACCTTTTCCTTGGTAGTTAAATATACCTAGTGTGAGTGGTGATCCCTAGGTTGGGGTTTTGTTAAGAAAGGATAAGTGGCTCAACGGGTTTGGCAAGGGGTTGCTTTTGACTGTATGGGAAATGAAATGAGGGCCTCTTCATTTTGAATTAGACTGCTTGATCCATAGAGCTTTCAACACTATCCTAGCATGATAGAGGTGGACACCACTCCTAGAATTCTCAACTAATGTTTGCCCCAGTGTGGGAAGGACAGTCTTGGATCAGGGTTAACAAAGGAAATTTTTGCTTTCCGCGAGGCAATAGGGGTTAAGCACATTTAGTTATTTATTCAGTTATTTATTCTTTATATGTGGGGGAATGAAAGATGGCTCCTCTTCATTTTGATAAACTGGCCACACATCGCTTAGCCTCAGAGTCCTACAAGTGCTTCCTTTGGGTAGTATTCTCACTCATCCTCATTCTATCTCTCTGTGGAAGGCTGATCATTTGGCGAGTAGTTAACTCATGCTATCATCCCTTCAAGTTAGATCATTCCATAAGACAAACCATGCCCCTTGCGTAGAAAGTAGTCACTATTCCCAGGGAAGACAAGACAACAGCAATGGAATAAAAGACTGTCATTTGATTATTATTATTATGTTTACGGAAAGCATCAAGTTCACTAAGAAAATGTAAGCATTAATTTAAAAACAAGAAGTAAAAGGGATAGAAAGAAAGTGAGTGAAAACACCTCTCTCTTGTACGCTTGTGTAAAGAACCCATTTTTAGTACGGCCTTGGGACAATTCCCACGTCTTTGATGCTCCATTCGCAACCCGGATCTTCTGCCAAGGCGAGACAAGCAAGGGTTTCCCCTAGAGCTCCATAGATGTTGACATTGTTGATGCGGTTGTCAGCCTCCTTCTTGTTCTGTGTAGCGGGTTCTTTTGTAAACAGGGTGTCCAGCTCACCCCCTTCCAATTCGAATGGCTCTGCTTGTGCTCTTGGCTTCTCTATCCTCTAGCTCATTTCTTCATAGTTGTACTCATTTGTGGGCCAATGACTCTCTAGCAAATGACGTTCGGCCGCGGCATATTTCGGATGCAGAAACTCAGCACCCCATTCATCAGCAACCATGTTTTCAGTAGTCTCATCTCCCAGGAACATTGGCTCTTCAATGGGCCAGTCGGAAGCATCAGGCACTTCATCAGGGTTATGGAGATATATTGGGCATAATGGGAGATCCTCCTCCCAGTCATCTTCTTCCTCAGTCTCCCAATCGTCCTCGTAGTCTTCGACTTCAGGCTCGCCAACCACTCCCTCGCCCTCCATCTCTACTAGTATCATATTGATGGTGTGACCTGGCAGAGGGTTAGCAGTCACATTGGGAGTGGGAGCAGGTTTTATCGGCTGCAAATCGATGGTCTTATTGTCGATCAGGTCTTGGATCTTGTGCTTGAGAGCAAAGCAACTTTCGGTGTCATGCCCCTGGCCACCTGAATGATATTCACATGTAAGAGCGGCATTAAAGGTCGGGGGCAGAGGGCTTGGCAACGGGCGAGCAGGGATGGGCTTCAAGATATTGTTCTTTAGAAGGCTATGGTAGGCCTCGGTTTGAGTGTAGGCTAAGGCATCGAAGGTGCGGATACGTCGAGCAGGTCTATTGAAGTTGGGTCGTGCCCCAGCGGGACCATAGTTTGGGGTTGGAGCAGGCATGGTCAAGGTGAGCAAGGGCAGTACTGGGGGTGATTGTAGCAGAGGTCGGTATTGAGGTGGTTGGCTAGGCAGAATAGCAGACACTTCGCTTTCCTTCCTGATTGTGCCCCTTGTAGTAGCCACCTTCTTGGCTATGTTGGCAGTATTTTCTCCGGTCTTGGCATAGGGATCTGTGATTCTTCCTGTCTTGAGGCCGTTTTCTATCATTTCCCCTTGCATGATGAGTTCGGAGAAGCTTTTTCCCACGCTTGTGCAGAGTTTCTCATAGAATATGCCTTGAAAAGTATGTATAAATAGTTGTACATACTCCTTTTCTTCCAACGGGGAATTAACTTATGCAGCGGCCTCCCTCCATCTTAGGGCGTATGCTTTAAAATTCTCCTTCTCACCCTTGCTCATCGTCATCAAGGACCAGCGATCAGAAGTGAGATTGATGTTGTGATGGTATTGGGCTTTGAATGCATTGACTAACTCCATCCAGGTTGTGATCTTCCTTAAGTCCAGTCGAGCGAACCATTGTAGAACTGACCCGGTGAGGCTGTGTTGGAATAACTGCATAAGGAGCTTCGGGTCGTGGCCATGTCCACTCAGTGCTCCAGCATATAGACGAAGATGAGCAACAGGGTTACCGGTACCGTCGTACTTCTGGAAGTCAAGCATTTTAAACTTAGCAGGCCTCGGGTGGTCAGGGAAGAAACATAGCTCATCATAGGAGGTGAATCCGTAAACATCATGGCCATGGAGACTTCGCAACGAATCCTCCAACCCTTGGATTTTCAGACAGAGAGGGTCTAGAGGGGCCTTCTTCGTAACCGGTGAAAGCAATATGGTCTCCTCTTCTTCAGTATTGACCCTTTTGGCGTCTTCTTTGGTTTTCCCAACATTGTCAGACTGAAGCAGGATCCTCGGATTAGCGGGTTCAAGGTCTTTAGAAGAAGTTGTTGATGATGACGGGACCGCCGTAGCATCCTTCAAGGCCAGAGTTTGAATGAGTTTGAGCATCTCATCCATCTTAGCCCTCATTTCACTAACTTCCTCTCGAGAGACTTGAGAGGATTCTTCAGGGTTAGCAGCCATCAGTGATGCTTTGTGCCGAGTGATAATAGGATCCCTAGGTGGATGTTGCACTTTCTTAGGAGCAATGTTGACTCAGTGCAAGGGGACTTCTGTAAAAAAAAAAGGAAAAGACAAAAACACAAGTCACAAGTTAGTTTTTGGTTTTTAGAGAATTTTATGCAATGCGTGTCCTAGGGTTGCCCCTGCTTGAGGGGGAGACTAAACATGACGTATTGGCTCACTTTTGGAGATAGGGGATTTGCCCCTGTATGCAGATACCTTACTGTTAAGTAGGAACCTTCACTCATTCATGCATTCATTCATAAAAATAAAGGAGAACATTAAATTTTGGGTTTGAAATACAAAAGAATTGAAATACATATTAATAGGGGGAGGGGGAACATTTTCCTTTGGACTTCCACCGATCTACTTTTACAAAAGGGAAAACCTAAACTACTCTTGAGTCTTCGGATTTGCCTTCCTTGGATTTGATGTTGAGGAGGTCGCTGAGAGACCTTGTTGATTGATTGCCGCTTGTCTTCTTGGCAACCCTATCTCCTTGAGCATAGAGGGATTGGGGCCCCTCTTATGGAATGAATCGAGATGCATGCAATGAGTCCTTAGGGTTACGCGGGAACCCTTAGGGTTTGGGTAGGTTTAATGCAAGGGAGAGTAACGTTGGTGCCACTCTCAATGGGGTTGATCATATGCATGAGAATGCAGTGACTTGAGTTACTTGGAACTCTTGTCTGGACATGGGATATTGAATGCATGAACATGAATATGCAAAAAGTATAAAGAGAGAAGGTACAATTGAAGTAAACAAGCATGCATGAATAGTTAGACAGGCATTATAACAGTATAAATATAAGCATTATAACAGCAGGTATAAATGAAAGTAAGAGCAGTCGCCCTTTCCTCCGTGATTTTGAAAACGGTGCTCGTGTCCTAAATCCGGTAGAGGTTCGGCTATGCATGGTGTCTATATGAGTATGAGGTTGAGGGTTGACTAATGCGTCCTAAAAAGGCTCGGTCCCCGGATCTTCAAACCTAGGCCCACTCCCCGAGGTGGTGCCATGATCGGTTGGTGATCCGAGCAGGGGAACCATCAAGAGGCCGTAGGCGAAGAAACTGACACAGCATCTTGCCCACAACCAATATACCGTTTCCCCTTTCTAACTAGAAAGGACATATCAGGGTATGTAAGTATGCAGAATGCAAGTGCACATGCAGTGTGTGTGTGATTTTTAAAAGTGGAGGAAAGGGCCCAACAACTCTCATTCATCTTGTACATCACATTCATGCAAAGCAGTTAATAAAATTTAAACATAAAGCGCACCTACAAAACAAAGATGCAAGTGTCAGTATGTGGATGACAAACATAATACAAGATAATATGAATAAATGCATGTTTTTTTTTTTAAAACAATTTTGAAAATTTAGTTTTTGAAAATTTGAAGTGAATAGGATTGAACCAAGTTAATTGAAGACTCTACATGGGTAAAGGGTAAAGGGTAAAGAGACATGACTATGGCCTAACCCTCTAAGTATCCCCAGCGGAGTAGCCAGCTGTCGCGCCCAGATTTTTCGCACTCGAGGAATACTCACCCAAGCAGGAAAAATGTTGTACTCTCTCGTTAGAACTCACCCTCCTAAAAGAATGAGTGCGACTAGGTTTGAATTGAAAACAAGTTTGAATAAAGGGCTTTTGAAAAAGATTCGGAGTCGCCACCTAACTTGATTAAGGTGAGTTAGGTCACCTAAAAACTAAGAAATAATCCGAAGATTACACTTAGGGTTTTTAGAAAACAATTTTGGAAAACATCCTCAAGAGAGGGTTTTTTAGGAAAACGGGTTGTTTGGCAACCTTTGGAAAACATTTAGCCCTTTTTAGAACTCCATTTTGGTCTTTCGAAAACAATGATCCTAGGTTCGGAGGTTGGTTACGTGTAGGGAAGACGCACTAAGCTATCATCCTACCCTGCCCTTTCGGTACCTACATGTCAATCTACCCTAGATTTACCTATGAGAGTCTTCGACTAACTATAGTTCAACCCTATTCACTTTAGAAAAATAATTTTTGAAAAATATGATGCATGATATGCAAGTGCAAGATGAGAGAATTGGAAAATAGAAATTGATTTGAAAAGAAATTGATTTGATTTGAAAATAGATTTGAAGAAATAGAATTGAAATTGAAAAGTTTGAAAATTGAAAGTAGAAGTTTGAAAATAGAAATTTCAGAATTTTGAAAATAGATTGGAATTTGAGATTTGAAAAGATTTTGGAAACCGCACCCATGAGGGTGGAATTTGAAGTTTGAAAAGTATTGTGACTGCACCTATGAAGGTTGCCTACGTATCTCTTGGGGGAATCAGGTCAGTCGTAGTTCGGACCGGAGTCCGATTGAAAATAAAAGAGTGGATTTGAAGAAGGAGATTGAATTAGAAATTGAATTTGATTTGAAATTAGAAGAGAGGATTGGAAATTGAAATTGAAGAGATTGGACTTTGAATAGAAGATTGAAAATTGGAAATTGGAATTTTAGAATTGAAAAGATTGAATTTTGATTTGAAAAGATAGATTTGGACTTGTTTTGGAAAGAGAAGGTTTAAGAAACCTAAACTTAGGAAAGAGAGGAGACTTAGGAAAGATTTGACTTGACTTGGAAGGTTTGGGAATTTAGAAAAGATTGGATTTAGGAAATGTTTGAATTAGGAAAAGTTCGATTTAGGAAAGTTTCATTTCTGGAAAGTTTTGAATTAGGAAAATCAAGAAATGTTTTGAATTAGGAAAAGTTTAGTTTAGGAAAGGTTTTGAAATTAGGAAGTTTTGAAAGTTGGAAAGTTTTGAATTTAGAAAGTTTTAACTTAGGAAAGTATTGAAAGTAGGAAAGTTTCGTTTTAGGAAATGTTTGAATTAAGAAAAGTTTCAACTTAAAAAAGTCTTGAATTAAGAAAGTTTTGAATTTAGAAAAGTTTTAGATTTAGAAAGATTTGAAGTTTAAGAGAGTTTAGAATTTAGAAAGATTTGGGTTTAGAAAGATTTAACTTAAGAAGGTTTCAAATTTAGAAAGTTTTGAATTTGGAAAGATTTGAAATTTAGAAAGTTTAAGATTTAGAAAGTTTTTAGAGTTTTAGAAAGTCTTGAGATTAGGAAAGGTTTGAGTTTGGGAAAAGTTTGAAAACTTGAATTTGGGGAGTTAAGATTTGGAAATGGGGGGTTAAATTAGGAAAGGGTTGAATTAGGAAAGATTTGAAAGTTGAGTTTTAAAGTTTAGGAAAGATTTTTATGTTCAAGTTTTGGAAACTTAAGATTTAGGAAAGTAGAGGTTTAAGAAGGATTTGAATTAGGAAAGAGTTGGATTTTGAAATTTAAGGAAAGGTTTAAAGTTTGGGTTTTAGGAAACTTATGATTTAGGAAGGTAGAAAATTAGGAAGGAGTTGAATTAAGAAAGGTTTGGATTAGGAAATGATTGAATTTTGTTTCTAAAAGGGAAGGTTTGATTTTGTTTACAAAAACGGAGGATTGGATCTAGTTCCCTAAACGGGGAGATTAGATTGGGTTTCCTAAAGGGAAGATAGGATTTGGTAAGGATTTGGAAAAGGAGATTCTAGAAACCCTAGATTTGGAAAATTATTGTTTTGACGTAGAAAAGAGGTTTTGAAAACATGTATAGTTTTGATGTAGAAAACGAGAGATTTTGGAAACCTAGGTTTAGGGCAAAGTTTGAAAACCATGTTTTTGGGAAGAAAATTTAGGGTTTCCTAATTGTGGGTTCTAGGGCTTGACTTGGGCTTCTTAAGGAAAGAGTTTTTGAAAAGTGCATTTTTGGAAACGAAGGTTTTCTAGAAGGGAATCCTAGGGAGGAGTTTTTGGAAAGTGAATTTGGAGAGGGAGTTTTTGGAAAAAGATTTTATGAAAGAGGGAGTTTTGGAAAGTGTGTTTTTTAGAAACGTGTTTTTTGGAAAGAAGATCCTAGAGGAGAGTTCCTAGAAGAAAAATTTTGGGAATAGAATTTTTGGAAAGATTTTTGGAGAGAGTTCTTAGGAAGGTGAATCTAGGGAGTGTTTTTAGAGGGTGAATTTTGAGGAAAAGATTTTGGAGAGAGAATTTTGAAAAAGAGAGTTTTGAAAAATAGGTTTTGGAAGGGAGTTTTTGAAAACGATTTTGAAAAGGAGTGTTTTAGGAAAGTATGTTGAAAAAGAGATTTTTAGGAAGAGATTTTTGAAGAGAGAGAGTTTTTAAAAAGATTAAAAAACATCTCACTTTCCTAAAGCGATTCCAGCCATAAGAGGACTAGAACCACTTTAAGAAAGTGGTTTTGAAAACAAGGTTTGAAAATATAGACCAAAAGGTCACTTTTTATATAACACTTTCCTAAAGCAACCCCAGCCATGGAAAGGCTAGAATCACCCTAGGATTGTAATTTTGAAAACATGTTTTTGAAAAAGAGCTTTTGATGCAATTTTGAAAACAAAGTTGAAAACGATTTTTGAAAACAACTTTTTGAAAACGAATTTTGGAAGATGCAAGACTATGATATGCACAATGCAATTTGGGGTCGTGAATATACAAGGCTAAGGCTTCACCACATAATCAAGGGGGCCGGACCCACGTGGTCTTTGGTTAGGCTAGAAGAAAGTCCCCGACACGGTGACTCTCCAATAGCCCAATCCTACACATGGACCGGGAATTCCCTTGTTTCAAGCATGCAAAGAAAGGGCAGGAAAGAGATGGGGGATTAAAATAGAGAAAACCCAAGTGGGTTGGAGAGAGAAGAGAGAGGGGGAAGTGCAGAAAATTTAAATAGAAAGCCTACCTTGTTTCTTGTTTATTTTGCGCGCCGTGCAGTCTTCGGTCTTCGGTCTTTGGTCTTGATCTTCACCCTCAGTCTTCAAGGATTGTCTTCAAGCTTTGAATGGCTGCTCTTCAAGTCTTGAGAGAGTGGTTGAAGGCTAGTGTATGAGTGTATAGGGGTGTGTATGAGTGTATAAGAGGCTAGGGTTTTTGTATAGTGGCTAGGGTTTGGAAAACCTAGGGAGGCTAGGGTTTTTGAAGGTGCTTGAGCTCTGTTTATCGAATTGTGTGATTTCTAGGTTAAGTTTGCAGACCTCCTTCACGTTGATCGAAGCTCTGTATTTATAGAAGTTGGACAAGCCTGGCGCCTGTTGTAGTGGCGCCAGGGCAAAATTTATACTGGCGCCACTAGCAGTGGCGTCAGGCCATTTTTTGGCTTCGCAGTGACGCCAGCCATTTAGGAAACAATTAAGGTCGGCAAGCAACGTATCTTTGACTAGATTTGGGCGCCTGTACTAGTGACTACCATGTAAACTTTAGCCTGGCTTCACTAAGAGTGACTCCGGAAAGTCCGGGAATGATTTGAAGGAGCCAGGAGTGACCCGGAAGGCCGGAAAGGAGCAGGAACACTTAAAATAGTGTCCTGGAGGTATTTGACTTGAAAAGTGAGGATTAGATGTGTCGGAAAGGTTGACTGAGCCTTTAGGGGCAAAACGGTCAAGCGGATCGAAAAACTGCCGGGACAGACTCAAACTGTCTCGGAAGAAAACTTGGGATCTGAAAACATTATTTAGAATGTTCCCAGAGGTTGCCGGTTTGATACCCAGAGCCGGCGTGATCGGAAATGGAGACCGGCCCACTAGGGGCAAAACGGTCATTTTGTACCAGGTTTACCGGAACTGACTCAGAATGGTCCGAAAAGGTAAAAGAAGGTCGAGAACACTATAAAAAGTATTCTCGGGACATTACCGGTTTGATACCCAGAGCCGGTGTGGTCGAAGAAGGAGACCGGCCCTCCAGGGGCAAAACGGTCATTTTACACCGGGTTGGCCGGAACTAACGCGGAATGATCCGGAAAGGTAAAGGAAGGTTGAGAATACTATAAAAAGTGTTCTCGGGACATTACCGGTTTGATACCCAGAGCCGGTGTGGTTCCTGGGGCGTTCGGATGCCTAGGGGCAAAATGGTCATTTTGACCGAAAAGTCTCGAAAAAGGTCCTAAGGGTAGTTTGGTCATTTTTCACCGAAGTGAGCTAACAAACATGGGTATTGACCTAGGTTTTGAGTGTTTCCGCCACTCGGACGGGGTTGAGTATTTCCGCTACTCTAACGGTTCTGTGAGTATTTCCGCTACTCGGACGAGGTTGAGTATTTCCGCTACTCTAACGGTTCTATGAGTATTTCCGCTACTCTAACGGTTCTGTGAGTTGTTTTGCTACTCGGACCGTCTCGAGGAATAAACTGTCTCGAGAGAGGGATTGGAAAGGGGTCTTACTGACTCCGAAGAGATGTGCCTGGATTGGAACCGTCTCGAGGAATAAACTGTCTCGAGAGAGGGATTGGAAAGGGGTCTTACTGACTCCGAAGAGACGTGCCTGGATTGGAACCGTCTCGAGGAATAATCTGTCTCGAGAGAGGGATTGGAAAGGGGTCTTACCATCTCCGAAGAGACGTGCCTGGATTGGAACCGTCTCGAGGAATAAACTGTCTCGAGAGAGGGATTGGAAAGGGGTCTTACCGACTCCGAAGAGACGTGCCTGGGTTTTGAGTGTTTCCGCCACTCTAACGGTGTGAGTGTTTCCGCCACTCTCACGGTTTTGTGAGTGTTTCCGCCACTCTGACGGTTTTGTGAGTAGTTTTGCTACTCGGTCCGTCTCGAGGAATAAACTCTCTCGAGAGAGGGATCGAAATTAGAATAAGAAAGGACAATGCCCCTGAGGGCATTTTGGTCATTTTGCCTCTATTTGGGCCTAACAGGCCCGCGAAGCAATGGAGAGACGGAATTTGGACTAGAGGATTGGTTTCGATTGGAATATGTCCATAATGACTTGAAAACAAGTCTGGACGGAGTGTAGACTGCCGAGCGGTCAAAAATGGGGTGCTTACAGCTAGTAGGCGCCAGAAGTGAACCGTCTGGAATTTGATAAGATGTTGGTCCCTGAGATCGCCCTATCTTGGGAAGCTACCTAGTTGTCATTGGTTTCCGAGAAAGCTGCCTAGATGGTACTGGTTTTCGAGATCGCCCGGTCTTGAAAAGTTGCCTAGAGTGCCTAAGGGCAATATCCTTTCAATTTCAATTAGGCCTTATGGGCCCAAAAAGTGACCAGCTAATTGGATTGGGGTTTGAAAAAGCTGTCTTGGGCTTGCATGTGTTATGTTTGAAAACTAGGTCTCGTCTGGTCAAAGATTGTTGAGCAGGCAAAAATGGGGTGCTTACAAAGTCCAAACCCCATCACAATTGTCCTTTTAGGAGGGTAAGTTCTAACATGATAGAGCATCATACTTCTCCTCCCCTGGGTTGTGGAGACCTCGGCGGGTCCGAAAAACCAGGGTGTTATAGTGATGTAGCATACAAGGTTCAAGACTGCACCACATTGCAAGGGGTTCTAGGGCTATTCTATGCTCAAGTAGGCCTATAAGAGATCCCCTTACCGGTGAATCTCATAGGTTTTCCTCTAAGCATGGCCTAAGAACCC
Organism: Euryodendron excelsum; assembly: GCA_033060915.1. Taxonomy (NCBI): domain Eukaryota; kingdom Viridiplantae; phylum Streptophyta; class Magnoliopsida; order Ericales; family Pentaphylacaceae; genus Euryodendron; species Euryodendron excelsum. The sequence goes on from CM065391.1 coordinate 14,787,108, forward strand.
TCTAGTTCCAAGCATGCAAGAAAGGAAGATAAAAGATAAGGATTAAAAAGGAGAAAGTTTAAGTAAGCTTGGAGGGAGAAGAGGAGGGGTGAGACATAAACATAAAGAGAGCTTCACTTTTAGTCTCTAAACATCTTCAATCCACCATTGTTGGGTAGTCTTGAGTTTAAATGGTCTTGAATGGACTAGAGAAGGCTTGAATTGGCTTGGGGCTTTAAATAACTTAGGGTTTTCTTGAATTTCAAAGCTCTGGATTGAATTTGGCAAAGTTTTGCTACTATTTTTGGCTCTAGAATATGCATGGGTGGCCTACTATTTATAGGTGAAAAAAGGACTTACAGGGGCATATCCTACATGTGCCTAGCTAGACGCATGTAGCACATGCGTTTGAGCCCACCCTAGTGGTTGAGTGCCATGTGGCACTCCCTGTACTATCGTATCTTAGATAGTAAGCAAAGTTTTGGATGATCTAGTTATTTTATGGCACATGTAGCACATGTTCCGCTGTTGGGAACTCTTATGCCAACTTCACCTTGATATTCGTGCAATCCAAGAGAGATTCAAAAAAATCAATCACGTTCACAATATTACCCCGCTGTTTCTCATTAATCGGGAGCCCTCGGGAAGCTTCAAAGGATTTCGAATAACATAGATATTTTTTCGAGAAGCGTGCATAAAATTAAGCTTTTTGGAGCGTTTATAAGATGTTCCGAGGATTTCTAGAAATGGTAGTTTTTGCATGACATGATCGTGGCCTTCAGGAAGCGATCTCCTCAATCGAACCATATCGGTGGGAGGTCCTCTAAACAAGCTTCAGGGAATTTCTTAATTTATAAATTTCTCAAGTTGTTCGACTGTGCATTTTAATCGGGTAATTGAAAAAAAAGTCAACCCTAACAAAGCGTCTGTGAGATGCTCCAAGGATTTTTCAAAGTGGCAACTTTTGGGTCACGCAATTGGATGCTTTGAGAAGCGATCTTTTCAATCGAGCCATATCAATGGAAAGGCCTATGAGAAGGCTTTTGGGAATTCCTTGATTTACACATTTCTCAAGTCATTTGATGATGCATTTTAATCAAGGTATCAAAGAAAAAGACAACTCTAGTGGAGCATTCGTGAGACGCTCCAGGAAGCTTTTGTTAACTTAGAGGTGTTTCGAGTTAAGAGACTCACTTAGACATGGATGGGGATGTTCAACAGGGCATTCCAATGAATGTCGATTTGGTACCTAGAACTGGTGTGGTTTAGAAAATGTCTAGGCCACTAGGGGCAAAACGGTTATTTTGATCAGAATTTATCGAAATGGGGCCGAGATGGATTTGAGTGGTATATCAAATATGTCGGACTATGCATGGACAATCCTAGAAGGGTGGACTTGTTGTCTTTAGGAATTTGTACTTTCTTAAAGACGTGCTGGGAGTGCCCTAGGGGCAGTTTAGTCATTATGACCTGGTATCACTGGAATTGGTCCATAGTCGATTGGAATGGCATATTAAACATGCTGAACTACCTGAGGAAAGTCCTAAAAGGTGGACTCACCATTTCGAGGACTTGGTACATTCTCAAAGATCTGCCGAGTTAGATGAACTTACCATCTGGAGGAGTTTATACTTTCTCGTAAGACGTGTTGGGTTGGATAGACTTATCGTCTCGAGCATTTTGTATTTTCTCGCATAATGTGAAATCATGCCCAAGGGACAATTTGGTTATTTTTCACCAAGATGGGCTAGTAGGCATTGATGTTGTGCCGAGTTTACGAGTGTTGGGAAAGAAAGTGAAGACTTGTTTGTGGACTGTGCAAATGTGTTGGTCGTAATGTGACTACATGTCCTGAAAAGGAAAATGTAGTGCTCTCTAATGGGTCACAGAAGAAGAAGGGAAATATAGCCTCAAAAGATGTAAATTTGAACCTTATTTTTTCTTTGAAGTATTAAGTAATGAGATTGTCATGTTTTGAAAACAATTTAATTTTGGAAATTTTGAATGCACTCTCTTTTTGCCTAAAATGAATGAACTTTTGGATATAGTCAATATTTTTGTCATATTCATTGTAAGTCTTTTTTTCCATAAATTCTTGCATTAGGTGCCTTAGACTTAATTCAATGCCTAAAGTTTTTGTTATAATTGTTGATATGGAACCAATACAAAATTTCATCCAATTAGCTTTTGAATGTATAATACACATACATATATCTAAATAACAAAACTTTCATTTTTTGTATAAATTTAAAACTCAACAAAAAATACTTATTTTTTAAAATTGAAGCACATAGTACTTGGATTTAACATTTTTCGTATTATACTTCATAAAAAAAACTCATTTAAATTAAAAGGTATGACATAATCTGATATAATCTCATCATATAATTGAATCTATCTATAGTATATAATGAAGAGTGGGATTAGCCAGTGGTGGTCCCCACTCATGTCATAAGATCGTAGGTTCACTCAATTCCACTCTAGTTTTTTTGTTTTGAGTTTGAGTTACATGGAGACTTGCACACATCCAACCACCCACACAGAGTTAATAAAAATTTATAATAATTATTATGTGGTGTACAGAACTCACGTGTTGTTAATTGTATTGGATTTGTGGAAAAAAGAAAAGAAAAGGTAATCTTATTGAATTTTAAAGCAATGCAAATATATTTATTAGTTTTTTAAATATTTATTACATTACATACATACCAAACTATTACTCTTCATAATAATTAATTTTTTCTAATGTTCCAATCACAAATTACTAATATATAGAAAAAAGTATAGTGTAATATCATTATTTTATTACTTATGATTTGAATTTCTAGATATAATTTCAAATTTTCATCTTATTTATCAAATGATAAACAACAACAAAAAAAAAAAGATGAAGAAAATTGAAAAAAAGAGCCTAATCCAGCAACCTTATTTTGTGGACTGGATTTCATTAATGACATCATCATGATGTCAAATGAATAGTTTGAGATAGTTTTTGTGTGGGCCTTCTAATCTATACTATACATTATAACAATAGGTTAATGGGTCTTTGAGGTTCAAAGACTCAATCCAATTTTCTTAGTTTTATAAATTTTTAAATAACTAATTTTACATGTGTCATTATAGCATTGGTCTAATTATAAATTATAAAAACTTTTACTTTCTATTAATGATTAGTAAATCTTTGCTTAAGTTTAGGTAATCTTATGTTACTTCGAGAAATTTTACCTACCTTTTATAATTTTAGAAATTTTTTTCTTAAATTTTTAAAAACTTAGAATTGTTATTTTAAATTTCCTCAAATCTCTCTTTTAGAATTTTAGAAAGCTCCTCCTTAAAATTAAAACAAACATTAGGATTGCTATTTTCAATTTCCTTAAATTCTTCTATTAGAATTTTGCAAAGTTCTTGCCTAGATTCAAAACTTTAGAATTTTCTATTCAAATCTTTTTAATTTTTATTTTTAAAAAGACAAATACAAATAAATCTATAGTATATATAATTGCAATTGGTTATGAAAGCATTGAAGGTGAGACATTTAAATCTTTTTTTTTTTAGTTTTTTAATTTTATGTTTTTTGAAAATGTCCAATCTTGTGGTTCAATGATTGGTTAAAAAAACAATTTACAAATGAAATAAATAATGTCTAAAATTTCCTTCCTTAATCGTAATTTCTTAAAATTTTTATAACCATCAATCTATATTATATATTATAACAATCGGTTATAATGTTTTTAAAACTAAAAATCTTGATCCAATTTTCCACCTTATTGGCTTTATTTTAAATTTCTTTTTGTTTTGACCTTGATCAATATGACAAGTTTATCAAAATTCCTTCAAATATGGTCATTTACAAAAATTTTAATGAAAATAAAGAGTAATTTATTCTTATCACTTGTCACAAAATTATTAATCATGTATCATTTATTCTTTTATTATTTAATAAAATCTCTTATTATTGATAAATTTGTCATTTTGATGTAAATACTCATCAATCACATCTCTTTAAATATGCTTAAAAGCAATAACACAAGTAAATCAAAGTTTTGCAAGCTCCAATGAAACTTAATATATGATATCAATTTTTTCTCACTTAAATAATAATTGAGCTGTCTAACCTCAATAATGGAAATGAACCCATAGACAAATTTTCTAATTTTGCCTAGGTTAGTATGATAGGGCTTATTTTTTTATTTTTTATACTTTTAATACCTTTCGAATATTCTATTTAAAAAAATAATCAAAATAAAACAAAACTTTGAAGTATGTTATAAATTATAAAGAAACAAGTATTTCAATTATGTGACTCTAATGTAAATTGATGTTTTTTGGTAAACTTGGCAGTGAATGTTGCAACTATTTTGAGAAGAATTTTTATGGTATGGATGCATAAATTTGGATAAATTTTTAGCTTTAAGTAATAATTGTAATTTACTATTTAGTAAAACTCATATTAGTAGTATAAAGTTTAAGAACACAATATTAATTCTTTATTTTTATTTAAAAAATTAAATTTTATTTTCTATGTTCCGTGCCTAGAACGGGTTCACTGCTAGTACTATATATGCATATACGTAGATAAAGTTGGGTGAAGGTTATTTTTGTCCATTTGATAAGATAGTTAGAAGCCATTAATAATTAGTTTTGAAGACTCTTTGAAAGTGTTAAAATGGATAGAAACGTGGGCCCCAATATATGAAAACAATGTATTTTAATTGCCTTAACATGTGCCCTTAGCACAACCCTTGTTCTTTTTATGTTTTATTTATTCATTTGTTTATTTATCTTTTATTAAATTGCATATTTATTGAGAAAAATAAGAGGACATGTATGCAATAAAGGTCATAATAGCCCTGAAAATAGTTAATGCCGTAAATATGGACTTTGGCAGATCTCAATAGACCAAGAGAGAAGTGAATAGATCCTAAAATAACTCAAATAATTTAAAATCATGTCTGAATGCAAACAACCATTTGAAATCATGCCGCGGAAGAAACTAAAAATTAATCCTACAAGGGGCACATAAATTCCTCTTTACATGAAAACCCTTCCAAGAAAAAGTACAGAGCCTAATCCACCTCCAACCAGCACTACATGAAGAACTAAGTACGACAATGCCTTACAACTATTTTACGCTTGTTGAATCCACAAATAAGATTGAACTTTGCAACTCATACCACTCTAATTGTATCCACATTCTTATAGCATTTGGTCCTCCACCAAATCGTGGACCAAATCCTTAATGAAGCCTATATGGCTTGAATTACCTATCTCAAGCCACTCTTCACTCTTCAAGAATGATGATAAAGATGTAGAAGAGACCCCTTAAAGCTTTTAACAACTTTCTTCAAGTTGAGATAAGCTCACAAACCCTCTAACACTTGATTGGATTTTTTTTGTGAGCCTCACATAATGCATAGAGATGGATTGAAACTTATATTAGCTGTTGGAATGACCCTCATGAAGTTCTAGGATGGCCTTCAATTGATTAACAGTAATTTGATAAACATTTTAAGGTCTAGAGGCGCAGAACAGACTCAGTCGACTTAGTGTGCTGGTGCAGGATAGTGGCGCACTAACCGACACACTATTTTGGAATGGAATTCTTGATCTGGGCAAATAGTGCACGGATGATGGCATGTTGACGGGCATTCTAATTTGGAATTTGATCTGTGTACTATTACTTTAACATGCTTTGGCAAGTTATTATTAAGGTGATAATTGAGTTGGTTTTAGTAGTTGGGTTTAAATCCTGCTCTTTTCTTTATGATCGTGCGTTCAAACCCTCTTGCAGTAGTAGCTGCGTGAACTAGATGCTATTGAGAATGGACTGAATGTCACTTGTACTTCGGTGAGATTGTTGTAACGAACTCGCTCTTCCTGGGTCAATAGCTATAGTTCAAACTCGACATTTCGCAGTAAGTGAGAACTTTTATCAACATGTCCAAGAGAATTGCTATACTGATCACCCCTTCTCAATTTGTTACTCAATGAAAAAAAAAAAAAAACATGCTCTAGCAAGCTAAGGGCACGCTTAATGGCACGGTGCACTGGACTACGAATTTTTGCTCAACTCTGAAACATGATCTGGCACGCTTGAGTGGGCTGTCGCATGCTCTGTTAGGGTTCAACTCTTGGCTCTAATTGGACCTATTTTATCACCTTAACTTGGACTAATAAGACTTAGAACTTCACAATCAAGCATGACTCATTTGAAGGCATTTCTCATGCCCTAGAAGACATAAAATGAACTAATTACATTTTGTACTGAACCGCCCCCTTCTAGACAGACTAGACGATAAACACTTTGGAAGATACGGAGAAGTCCTATGGAATGTATTCAGCTGAGATAAAAACCGCCATAACCGACGCTAATTAGAATAAGATCATATAATAAAAAGCTGCTATTGCCTCTTATGTCCAAAAAGTTTTTGTCATGTTTTCTGCTTTTGAATTATTGTTACAAACCTTTTTTAATTAGGACTCTATCCGCATTATTTAAATAATATGATTGGGATAATATTGTTAATTATTAGAGATATAGTTGTTTCTATGAGTTATCTTGATTTATCTTGATATTATAAATAATTGTAGATGTTGTATGACTTGATGAATGAAAAATATCAATTGTTTGAAATAGAGCTTTTGCTCTCTCAAGAGTTATGGTTCTCCTCTAATATAACCGAGTCCTAGTTCTCCTTTAATGGAACCGAGCATTTTGCTCCCCTCAAAGTGAGCTATTCTATCCTTTGATTCTGCCAAATTAAAAACAGTGGTATCAGAGCTACTTTCTTGGCATATTTGTGGATCAATGAAGTACGAAGGTTGTGATTCTTTTTACAGTTTTCATTTTTAGTATCCTCTAATATGATATTTTTGAAGATATTGAAACTCAAGAATGAGATTATCAAAACCACCTTCTTGGCGTAATTGTGGAACAATGGAGGTTGAAAGTTGTGAACGTGAAAGGTTAAGAGGCACAATCCCCTCTAAGTAGTTGTTATGAGGAAGAACCCCCTCAAAGAGGTCCCTTTCAATTTGATGGCTTTCATTTTTGTTGTTCATGGAGAGCTCCACTATAGCAATTTGAAGATCTTGAACCTTGAGGACAAGGGTCTTTGAAGAACAAAGGAATATTACAAACCTTTTTTTTTAATTAGAACTCTATTTGTATTATTTAAATAATATGATTGGGATAATATTGTTAGTTATTAAAGATATAGTTGTTTCTATGAGTTATCTTAATTTATCTTAATATTATAAATAACTGTAGATGCCTTATGGCTTGATGCATAAAAAATATCAATTGTTTGAAATAGTGCTTTTTCTCTCTCAGGAGTTATGGTTCTGCTCCCCTTGAAGTGAGCTATTGTATCCTTTGATTCTATTCAATTAAAAAGGTTCATAACAATTAGACATATAGGAGAATATATACATGGAGACGAGTATTGTCTAATGTAGGCGAGATACACACTCATCATTGAAAAATGTGGGTTGATTTGGATTTAAGATGACATATATGGTTTTCATATTTCTATTTGATGAGCGTTAAGTTGTATAAACCTTCATAAGGGAACCACAAAGGGTGACCTAGTGATCGGCTTATCCTCATCCTAAGCATGAGGTCTTAAGTTTGATCACACCATACCCCTCTTGGGGTTTATCATCATTCATATAATGTATGAAGTTTACATTGTTAGGTTTATTGGCTCATTTTGTGCCTTGTAATTTGAGAGAATTTGATATCTTCTTGTATTATTTGAGGCTTGAGTGAAAATGTCTCAATTTATTTGGGCTAATCTTCTCACAAACTCTCAAGAGAAGACTCAAAGCAAAGGAAGCATGAAGCAAAGACAACACCAAGCAAAAAGTGCGCACTGTTGCACTCTTAAGGGTGCACTGGCGCGGTCACTATTCACAAGGTCACTATTCACAGCAAACACTCCAGAGAAGGGCAGCACTAGACGTGCCCCTAGTGCGTACTGGCATTCTCCTTGGTTAGCAAAGCAACCTCCAGCTCCAGAGATGGGTGCCACTAGGCACGCCCAACCGCGCACTGGCATGGCATGGCGGTTTTGCCCAAAAATGCCTTTTTCAAACTTTGGAACTTGCACTGAAAAAGCTAAAAAGTAGCTTAGCCTCCCTTGGAACTTGTGGGAGTCATTTCATCTACTCTACCTCTCTACAAGTAACCCCCTTTACATCTATTCAAGCCTCCAATCAATCTTAAAAAAGAGATTTACACACTATGGAGCGACATTATCTTTGAAAAAGAGAGAGAGCTTCTTGAGCTTAAAAAAAAAACCTATCCTTCTTCATTCATACAAAGCAAGCATGTTCTAAGAGAGTCTTTTGGGATACTCTCCCTTTCATCCTATAAAGGAGAGAGGAGCTACATAGAAGATTGATGTGTAAGAGTCTAAGGTGTCGGTGAGCTTTCCTCAACCTGAGAAAGAGTGCTTAAATGTCTTTAGGGACTTTCTTCATATCTCTATCAACCTTATCAAAGAGAAGAGAGTAGTTTGCGGTGATTCAAGATGCTAGAGTGTAGAGTTTCATCGTGGACTCGGTGGAGAATTAAGTGCTGAAACGAGTTCGCGGATTCTGCTGGTGTACAAGCTACAACTTTCAATCCTAGTTGTGGACTCAACGGTGTAAAATGGTTATAAGGCATTCTTGTACTTTGTTCCTCATATAGTGCTTGGTTGGAGCTGGGCTAGGTTCTGTGGTTTTCTCTCGCAAGGGTTTCCATGCTAAAAATCCTTTGTATTGATGGTTATGTGTTTTATTTTTAGTTCATGGTTTGCTTTAGAATTATCATTGCGAACACAGGTTTAAAAAAATCAGTAAAGATCTATTCACCCACTTTTTAGGTCCATCTTAAGGGTGTTAAAACTTGTTTTCTAAGACTGTTTTTACTGAGTGTGGTCCTGAGTGTGCTTTGGCAATATGGATTTTCCTAAAGAGTGTAGTTCTATGATCAGACCTCCATTATTTGATGGTTTTAATTATTCTTATTGAAAAGCTAAGATGCACGCATTTTTGAAGTCAATTGATGAAAGAGTTTGGATAAGTGTTGTACAAGGATAGGCTTCTCCAACCAAACTTGTTGAAAATGTGATTTTTTGTAAACAAGTTTTTGAATGGAATAAAGCTGAACTGAAAGAGAGTGGCTAGAATAGTAAGGCTATGAATGCTATCTTTAACATTATCACACTTGAAGAATTTCATCGAATCTCAAAGTGTGAAATTGCTAAAGAAACATGGGATATTTTAGAGGTCACTCATAAAAGTACTAGTGCTGTTAAAGTGTCAAAACTTCAAATGTTGACCACAAATTTTGAAAATCTCCGAATGGAGGAGAATGAAACCTTTAATGAATTTTATGTTAAATTGAGTAATATAGTCAATTCCAGTTCCAATCTCGGTGAAAGAATTCTAGATTAAAAAATTATTAGAAAAATTTTGAGATCTCTTCCAGATCGGTTTCAACCTAAAGTTACAGCCATAGTAGAGAGCAAAAATGTTAATGCTCTCAAAGTTGAGGAGCTTGTAAGTTCTCTTCAAACTTATAAAGCCAACTTGAAACAAAATAAGAGAACTAACAAGAACATGGCATTTAAGTCGATTAAGGGAGACCTTGAGAATTCTAGTGAAGAAGAATAGGATCTTGACCAAGCTGAGATGACCTTGTTTGCTAAAAAATTTAGAAAGTTTCTTAGAAGTAGGAAGAACAAGGCTTCCAAGTCTAAACAAACTAGGACAATTCAATGCTATGAATGTCAAGGTTATGGTCACATTACTCAAGAATGCCCAAACAAGAAAAAGAAAAAGAATAGGGTGATGGCTTCTACTTGGAATGACACTGTTTTTGAAAAATCTAAGGAATCTTCTTCTAATAATGAAACTAGTAATTTTATTGCACTTGCTTCATCTGTGCATAAATCTTCTAAATCATCTTCATCCTCACATGTTTTTGTTGATGATGTTATAGAAACTAACAATGAATATGAATGTGAGAGAAGTTGAAATGGTTCTGAAAGTGAGGATGATGGGATGCAACAAGCATACAAGGAAATGTATGATGAATGCATGAATCTAAATTATTACAAGATGAAGGTGACAGTCAAATACAAAAACATTCAAAAATAAAGAGACGTGCTGAAGCAAGAGGTAGCTGAAGTCTCCACCAAATTGAATCAGTTTGAAACTGAACAGGTGACTCTCTCCAACAAGCTATGTGAAGCTAAAAAAGAGTTGCAAGAAACTAATGATTCTAAGAAGAAATTGGAAGAAAAGCTGTTGTGCTTGGAAAAAGAGTTGACTAATGTAAATGTAACTTTCAAACGATAAATGGGAGTAACTGGAAAGTTGGAGCAAATGATCAGTATCCAGAAGAATTCATACGATAGAACTGGCATAGGATTTAGAGATGCATCTTCCTCATCCAATGCAGTCAAGGAACCAAAATCTATGACTCCCACTTTGTTAACTATTGATGAATTCAAGTCAACTTCAAATGAGGAATTTTATAAGAATCGACGATCCTCAAAACATCAACCTCAAAAGCGTAAGGTAAGTCAACAAAGGGTAAATACAATGCCCTTTAATATAAACACTCAACCTTTTCATGTACCTTTTGTTCCTATGTGTCATCATTGTAGAATTAGATGACATATTGGATCATATTGCTTCAAAAGGTTTACTACTCCAAGGATAAAAGTTCAATCTGAACAGTTATATCAAAATGGTTTTTATAACAATCATTTTCAAGTCCTAGCTGAAGATTATCGAAGACCATATTCAAACTTTCAAAGTTCTTTTAAGAATTATCAGCGAAGGACAAGATATTTTTTTAGAAGAAATTCTAAACAAAACTATTTTGATAATTGTAAGCACCCCATTTTTGACCGCTCGGCAGTCTACACTCCATCCAAGACTTGTTTTCAAGTCATTGTGGGCATATTCCTATCGAAACCAACTTTCTAAGTCCAAATCCCGTCTGTCCATCGCCTCGCGGCCCCACCAGGCCCAAATAGAGGCAAAATGACCAAAATTCCCTTAGGGGCATTGTCATTTCCTTTCCGATTCCAATCCCACTCTTGAGACAGTTTATTCCTCGAGACGGTTCCACTCCAGGCACGTCTCTTCGGAGATGATAAGTCCCCTTTCCAATCCCTCTCTTGAGACAGTTTATTCCTCGAGACGGTTCCAATCCAGGCACGTCTCCTCGGAGACGGTAAGACCCCTTTCCAATCCTTCTCTCGAGGCAGTTTATTCCTCGAGACGGTTCCAATCCAGGCACGTCTCTTCGAAGACGATAAGTCCCCTTTCCAATCCCACTCTCGAGACAGTTTATTCCTCGGGACGGTTCCAATCCAGGCACGTCTTTTTGGAGACGGTAAGACCCCTTTCCAATCCCTCTCTCGAGACAGTTTATTTCTCGAGACGGTTCCAACTCAGGCACATCTTTTCGGAGATGATAAGTCCCCTTTCCAATCCCTCTCTCAAGATAGTTTATTCCTCGAGGCGGTTCAAGTAGCGAAACTACTCACAAAACTGTTAGAGTAGCGGAAATACTCACAAATAGGTCGATATAGGGAATTGCCAACAAACCCCTGTGTCACGACGACCGCCGTTAGAGTGGCGGAAACACTTAAAACCTAGGCCAACACCAGTGTCTGTTAGCCCGCTTCGGTGAAAAATGACCAAACTGCCCTTTGGGCCTTTTCCGAGACTTTCCGGTTAAGATGACCATTTTGCCCCTAGGCATCTGAATGTCCCGGGAATCATACCGGCTCTGGGTATCAAATCGGTAATTTCCCGAGACTACTTTTTATAGTGTTCTCAACCTCCCTTTACCTTTCCGGATCATTCCGAGTCAGTTCCAGCAAACCTGGTACAAAATGACCGTTTTACCCCTAGTAGGCCGGTTTTCTTTTTCGACCATACCGGCTCTGGGTATCAAACCGGTAACCTCCTGAGGCTACTTTTTATAGTGTTCTCAACCTCCCTTTACCTTTTCGGATCATTCCGAGTCAGTTCTGGCAAACCCGGTGCAAAATGACCGTTTTACCCCTGGTGGGCCGTTCACCTTTTCCGACCACACTGGCTCTGGGTATCAAACCGGAAACCTTTGGGAACATTCTAAATAATGTTTCCAAATCCCAAGTCTTCTTCCGGGACAGTCCGAGTCTATCCCGGCAGTTTCCCGGTCCGATTGACCGTTTTGCCCCTAAAGGCCCGGTCAACCTCTCCGACCCATCTTATCCTCATTTCTCAAGTCAAATACCTCCAGGACACTATTTTAAGTGTTCCTGCTCCTTTTTGGCCTCCCGGGTTATTCCCGACTCCTTCAAATCATTCTCGGACTTTCCGGAGTCACTCCTAGTGAAGCCCGGCTAAAAATTGCATGGTAGTCACTAGTATAGGGGCCCAAATCTAGTCAAAGATACTTTGCTTGCCGACCTTAAACATTTCCTAAATGGCTGGCGCCACTCCTAGTGGCGCCAGTGTAAACTTTGGCCTGGCACCACTGCAATAAGCGCCAGTGTTATCCAACCTCTATAAATACAGAGCCTCATCCAACGTGAAAAGGGGTCCGCAAACTCAACCAAAAATCATATAATTCGATATACAGAGCTCGAGCACTCCCTAAACCCTAGCCTCTTTAGGTTTTCCAAACCCTAGCTACCATACACTAAACCCTAGCCTCCTATACACTCCTATATACCCCCATACACTCATATACTAACCCTCAACCCTCCTTCGAAGACTGGAAGAGTTGCAATCTGAAGTTTAAAGTTTGAAGACGACTCTTGAAGATTGAAGACGAAGATCAAGATCGAGATTGAAGACAAGCAAGGCGCGCAAAATAAACAAGACATACAGTAGGCTCCCTATTTAAATTTCCGCACTTCCCCCCTCTCTCTTCTCTTTCCTAACCCACTTGGGTTTCTCTATTTTAATCCCCTATCTCTTTCCCCCCCTTTCTTTACATGTTTGAAACAAGGGGATTCCCGGTCCATGTGTAGGATTGGGCTATTGGAGAGTTACTGAGTCGGGGGCTTTCTTCTAGTCTAACCAGAGACCACGTGGATCCGGCCCCCTTGATTATGTGATGAAGCCTTAACCTTATATGTTCACGACCCCAAAATTGCATTGTGCATATCATGATCTTGTATCTTCCAAAATTTGTTTTTGAACTCGTTTTCAAACTTGTTTTCAAAATTGCATCAAAATCTCTTTTTCAAAACATGTTTTCAAAATCACAATTCTAGGGTGATTCTAGCTTTTCCATGGCTAGGATTGCTTTAGGAAAGTGTTACATTTGAAGTGACCAATACGGTCCATATTTTCAAATCTTGTTTTCAAAACCACTTTCCTAAAGTGGTTCTAGCCCTCTTATGGTTAGAATTGTTTTAGGAAAGTGAGATATTTTTACATCTTCTAAAAACTCTCTTTTCAAAAAGTCTTTCTTCCTAAAAATCTATTTTTCAACATACTTTCCTAAAACTCTCCTCTCCAAAATTGTTTTCAAAAACTCCCTTTTTCAACTCCTTTCCAAAATCCTGTCCCCAAAATCCACTTTCTAAAAACGTTCCCCAAAAATCTTTCCAAAAACTCTCTTCAACAATCTTCCACCAAAACCTTCCTAGAAAAACTCTCTCCAAAAATCTTTCTAAAAAACTTTCTTTCCAAAATCTTCCCTCTAGAAACTTCTCTCTATGATTTCCTTCCAAAACTTTCGTTTCCAAAAACACACTTTCCACAAACTCCTCTTTAAAATCTCTTTCAAAAAACTCTCCCTTCAAATTCACTTTCCAAAAACTTCTCCCTAGGATTTCCTTCCAAAAACTTGTTTCCAAAAACACACTTTCCAAAAATCTCTTTCCTTAAAGCTCAAGTCAAGCCCTAGAACCCACGATTAGAAAACCCTAATTTTTTTTCCAAAAATTTGATTTTCAAAACCTCTTGTTTTCTATATCCAAACTATACATATTTCCAAAACCTCTTTTCTACGTTAAAATTCTACACTTTCAAATCTAGGGTTTCTAGAATCTCCCTTTCCAAATCCTTGCCAAATCCTATCTTCCCTTTAGGAAACCAAATCAAATCTTCCCGTTTAGGAAACTAGATCCAATCCTCCGTTTTTGGAAACAAAATCAAACTTTCTCTTTTAGAATCCAAATCCAATCCCTTCCTAATCCAACTCTTTCCTAACTCAAATCTTTCTTAAATTTCCACTTTCCTAAATTTTAAGTTTCCAAAACTTGAACATAAAAATCTTTCCTAAGTTTTAAAACTCAACTTTCAAATCTTTCCTAATTCAACCCTTTCCTAATTCTACCCCCTTTCCAAATCATAACTTTCCAAATTTAAGTTTTCAAATCCTTCCTAAACTCAACCTTTCTTAATCTCAAGATTTTCTAAAATTCAAACTCTAAAACATTCTAAATCTTAAACTTCCTAAATTTCAAATCCTTCCAAATCTCAGAACTTTCTTAATTCAAACTTTCCTAAATTGAAAACTTTCCTTTTTCAAACCTTTCTTAAAATGAAACTTTCCAACTTTCAAAACTTCCCTATTTCAAAACATTCCAAATTCAAAACTTTACTAAGTTGAAACTTTCCTAATTTCAAAACTTTCCTAATTTAAAAACTTTCCTAATTTGAAAACTTTCCTAATTCCAAACTATCCTAATTTCAAAACTTTCCAAAAATGAAACTTTCCTAATTCGGAACTTTCCTAAATCGAACCTTTCCTAATTCGAACCTTTCCTAAATCCAATCTTTCTTAAACTCTTGAGTCTTTCCTAGGTCTCATCTTTCTTAAGTCTAGGTTTCTTAAACCTTCTCTTTCCAAAATAAGTCCAAATCTATCTTTTTAAATCAAAGTCCAATCTTCTCAATTTCAATTTCCAATCTCCTCTTCTAATTTCAAATCAAATTTAATTTTCAATTCAATCTTTTTCTTCCAATCCAACCTTCTCTTTTCAATCGGACTCTTATCCGAACTACGACTGACCTGATTCCCCCAAAGGGATACATAGGCAACCTTCATAGGTGCGGTCACAACACTTTTCAAACTTTCAATTCCACCCTCATGGGTGCGCTCTCCACATTTTTCAAATCTCAAATTTCAATGTATTTTCAAAATTTCAATTTCAAATTTCAGTTTTCAAATTTCTATTTCCAAATTTTCAAACTTTTCAATTTCAATTCCATCTCTTCAAAGCTATTTTCAAATCAAATCAATTTCAAATCAATCTCTTTCTAAATCTATTTTTCAATTCTCTTTTCTTACAACATATCATGCATCATGTTAGTTTCTTTTAAAACATCATTTTTTTTAAGTGAATAGGGTTGAACATATGTTAATTAGAGACTCTCATTGGTGAATCTAGGGTAGATTGACATGTAGGTACCGAAAGGGCGGGGTAAGGTGATAGCTTAGTGCGTCTTCCCTACACGTAACCAACCTCCGAACCTAGGATCACTGATTTCAAAGACCAAAAGGAGTTATTTTTCTAAAAAGGGCTGAATGTTTTCCAAAGGTTGCCAAACAACCTGTTTTCTTAAAAATCCTCTCTTGAGGTGATATTCTCAAAACCTTTTTCAAAAACCCTAGGTGTAGTCTTCGGATTATGCTTAGTTTTTAGGTGACCTAACTCACCTTAATCAAGTTAGGTGGCGACTCTAAATCTTTTTCTAAAAGCCCTTATTTCAAACCAATTTTTCAATTCAAACCTAGTCGCACTCATTCTTCTAGGAGGGTGAGTTCTAACGAGAGAGTACAACATTTTTCCCTCTTGTGTGAGTATTTCTCGAGTGTGAAAAATCTGGGCGCGACAATAATTAAGCTCAATATTTTCAACCCAAAGTTTTTGCGAAAATTGTTATACAAACAACAAAGGTCATTTGGGTTCTAAAGTCTAACTTGTATCCTTATGTTGATCTATACACAAAGCCTCTAGATAGCTATAGGGAATATGTAAAGGCTAGTCCAGTCGAATGATGCTTGAGTTTTTTGTAGCCTAGGATATGAGTGCTTTATGCTTATTCTTTTGGTCTTAGTGTTATGATTCATTTTGTAATTTTGTTTATCTTCTATTATATTTCTATTTTTTTTTTTTAAAAACATAAAAAAAGGGTTTTTGTCGTTCTTGACTTGTGTTCATATTTTTTATTTATCCATATTTGACTTCATGTGATAGAATCAGATTACATGACTTTAGAGAAAAGTTCTTTATTCATGTCAAGTATGAATTGAGTGTCTTGGATGTCTGAGTGATGATTTTTATAACTGACTTGACTCCTTTGTGCACTTTTATCGAGAAGAAACAAGTTGAGTCTAAAATTGTTTTGTTGTACATTTGTTTCATTTGAATTCTATAAGTATCTTGCTTGAAAAGACCTATGATTGCATATCCTCTATAGAGTTTATATTCCTAAATGCTTTACTTTCCTCTTATGCTTTCACAAAGCAAAAGAATAATCTAGAATGAGCTGCTTATTCAAAAAAAAAAAAAACAATCTGATGCAGTCTTGACCAAGGAAAAGGCTACCTATGAGTATAGAGTGAAAGTTACTATGAACATACGTCAAAATGTGCACCTTGGTTGAAAAATTCATAAAGAAGGCTACCTTGCTCACTAGAGTAAAGCTACCTTTGGTCTCAAAAGAGAACATTATTGAGTGGTATTGTGCATTTGAGGGGGTGCCTTTCCATTTTAGAATACTAAGCTTTGATTGGTTTTAAATTGGTTTGATTTTCATGCTACATGATATCTCTTGTGAGTTATTGATTCAAGTATTCAAAAATGTGTTTTTGCCCTTTAGGCTTAATCTTGCTATTCTTGATGATCACACCCTCACATTATCGGTTGGTTATGAACATCATTATCATGTTGACTCTTGATATGATCTTCGTGTCGGAAATGTCATCATGAACTTGAGTATCTTTTATATGTATGTTTGAATTATTGATTTATGAAACTCTTCTATAGGTTTCTCATAATTTGTGATTGTCAAGCCATATTTATATTTATGTATACATTTATTTAAATCTTACTTTTATTTCACAACCTTTCTTTTAGTTTATTCCATGCCCCTCGTCAGTGATACTATCACATTTTGTGTCAAAAAGAGGGAGATGTGTTTGCCTTTGTGGATGTCCTGTTGTGGTGACGATAGCTGATTGGTAAATACATGTTTGTGTTTTTTTGGTTAGTCTTATGTGCCATGGTTAATATTTAAAATTGCTTAGTTTTTATCTTAGTAGCTTGGCTTATCTATGATGCATGTGTGAAGGGGGAGTAACATTGAAGTATTGGTTGATGGGGAGTAATATTGTTCATTTCTATTTGCTTTGTATTTCACATCTTCTTTCACAGTTGATCTTGTGGTAAGTTTTGAGTGCAGGAGAGTTGATTATGCTTTGAAGCTTCGAGCTTGGTCCTTGTCACTGTTTGCTTTAGGGTTGTGAGAGAATTCTATGTATTTCTTGGGTTTTGTCACAAAATGGCCAAAGGGAGAGATTGTTAGGTTTATTGGCTCATTTTGTGCCTTATAATTTGATAGAGTTTGATCACTTCTTGTATTGTGTGAGGCTTGAGTGAAAATGTCTCAATGTATTTCGGTTAGTCTTCTCACAAACTCTTAAGAGAAGACTCAAAGCAAAGGAAGCACGAAGCAAAGGCAGCACTAAGCAAAAGTGCACATTGGCGCACTCCTAAGGGCGCACTGGCGTGGTCACTATTCACATGGTCACTATTCACAACAAACACTTTAGAGAAGGGCACCACTAGGCGCACCCCTAGTGTGCATTGGTGCGCCCCCCAGTCAGCAAAGCAAACTCCAACTCTAGAAAAGGGTGCCACTAGGCGCACCTAACCACGCGCCCTTAGTGTGCACTGGTGTGCTCCCCAGTCAGCAAAGCAAACTCTAGCTCTAAAAAAAGGTGCCACTAGGCGCACCTAACCACACACTGGAGTGCTATGGTAGTTTTGCCCAGAAATGCCTTTTTCAGACTTTGAGACTTGTAATGAAAAAGCTAAAAAGTAGCTTTAGTCTCCCTTTAAAAGAACCTCTCCTTCTTCATTTGTACAAAGCAAGCATGTTCTAAGAGAGTCTTTTGGGATACTCTTCCTTCCATCATATAAAAGAGAGATGAGTCATTTCAGCTGCTCTACCTCTTTACAAGTAACCCCTTTTACATCTATTCAAGGCTCCAATCAATCTTAGAAAAGAGATTTACACACTTTAGAGAGACATTATTTTTTAGAGAGAAAGCGAGAGAGAGATGCTTGAGCTTCAAAATAACCTCTCCTTCTTCATTTGTATATAGCAAGCATGCTCTAGAAGAGTCTTTTGCGATACTCTCCCTTCAATCCTATAAAGGAGAGAGGAACTACAAAGAAGATTGATGTGTAAGAGTCTAAGGTGTTGGTGAGCTTCCCTCAACCGGAGGAAGAGTGCTTAAGTGTCTTGAGGGACTTTCTTCATATCTCTATCAACCTTATTGAAGAGAATAGAATAGCTTGTGGTGATTCAAGCTGCTATAGCATAGAGCTTTATCGTGGACTCGGTGGAGAAGCAAGTATTGGAACGAGTTCATGGCTTCAGATGATATACGGGCTGCATATTTCAATCCTAGTTGTGGATTCAACGGTGTGAAAGGGTTGTGCATTCTTGTACTTTGTTCATCATATAGTGCTTGCTTGGAGCTAAACTAGGTCCCTTGATTTTCTTCCGTAAGAGTTTTCACGCTAACAATTATATGTGTTGATGGTTATGTGTTTTACCTTCAGTTCGTGGCTTTCCTTAGATTTTTCATTGCTAACATAGGTTTAAAAAATTAGTAGAGACCTATTCACCCCACCTTCTAGGTCTATCTTAAGGGTGTTAATCCATATTACTTAAGACATTTGTTTCCTCATACATAATTGTAAGCATCCCATTTTTGCCCGCTTAACAGTCTCCGGTTCGTCCAGACTTGAGTTTAAGTCAATATGAACACATTCTAGTTTTTCAATCCTAATCCAGTAATTCCATCACTTCGTGGGCCCGCAGGGCCCAAATAGAGTCAAAATGACCAAAATGCCCTTGGGGGCATTGTTCTGTCCAATTCCAGTGTGCACGTATTCTCGAAGATGGTAAGTCCCCTTTTCAAATCCAATTCTAATCCAACTTTAAGTCCAATTCCACTTCCAATCCATGCCTCGAGAAAGTTGATTCCTCGAGGCGGTATATCCATCTTGTCTGGCACATTTTTCGAAGAAAGTTTCTTCGAAACGGTAAGTCCCTTCAAACTCGTCGACTGGGACGAGACCCAAGTCCTCGAGATGGTAGAACGGTCCACCTTTGGTGCCTGCTAGCCTACCAATGCAGAAAGGTTCGTTTCGGAATGCCTTATGAGAAAGTTAATTCCTCAGGCGTTAAGTCCATCTAGCAGCTTTCCAAGATCAGGCATTCTCGGGAATGATAGCAAATCGTTAGAGTAGCGGAAATACTCGCAAACATCGCAACCGTCAGAATAGCGAAAATACTCGTAAACAAGTCGATATAGGGAATTTCCAACAAACCCCTATATCACGAGACCACCGTCAGAGTGACGAAAACACTTAAAACCTAGGTCAACACCAGTGCCTGCTAGCCCACTTTAGTGAAAAATGACCAAACTGCCCCTAGGGCCATTTTTCGGCACGTTTCTCAAGATAGTACCTAAATCCTCAGAACGGTAATTCCACCCCTCCAAGATCGTCTCAAAGATGATTTGACATGATTAGGTGCCTTCTAGTCAGTTTCGAGTGTAAGCACCCCATTTTTGACCGCTCGGCAGTCTACACTCCGTCCAGACTTATTTTCAAGTCATTATCGACATATTCCAATCGAATCCAATCCTCTAGTCCAAATTCTGTCTTTCCATCGCTTCGCGGGCCTGTCAGGCCCAAATAGAGGCAAAATGACCAAAATGCCCTTAGGGGCATTATCCTTTCTTATTCCAATTCCAATCCCCCTCTCGAGACAGTTTATTCCTCGAGACGGTCCAAGTAGTAAAACTACTCACAAAACCGTCAGAGTGGCGGAAACACTCACCAAACCGCCAGAGTGGCGGAAACACTCACAAAACCGTCAGAGTGGCGGAAACACTCACAAAACCATTAGGGTGGCGGAAACACTCACAACACCGTTAGAGTGGCGGAAACACTCAAAACCCAGGCACGTCTCTTCGGAGTCGGTAAGAGCCCTTTCCAATCCCTCTCTCGAGACAGTTTATTCCTCGAGACGGTTCCAATCTAGGCACGTCTTTTCGGAGACGATAAGACCCCTTTCCAATCCCTCTCTCGAGACAGTTTATTCCTCGAGACGGTCCGAGTAGCAAAACTACTCACTCAACCGTTAGAGTAGCGGAAATATTCACAGAATCGTTAGAGTAGAGGAAATACTCACAGACCCGTTAGAGTAGCGGAAATTCTCAACCGTTAGAGTAGCGGAAATACTCAACCGTGAAAAAGGTCCGCAAACTCAGTCTGAAAATCATACTATTTGATACATAGAGCTCGTAGCCTCCCTAAACCCTAGTCTTCTTTAGGTTTTCCAAACCCTAGCCTCCATACACAAACCCTAGCCTCCTATACACCCACATATACTCTTATGCACTTATACACTAGTCGCAAAGCCTCCATTGAAGACTTGAAATGCTGCAACTTTGAAGCTCCCGAAGATCGAAGACAAGTTCTCGAAGACTAAAGCGAAGCAAGGACCGAAGCAAGAAAAGCAAAGCGCGCAAAGCAAAGCAAAATAAACAAAACACAAGGTAGGCTCCCTATTTACGTTTACACAACTCCCCCTCTCTCTTCTCTCTTCGAACCCACTTGGGTTTTCTCTTATTTTAATCTTCTATCTTCTTCCCCTCCCCCCTTTCTTGCATGCTTAAAATAAGGGACTTCCCGGTCCATGTGTAGGATTAGGCTATTGGAGGTCACCGTGTCAAAAACTTTCTTTTAGTTTAACCAGAGACAACGTGGGTTCGGCCCCCTTGATTATGTGGTGAAGCCTTTAATCTTGTATGTTCACGACCCCAACTTGCACTGTGCATATCATGATCTTGCATCTCTCCAAAATTAGTTTTTAAACTTGTTTTCAAAACTTGCATCAAAATCTTCTTTTTCAAAACTTGTTTTCAAAATCACAATCCTAAGGTGATTCTAGCCTTTCCATGGTTAGGGTTGCTTTAGGAAAGTGTTACATTTAAAGTGACCAATATGGTCCATATTTTCAACTCCTTGTTTTTGTCAAAACCACTATCTTTGAGTGGTTCTAATCTTGTTATGGTTAGAACTGCTTTAGGAAAGAGATATTTTTATAAACTCTCGAAAAACTCCCTTTTCAAAAATCTCTCCCTCTAAAAATCTATTTTCTAACATACTTTCTAAAAACTCTCTTTAATTTCTGCTCCAAAATTCCCTTCCAAAATTGCATCCTAAAAACTCTCTTCAAAAGATCTATTTTCTAAAACTTCTTTTTAAACTCCTTTCCAAAAAGCTCTCCTCAAAATTCACTTTCTAAAAACGTTCCTTAAATTTCCTTCCTAAAAACTCTTTCCAACAATATTGTTTCAAAAATCTCTTTCCTACAAATTCTTTCCTAAAAGCTCCTTCCAAAATCTTGCTTCTAAACCTCCTTTCAAGTTCACTTTCCAAAAAACTCCTTTTTAAGATCCCCTTTCAAAACCTTTCTTTTCAAAAACTCTCTCAAGGTTTTACTTTCCAAAATCCCTTTTAAAAAACTTTATTTTCAAAATTCACTTTTTAAAAGCTCTTCTTAAGGATTGCCTTCCAAAAATCTCCCTTTTTAAAAATTTACTTTCCAAAAACTCTTTCCTTAGAGCCTAAGTTAAACCCTAGAGCCAACAATTAGGAACCCTAATTTTTCTTCCCAAAATATGATTTTCAATCTTGCCTTAGAACCTAGGTTTTCAAAATTTCCCCTTTTACATCAAAAATCATAAGTTTCCAAAATCGATTTTCTCAAAACTACAGTCTTCCAAATCTAGGGTTTCTAAAACTTCACCTACCAAATCCATGCCAAATCCTATCTTCCTTTTAGGAAACCAAATTTAATTTCCCGTTTAGGAAACTAGATCCGATCCTCCGCTTTTGGAAACAAAATCAAAATACATCTTTTAGAAACAAAATCCAATCCCTTGTTTTAAGAAATAGGAATCTCAATCCTTCTAACTCCAAAACTTTCCTAATTCAAATCCTTCCTAATCTCATACCTTCCTAAATCATACGTTTCCCAAAATCTAAACCTTTAAATCATTCCTTAAACTTTAAGCTTCCAAATCTTTCATAATTCCATATCTTTTCAAAATTTGACTTTCCAAATCTAAATCTTCAAACCTTTCTAAAACTCTAAACTTTCTAAATTTTAAATATTTCCTAAAATTCAAATCTTTCTAAATTTTAAATCTTTTCAAATCTAAAACTTTCCAAATTCAAAAATTTCTTAAGTTAAAACTTTCTAAATTCAAAACTTTCCAATTTTGAAACCTTTTCGATTTTAAACTTTCCTAATTCGAAATCTTTCCTGAAACGAAACTTTCTTATTTCAAAAACCTCTCATAATTCAAAACTGTCCTAAAATGAAACTTTCCTAAAACAAATCTTTCCTAAAATGAAACTTTCCTAAAATGGAACTTTTTTATTTTGAACCTTTCCTAATTCGAATCCTTCCTAATCTCATACCTTCCTAAACCATATGTTTTCCAAAATCTAAACTTTTAAATCTTTCCTTAAACTTTAAGCTTCCAAATCTTTTCTAATTCTATACCTTTCCAAATTTCGACTTTCCAAATTTAAATATTCAAATCTTTGTAAATTTCAAACCTTTCCAAAACTCTAAACTTTCTAAATTTTAATTCTTTCCTAAAATTCAAATCTTTCTAAATTTTAAATCTTTCCAAATCCAAAATTTTTCAAATTCAAAACTTTCTTAAGTTAAAACTTTCTAAATTTAGAACTTTCTAATTTCGAAACCTTTTCGATTTTAAACTTTCCTAATTTGAAATCTTTCCTGAAATGAAACTTTCTTATTTCGAAAACCTCTCCTAAATCAAAACGTTCCTAAAACGAATCTTTTCTAAAATGAAACTTTCCTAAAACGGAACTTTTCTATTTTGAAACTTTCCTAATTCGAATTCTTCCTAAATCCAATCTTTCCAAAATCTTCCAAGTCAAACATTCAAGTCAAATCTTCCTTAAATCTCAAGTCTTTCCTAAATCTCATCTTTCCTAAGTCTAGGTTTCTCAAAGTTCTATCTTTCCAAATCTAGTCCAAGTTCTCTTCCAAGGATCAAATCCTCTTTCAAGTTCAATTCTAGGTCTAAGTTCAATTCCAATTTCCAATCTTTTATTCCAAGTTCAAATCAAACCCTTTTTCCAATCAAAATTTCTTTTTCCAAATCAAACATTCCATTTTCTATCAGACTATTGTCTGAACTACGATTGACCTGATTTCTCAAAAAGGATACGTAGGCAATCCTCATGGGTGCGGTCACAACCTTTTTCAAATCTCAAATTCCATAATCTATTTTAAGTTTTCAATTCCAAAAATCTGTTTTCAAATCTCTATTTTCAATTTCTAAAACTTTACAATTTCAAATCTATCTTTTCAAATCTCTTTTTAAATCAAATCAATTTCTTTTCAAATCTATTTGCAAATCAATTTTCCAGCCCCCTTTTGCTATTGCATTTACATATCATACATCATGTCTTTTTAAACATTATTTTTCTAAAGTGGATAGTTTTGGACATAGATTAATTGAAGACTCTCAGAGGTGAATTTATGGTGAATAGAAATGTAGATACCACAAGAGCGGGGTAGGATGATGACTTAGTGCGTCTTCCTTACACGTAACCAACCTTCGAACCTTAAATTATTGTTTTCGAAAGACCAAAATGGAGTTATTTTTCTAAAAGGGGCTTAAATATTTTTCAAAGGTTGCTAAACAACCTCTTTTCTTAAAAACCCTCTCTTGAGGTAGTATTTTCAAAATCGTTTTCAAAAACTCTAGGTATAGTCTTCAGATTATGCTTAGTTTTAGGTGACCTAACTCACCTTAATCAAGATAGGTGGCGACTCCAAATGTTTTCCAAAAGCACTTTTTTCAAATAAATTTTTAATTCAAACCTAGTCGCACTCATTCTTCTAGGAGGGTGAGTTCTAATGAGAGAGTATAGTATTTTTCCAGCTTGTGTGCGTATTCCTCGAGTGGGAAAAATCTGGGCGTGACAATTGGCTGAAGTCTTGAGCACCTTGTAGCAAAAAAAAAAAAACCTCGTTCTTAAAAAATGTGGGTTGATTTGGATTTTTAAGATGAAATATATGATTTTCATATTTCTGTTTGATGTATGTTATATAAACCCTCGTAAGGGTTCTTGTAATTATAGAAAAAAGCTACTGACGAAATCAATGGGACTTATACGGGAAAATAATTTTATATAAAGAAATGCAAAATAAAATGTGTGGCCTTTATAGGGGCCAGCAATCGACTTTTGACTCAGTTGGGTCTTATGGGGAACCCACATGGAGTACATGACTGGCCAACCTGTGGCGCTTACAAGGTGTAGACCCTCATGTCCACCTACCACTTAGTGTGGGGCTCTGCGCTGCTAAGGTATAAGGAAATAAAGTTGCGTCTTGGCTAACAGCAATTGCTTTTGGTGTAGTGGTAAGCACTTGATTCTAAACCTGCTATCAGAGCGAGGTCACGAGTTCGAGTCCCAAGGTCGTTGTTAGGGGAGAGATTGTTGGCTTTATAAGGGCCAACAATTGATCTTTGACTCAGTTGGGTCTTATGGGGGGACCCACATGGAGTACGTGACTGGCTAACCTGTGACATTTACATGGCGCAGTTCCTCATGCCCACCTGCTACTTAGTGCGGGGCTCTACATTGCTAAGGCATAAGGAAATAAAGTTGTGCCTTGGCTAACATCAATTAATTTTGGTGCAGTGGTAAGCGCTTGATCCTAAACTACCTTCGGTTTTGATGATAACTTACATTGATTTATAAATGTTTTCTTGATTAAATATATTTAATACTTTTAATCCTTGGTCTAGTTGGTGTAATAAAGTTTTGCAGGATTATAAAGTACTAGAAAGAGTGATCAAGACTTGAAAAATTGTATCAAATCCTTAAGAATCATGATTTAAGGAAACTTGATTCAAGGAAGAAAATTAAAGGACATAATTTTCTTCTAAGGTTGAAATTTTGATTAAACTATATCCTATGATAAAACCATAATATTTTGCTCATATCTTTTGATCCAACCGTTGGATTGATCTGATTCTTATGGCATTAAAAAGAAAACTCAAATGTCTAATTATAGTGTTATATTAAGTTTTCATGAAAAGGATGTTTTCTTAGACGCAAATAAGCTGGAAGGTGACTTATTGGATTTGAAATTCGATATATGGCAGCCAAGAGACGGTCATGAGTATTTGGCCATATCTTTTGATCCAAAAGTCTAAATGATCTGATTCTTGATGTGCTGAAAAACTAACTTACATATATACCGTATCTCTCTTGGATGAATTTTCAAATTTTAAAGTTATCTAGATGAAAAAGAAACAGACATCTAACTTAGTGCTGCAGAAATTCAAAGATGACAACTAGAAAGACAGCCTAAGTATTTCACTCATATCTTTTGACTCTGATCTTCAAATACTTTGATTCTTAAGGATCTAGAAATATAACATCCATATCTACATTTCATATCATATAGTTATTTTCAAAATCAAATGTTTGCCATATGAAAAAGCTGATGCAATTTGACATAGCTGTGTAGAAATTTAAATATGTTAACTAGGACCCAATTCTAGTAATTTGATCATAACTTTTGATCTGACTATTGGATCGATCTGATTCTTGAGGTTATCAAAAGCTTACTTCCATGTCTACAACTTTTCTCTTATAACCATTTTCAAATCGGAATGTTATCAAGGAGAAAATCAAGGTAGAAGTGAAGACATCTGATCTAAAATTCAAAAACCAATCTGGCAGCAAGTAGCTCAATGGGAAGTAATTTCTTTAATGCTCACCAATAGCTATAAACAGATTTAAAGCTACAAATCTAGAGTCATTCTTCATCTATAAATAAAGATATGCTTGAGGAACAAAAGACAAAAAGAAAAACAATTAGAGTTTGTGCATCGAAGTGTTATTCATCCTACGAAGTCTTTTGTAAGCACCCTATTTTTGCCCGCTCGGCAACCTCCGGCCTGACCGAACTCCCTTTTAAAACTCTGTAAGAAAATTCAAGCCCAAATCAACTTTCAAACCCCTATCCAATTAGTTAATCGCTTCTCAAGCCTGCTGAGCCCAATAGAGGCCTAATAACCAAACCTGCCCCTTGGGCCTACAAACACTTCTTGAGATAGTTCAAAATCCCTCAAGATAGTAAGTCTGCCTTCCCAAAGTGTTACTAAAATAGTTAGGCGTACTCAACACACCATTCTGTTCAACTCCGGTCCTATTTCAGCTAACTCCAGTCAAAATAACTATTTTACCCCTAGATGAGCTAGCACAGCAAAAATCCCATCAAACAGTGAAAAACTCTTACAGGATCATCCATGAATGACCCAGAACACTTAACATAATACTTCGGTCCATTCTTGACCTTTTTCAACCGAGCTTTGCCAAAATAACCATTTTGCCCCTGGCGACCCAAACGTGCCCCAAAATTACACTGGTCCTAGAATATTGAACGGTGGGTCTTGTCACACACCCCTATTTAACCTAAGAAGGACCTTACGACACTAAACACCCCTGACTCAATCAAAGTTCCCTGAAGCGTCTTGCAAACGCTCCGCTAAAATTGCCTTTCCTCCCTATTTCCTAGTTATAAAGCACCGTTAAATGACTTGAGAAATACGTAAACCAGGGAATTCCCGAAAGCTCGTCCATAGATCTTTCCATCAATGCGACTCGATCGGATAGATCACTTTTGGAAGCTCCTCATCGTAAGGCTTGAAGACTACAACTTTTAAGAACCCCTAGAACGTCTTACAGACACTCCGCCGAGGTTAACTGTTTCTCCAATTCTTTGATTGAAACGCACCATCAAATAACTTGAGAAATGCATAAATTAGGAAATTCCTGAAAGCATTTCCAGAGTACTTTCTATCGGTACGATCCGATCGGAAAGGTCTCTTCCCGAAGGCTGCGATCATGCGACACAAATAGCTACCTTCGAATCCCCACGGAGCGTATCACAAACGCTCCGCAAATATGCAATTTTATGCACATTTTCCAAGATGATATCTCACACTTCCGAACACCATTCAAACTTTCTGAAAATATGAAAGTTCACAAGAAACCCTAAGAGAACATCGTGGGTGCAACTGATTCCTCCGAAACCTTCCCGGTTGGCTCAATTATTAAGACAAAGTTTAAACAAACACTCTCGGTGACGGAGCGTATGCTACATGCGCCCAGATTTTGATCAAATCGACCAAAGTTCGATCAACCGTTAGGATTTAACCAGTACAATGGGTGCCACGTGGCATTCTGGCAATAGAATGGTACTGGCACATGTGCTACATGCGCTAGGGCAAATTTTGGCTAGGCATATGTAGTACATGCGCCAGCCTCCTCCTACGTTGCCTATAAATACCAGCCTCCCCCTTTGCATATTCCAGAACCGAAAATTGATGCGAAGTTATACTAAAACTGCCCCAGAACCCCGAATCTCTATATACATTTCATCTCTCTAACACTTGTACTCAACTCAATATCAACGTATTCCAATCGCAACCAACTCTCTACGTCTAAATCCCGTTTGTCCATCTCTTCGTGGGCCCACCAAGCCCAAATAGAGGCAAAATGACCAAAATGCCCTTAGGGGCATTGTCCTTTCCAATTCTAATCCCTCTCTCGAGACAGTTGATTCCTCGAGACGATAAATCTACTCTAATTAGGCACGTCTTTCTGAAGACGATAAGACCCCTTTCCAATTCCAATCCCTCTCTCGAGACAGTTTATTCCTCGAGACGATAAACCTACTCCAATTAGACACGTCTTTCCAAAGACGATAAGACCCCTTTCCAATTCCAATCCCTCTCTCGAGACAGTTGATTCCTCGAGACGGTAAATCTACTCCAATCAGGCACGTCTTTCCGAAGACGACAAGATCCCTTTCCAATTCCAATCCCTCTCTCGAGACAATTGATTTCTCGAGATGGTCCGGCACATTTTTTGAATAAAATCTCTTTGAAATGGTAAGTCCCTTTAAACTTGTCGACCGGGACGAGACCCCAAGTCCCCTAGATGGTAGAATAGTCCACCTTTGGCGTCTGTTAGCCCGCCAATGCAGAAATGTCCGTTTAGGCACGTCTTTGAAGAAAGTTAATTCTCAGGTGCTAAGTCTGATTAGCAGCTTCCTAAGATCAGGCATTCTGGGGAATAAACGCGAACCGTTAGAGTAGCGGAAATACTCACAAACATCACAACTGTCAGAGTAGCAGAAATATTCTCAAACAGGTCGATATAGGGAATTGCCAACAAACCCCTATATCATGCGACCGCCGTTAGAGTGGCAGAAACACTCAAAACCCAAGTCAACACCAGTGTCTGCTAGCCCACTTCGGTGAAAAATGACCAAACTGCCCCTTGGGCCTTTTCCAACACGTTTCTCGAGAACATACTTGAGTCTTCAGAACGATGATTCCAACCTTCTAAGGTTGGCTTAAAGGCAATCCGGCACGATTAGGTGCCTTCTAGTCTGTTTCGGGCCAATTTTGAGACTTTTCGGTCAAGAGGACCATTTCGCCCCTAGGTATCTGAATGCCCAGGGAACCACACCGGCTCTGGGTATCAAACCGGTAACCTCCCGAGAATGCTTCCTATAGTATTCTCAGCCTTCCTCTATCTTTTCGGATCATTCCGAGTCAATTTCGGCAAACCCAGTGTAAAAT
Source organism: Euryodendron excelsum (assembly GCA_033060915.1). Taxonomy (NCBI): domain Eukaryota; kingdom Viridiplantae; phylum Streptophyta; class Magnoliopsida; order Ericales; family Pentaphylacaceae; genus Euryodendron; species Euryodendron excelsum. The sequence goes on from CM065391.1 coordinate 14,816,068, forward strand.
GACCATTTTGCCCCTCGTAGGCCGGTTGCCTTTTTCTAGCCACGCCGGCTCTGGGTATCAAACCGGTAAAATCTCAAGATTGCTTCTTATAGTATTCTCAACCTTCTTCTACCTTTTTGGATCATTCCGAGTCAATTCTGGCAAACCCGGTACAAAATGACCATTTTGCCCTTGGAGGGCCGATCGCCTTTTTCGACCACACCGGCTCTGATTATCAAACCGGCAACCTTTGGGAACATTCTGAATAATGTTTTCAAATCTCGAGTCTTCTTCCGGGACAGTCCGAGTCCGTCCCGGCAGCTTTTCGGCCCGATTGATTGTTTTGCCCCTAATGGCTCGGTCAAATCCTTCCAACGCATGCCATCCTCATTTCTTAAGTCAAAAACCTCTGGGACACTATTCTAAGTGTTCCTGCTCTTTTTCGACCTTCTGGGTCATTCCCGGTCTCCCAAACTCCTTCCCGGACTTTCTGGAGTCACTCTTAGTGAAGCTAGGCTAAAAATTGCATGGTAGTCACTAGTACAGGCACCCAAATCTAGTCAAAGATACGTTGCTTACCGACTTACAACCTTTCCTAAGTTGCTGGTGCTACTAGTAGTGGCGCCAAGCTAAGAAATGGCCTGGCGCCACTCTTAGTGGCGCCAAGAGGAATTTTACCCTAGCGCTACTACAACAGGCGCCAGGTCTGTCCTATCTCTATAAATACAAAGCCTCTTCCAGTGTGAAGGAGGTCCACAAAATTAGTCTAAAAACCCTAATTTTTGATATATAGAGCTCACACACTCCCAAAACCCTAGCTTCTCTAGGTTTTCCAAACCCTAGCCATCATATACAAACACTAAGCCTTACATACACTCATACACACCCCTACATACATATACACTAGCCTCCAACCCTCTATTGAAGACTTGAATTACTGCAATTACGAAGATTTGAAGACCGAAGACAAGCCCTTGAAGATTAAGACTGAAGTGAAGCAAAGACCGAAGAAAAGCAAGGCGCGCAAAATAAACAAGACACAAGGTAGGCTTTCGTTTTACGTTTCTGCACTTCCCCCTCTCTCTTCTCTCCCCTAACCCACTTGGGTTTTTTCTATTTTAATCCCCCATCTCTTTCCCCCTCTTTCTTTGCATGCTTGAAACAAGGGAATTTCTAGTCCATGTGTAGGATTAGACTATTGGAGGGTCACCGTGTCGGGGGCTTTCCTTTAGGCTAACCGGAGACCACGTGGGTTTGGCCCCCTTGATTATGTGGTGAAGCTTTAACATTGTATGTTCACAACCCCAAATTTGCATTGTGCATATCATTATCTTGCATCTCTCCAAAAGTTATTTTTAAAATCATTTTCAAACTTATTTTCAAAATTGTATCAAAATCTTCTTTTTCAAAATCACAATCCTAGGGTAATTCTAGCCTTTCCATGGTTAGGGTTGCTTTAGGAAAGTACTATATTTAAAGTGATCAACATGGTCCATATTTTCAACTCCTTGTTGTTTTCAAAACCACTTTCTTAAAGTGGTTCTAGCCTTCTTATGGTTAGAATCGCTCTAGGAAAGTGAGATGTTTTCATACTTTAAAAAAAAAAACTCTATTTTCAAAAATCTCTCTTTCAACATGCTTTCCAAAAACTCCTCCTCCCAAAATTATTTTCAAAAACTCCCTCCAAAAATCTAATTTTTTTTTTAAAACTCCTTTTTTCAACTCCTTTCCAAAATCCTCTCCCCAAAATCCACTTTCTAAAAACGCTCCCTAAAAATCTTTCCAAAAACTCTCTCCAACAATCTTCTACCAAAATTTTTTCTAAAAACTCTCTTCCCAAAATTTTCCTTCTAAAAACTCTCCTCTAGGATTCTTTTCTAAAAATCTTCATTTCCAAAAACGCACTTTCCAAAAATCACTTTTTCTTGATGCCTAAGTGAAGCCTTGGAGTTTACAATTAGGAAACCCTAATTTTCTTTCCAAAAACATGGTTTTCAAACTTGCCTTAAAACCTAGGTTTCTAAAACCTCTTGTTTTCTACATCAAAACTATACATATTTCCAAAACGTATTTTCTATGTCAAAACTATACACTTCCAAATCTATGGTTTCTAAAACATCCTCTCCCAAATCCTTGTCAAATCAAATCTTTCCTCTAGAAAACTAAATCCAATCTTCCATTTAGAAAACTAGATCCTATTCTCCTTTTTTGGAAACAAAATTAAACCTTCTCTTTTAGAAACAAAATCCAATCACTTCCTAATCCAAACCTTTCCTAATTCATTCCTTCCTAATCTAGTACTTTTTTAAATCTTACGTTTCCAAAACTTGAACATAAAAATCTTTCCTAAATTTTAAAACTCAACTTCCACATCTTTCCTAATTCAACCATTTCCTAATTCTACCCCTTTTCAAATATTTCCTAAACTCAACCTTTCCTAATCTCAAGATTTTTTAAAAATTAAAACTCTAAAACTTTCTAAATCTTAAACTTTCTAAATTTCAAATCTTTCTAAATCCAAAGCTACCTAAACTCAAAACTTTCTTAATTCAAAACTTTCTTAAGTTGAAACTTTCTTAATTCAAACCTTTTCTAAATCTTTCCTAATTTAAAATCTTTCTAAAATTCTAAGCTTTTCAAATTCAAAACTTTCTTAACTTGAAACTCTCTAAATTCTAAACCTTTTTTAAACTAAACGTTTCCTAATTCAAAACATTTCTAAATTCAACACTTTCCTATTTCAAAACCTTTTCTTAAAATAAAACATTCTTAATTCAAAACTTTCCTAAGTTGAAACTTTCCTAATACCAAAACTTTCCTAAAATGAAAACTTTCCTAAAGCGGAACTTTCCAAATCAAAACTTTCCTAAATTGAAACTTTTCTAATTCGAACTTTTCCTAATTCGAATATTTCCTAATTCCAAGTTTCCTAATCATCCAAGTCCAATATTCAAGTCAATTCTTTTCTAAAATCTTTCCAAGTCAAATCTAATCTTTCCTTTCTAAGTTCCTAAGTCTAGGTTTCCTAAAACCAAGTCTTTTAAAATCAAATCTTTTCAAATCTCCCAATCAAAGGTCAATCTTTCAATCTTCCAGTCTAATTTCTAATTTCAACTTTTTTCCAAATCAAAATTTTCTATTCTCAATCGGACTTTTGTCCGAACTACGACTGACCTGATTCCTCTAAAAGGATACGCAGGCAACCCCCATGGGTGCGGTCACAACATTTTTTAAATTTCCAATTTCACAACCTCTTTCAAATCTCCAATTCCATATCTATTTCAAGTTTCTAATTCCAAAAATCTATTTTCAAATCTCCATTCTCAATTTCTAAAACTTTTCAATTTCAAATTTATCCTTTCAAATCTCTCTTCTAAATCAAATCAAATTCTTCTTTTCAAATCTATTTCCAAATCAATTATCTTTTCTTGCACTTGCATATCATGCATCATGATAGTTTTTAAACATTATTTTTCTAAAGTGAATAGGATTGGACATTGGTTAGTTAAAGACTCTCATAGGTGAATTTAGGGTAAATAGACATGTAGGTACCGTAAGGGCAGGGTAGGGTGATGGCTTAGTGCGTCTTCCCTATACGTAACCGACCTTCGAACCTAGATCACTGTTTTCGAAAGACCAAAAAAGGAGTTATTTTTCAAAAAGGGCTAAATGTTTTTCAAAGGTTGCCAAACAACCTGTTTTTCGAAAAAACCCTCTCTTTAGGAGATATTTCAAAATCATTTTCCAAAAACCCTAAGTGTAGTCTTCGGATTATTCTTAGTTTTTAGGTGACCTAACTCACCTTAATCAAGTTAGGTGGCGACTCCAAATCTTTTCCAAAAGTCCTTTATTCAAACCAATTTTTCAATTCAAACCTAGTCGCACTCATTCTTCTAGGAGGGTGAGTTCTAACGAGAGAGTACAACATTTTTTCCGCTTATGTGTGTATTCCTCGAGTGCGAAAAATCTGAGCGCGACACTTGGAGATGAGGAGGGGGAGGATAGAAGACAAAAAACAACAGAGAAGTCAATGTCTTGACTTGAAAATTTTTATGCAATGCATGTCCTAGGGGTGCTTCTACTTGAGAGGGAGACTTAACATGACATATTGGCTCACTTTTGGAGATAGGGGGTTTGCCCCTGTATGCATATACCTTACCGTCAAGTGGGAAACCCATCCGTTCATACATCCATTCATTCATTCCTTCGAGGGAAATAAAGAAATACATTTAACTTTGGGTCTAAGATACAAAAGAATTGAAATACATTTTAACCGGGGGAGGGGGAACATTTTTTCCTTAGGGCTACACCTATCTAGTTTTACATAAGAAGTCCTAAACTACTCTAGAGTCTTCGGATTCGCCTTCTCTGAATTTGGTGTTGATGAAGTCGCTAAGAAACCTTGTTGACTGGTTGCTCCTTATCTTCTTGGCAACCCTATCTCTGTAAGCATAAAGGGATTGGGGCCCCTCTTATGGAATGAATTGTTGTGCATGTCATGAGTCCTTAGGGTTACCTGGGAACCCTTAGGGTTTGGGTAGGTTTAATGCAAAGGAGAGTGAACTAGGTGTCACTCTCTTTAGGTTGATCATATGCATGAGAATGCAGTGATTTGAGTTACTTGGAACTCTCGTCTTGATATGGAATACGGGATGCATGAAAATGGATGCATGTAGTATAAGGAGAGAAGATACATTTGAAGTAAACGTGCATGCATGAGTAGTTAGACAGTCATTATAACAGTAAGAATACAGTCATTATAACAACAGGAATGGATAGGTATAAATGAAAATAAGAGCAGTCTCCCTTTCCTTTATACTTTTGTAAAATGGTGCGTGTATCTTAAATCCGACAGAGGTTCAGCTATGCATGGTGTTTATATGAGCATGAGGTTGAGGGTTGACTAATGCATCCTAAAAAGGCTCGGTCCCCGGATCTTCAAACCTAGGCCCACTCCCCGAGGTGGTGCCGTGATCGGTTGGTGATCCGAGCGGGGGAACCATCAAGAGGCCGTAGGCAAAGAAACTGACACAACATCTAGCCCACAACCAATATACCGTTCCCCCTTTCTAACTAGAAAGGTCACATCACGGTAATAATGCAAGTATACAGAATGTAGGTGCACATGTAGTGTGTGTGTGATTTTTAAAAGCGGAGGAAAGAGCCCAACAACTCCCATTCATCCTGTTCATCACATTCATGTATGGCAGTTAATAAAATTTAAACAAAATGATAAAATTTAAACAAAATGTGTACCTACAAAACAAAGATGCAAGAGTTAGTATGTGGATGGAAAACTTAATACAAGATAATATGAACAAATGCACGTTTTTTGAAAGCAATTTTGAAAATTTAAAGTGAATAGGATTGAACAAGTTAATTGAAGACTTTACATAGGTGAAGGGTAAAGAGACATGACTATGGCCTAACCCTCTAAGTGTCCCTAGTGGAGTCGCCAACTGTCGCGCTCAGATTTTTCGCACTCAAGGAATATACACACAAGCGGGAAAAATAATGTACTCTCTCGTTAAAACTCACCCTCCTAGAAGAATGAGCGCGACTAGGTTTGAATTGAAAATATATTTGAATAAAGGGCTTTTGAAAAAAAGTTTGGAGTCACCACCTAACTTGATTAAGGTGAGTTAGGTCACCTAAAAACTAAGCATAATCCGAAAACTACACTTAGGGTTTTGGAAAATGATTTTGAAAATATCTCCTCAAGAGAGGGTTTTTAAGAAAACAGGTTGTTTGGCAACCTTTAGAAAACATTTAGCCATTTTTTGAAAAATAACTCATTTTGGTCTTTCGAAAACAGTGATCTAGGTTTGGATGTTGGTTATGTGTAGTGAAGACGCACTAAGCCATCACCCTACCCCGCCCTTGCGGTACTTACATGTCTATTTACCCTAGATTCACCTATGAGAGTCTTCACTTATCTAGAATCTCTGGTTACTTTGTCCAGTTATATCCGCTTTTCAAATTTGTCTAAATTTTTGTCACGCCCAAATTTTTTGCACTCGAGGAATACACACACAAGCGAGAAAAATACTGTAGTCTCTCGTTAGAACTCACCCTCATAGAAGAATGAGTGCTACTCAGTTTGAATTGAAAATATATTTGAATAAAGGGCTTTTGAAAAAAAGTTTGGAGTCACCACCTAACTTGATTAAGGTGAGTTAGGTCACCTAAAAACTAAGCATGATCCGAAAACTACATTTAGAGTTTTGGAAAACGATTTTGAAAATATCTCCTCAAGATTTGAATTAGGAAAGTGGAAGTTTAGAAAGGATTTGAATTAGGAAAGAGTTGGATTAGGAAGGGATTGGATTTGGTTTCTAAAAGAGACAGTTTGATTTCATTTCCAAAAATGGAGGATTGGATTTGGTTTCCTAAACGGGAATATTTGATTTGATTTTCTAAAGAGAAGATAAGGTTTGGGAAGGATTTAGAAAGGAAGATTCTAGAAACCCTAGATTTGGAAAATTATGGTTTTGGTGTAGAAAATAGGTTTTGGAAACATGTATAGTTTTGATGTAGAAAACAAGAGGTTTTGGAAACCTAGGTTTGGGGCAAAGTTTGAAAATCATGTTTTTGGAAAGAAAATTAGGGTTTCCTAATTGTGAGTTCTAGGGTTTGATTTGGGCTCTAAAGAGAGAGGATTTTTGGAAAGTGCGTTTTTAGAAACGAAGGTTCTCTGGAAGGGAATCCTAGGGAGGAGTTTTTGGAAAGTGAATTTGAAGATAGAGTTTTTGGAAAAAGATTTTAAAGAAGAGTTTTAGGAAAGTGAGTTTTTGGAAACAAAGGTTTTGGAAGGAAAATCCTAGAGGGGAAATTCTAGAAGGGAGATTTTGGGAAAGAGAGTTTTTGGAAAGATTTTTGGAGAGAGTTTTTCTAAAAAAGAGACCTAGGGATCGTTTTTGGAAAGTGGACTTTGAAGAGAACGTTTTGGAAAGGAGTTAAAAAAGGGAGTTTGGAAAAATAGACTTTTGGAGGGAGTTTTTGAAAACAACTTTGGAGAGGAGAGGAGAGTTTTAGGAAAGTATGTTGAAAAAGAGATTTTTAGGAAGAGATTTTTGAAAAGAGAGTTTTTGGAAGGCGTAAAAGCATCTCACTTTCCTAAAGCAATTCTAACCATAAGAGGGCTAGAACCACTTTAGGAAAGTGGTTTTGAAAACAACAAGAGTTGAAAATATGGACCATAAAAGTCACTTCAAATATAACACTTTCCTAAAGCGATCATAGCCATGGAAAAGCTAGAATTACCCTAGGATTGTGATTTTGAAAACAAGTTTTTGAAAAGGGAATTTTGATGCAATTTTGAAAACAAGTTTGAAAACGATTTTGAAGACAACTTTGAAAACGGTTTTTGGAAGATGCAAGATCATGATATGCACAATGCAAATTTGGGGTCGTGAACATACAAGGCTAAGGCTTCGCCACATAATCAAGGGGGCCGGACCCACGTGGTCTCTAGTTAGACTAGAAGAAAGCCCCTGACACGGTGACTCTCCAATAGCCCAATCCTACACTTGGACCGGGAATCCCCTTGTTTCAAGCATGCAAAGAAAGGGGGGGGGGGGGGGAAAGACATGGGGGATTAAAATAGAGAAAACCCAAGTGGGTTAGGAGAGAGAAGAGAGAGGGGGAAGTGCGAAAATTTAAATGGAGAACCTACCTTGTATCTTATTTATTTTGCTCGCCTTGCTTTCTTTGGTCTTCGTCTTGATCTTCATCTTCAATCTTCAAGAGCCGCCTTCAATCTTCAAACTTCATATTGCAACTCTTCAAGTCTTTGAAGGAGGGTTGAAGGTTAATGTATGAGTGTATGGGGGTGTGTATGAGTGTATAGGAGGCTAGGGTTTAGTGTATGGTGGCTATGGTTTGGAAAACCTAGGGAAGCTAGGGTTTAGGAGGTGCTCGAGCTCTGTATATCGAAATATATGATTTTTAGATTGAGTTTGCGGATCCTTTTCACGCTGGAAGAGGCTCTGTATTTATAAAGGTTGGACAACACTGGCGCCTGTTGCAATGACGCTAGGCCAAACTTTACATTGGCGCCACTAGGAGTGGCGCCAGCCATTTAGGAAATATTTAAGGTCGGCAAGCAACGTATCTTTGACTAGATTTGGGCGCCTATACTATTGACTACCTTGCAATCTTTAGCCTGGCTTCACTAGGAGTGACTCCGGAAAGTCCGGGAAGGTTTTTGGAGGACCGGGGATGACCCGGAAGGCTGAAAAAGACCAGGAACACTTAGAATAGTGTCCCGGAGGTATTTGACTTGAAAAATGAGGACAAGATGTGTTGGAAGGGTTAACTGGGCAGTTAGGGGCAAAATGGTCAATCGGGTCGAGAAGTTGCCGAGACAGACTCGGACTGTCCCAGAAGAAGACTTGGGATTTGGAAACATTATTTAGAATGTTCCCAAAGGTTGCCGGTTTGATTTCCAGAGCCGGTGTGGTTGAAAAAGGTGACCGGTCCACCAGGGGCAAAACAGTCATTTTGTACCGGGTTTGCCGGAACTGACTCGGAATGATCCAGAAAGATAGAGGAAGGTTGAGAATACTATAAGAAGCAATCTCAAGAGGATTACCGGTTTGATACCCAGAGCCAGTGTGGTCAGAAAAGGAGACCGGCCTACTAGGGGCAAAACGGTCATTTTGTACCGAGTTGGCCAGAACTGACTCGGAATGATCCGGAAAGATAGGGAAAGGTTAAGAATACTATAAGAAGCATTCCTGGGAAGTTACCAGTTTGATACCCAGAGTCGGTGTGATTCCTGGGGCGTTTGGATGCCTAGGGGCACAATGGTCATCTTGACTGGAAAGTCTCGGAAAAGGCCCAATGGGCAGTTTGGTCAATTTTCACCGAAGTGGGCTAGCAGACACTGGCTTTGACCTGGGTTTTGAGTGTTTCCGCCACTCTGATGGCGGTCATCGTGACACAGGGGTTTGTTGGCAATTCCCTATATCGATCTATTTACGAGTATTTTCGCTACTCGAACGGTTGTGATGTTTTTGAGTATTTCTGCTACTCGAACCGTCTCGAGGAATAAAATGTCTCAAGAGAGGGATTGGAAAGGGGACTTACCATCTCCGAAAAGACGCGCCTAATTTGGAACCGTCTCGAGGAATAAACTGTCTCGAGAGAGGGATTGGAAAGGGGACTTATCGTCTCTGAAAAGACGCACCTGATTTGGAACCATCTCGAGGAATAAACTGTCTCGAGAGAGGGATTGGAAAGGGAATTTACCGTCTTCGAAAAGACGTGCCTGATTTGGAACCCGTCTCGAGAGAGGGATTGGAAAGGGGACTTACCGTCTTCGAAAAGACGTGCCTGATTGGAACCGTCTCAAGGAATAAACTGTCTCGAGAGAGGAATTGGAATGGAGACTTACCGTCTTCGAAATGACATGCCTAAATTGGAATAGATTTACCGTCTCGAGGAATCAACTGTCTCGAGAGAGGGGTTGGAGTTGGAATTGGAAAGAAAATGCCCCTAAGGGCATTTTAGTCATTTTGCCTCTATTTAGACCTGGTGGGCCCACGAGGCGATGAACAAACGGGATTTGGACTTAGAAAATCGGTTTCGATTAGAATACGTCCATATTGACTTGAGTACAAGTTGGACGGAGCGTAGACTGCCGAGCGGTAAAAAATGGGGTGCTTACAGTTTGAATTTGGAAAGAAGGTTTTGGAAATTGAAAATAGAGATTTGGAAATAGAAATTTGGAATTGGAAGTTTGAAAATAGATTGGAGATTTGGAAAGATTTTGTGGCAATTGAAACTTGAAAAATGTTGTGACCGCACCCATGAGGGTTGCCTACCTATCCTTTTGGAGGAATCAAGTCAGTTGTAGTTTGGATCAGAGTCTGATTGAAAATAGAAGAGTTGATTTGGAAAAGAGTTGGAGTTGGAATTCGAATTGGAATTGGAAGAATAGGAAATTTGGACTTTGATTGGAAGATTTGAAAAGGTTGGTTTTGAAAGACTTGGTTTTAGGAAACCTAGACTTAGGAACTTAGAAAAGACAGATTGAACTTGACTTGAAAAGATTTTTGAAAAAAATTGACTCGAATATTGGACTCGGAAGATTAAGGAAGCTTTGATTTAGGAAGGGTTCGAATTAGGAAAGTTCCGTTTTAGGAAAGCTTCATTTTAGGAAAGTTTTCGAATTAGGAAAGTTTCGTTTTAGGAAAGTTTTGACTTAGAAAAGTTTCAACTTAGGAAAGTTTTGAATTAAGAAAGGTTTCGAATTAGAAAAGTTATCGAAATAGGAAAGTTTTAACTTAGAAAAGTTTTGGTTTAGGAAAAATTTGAATTAAGAAAGTTTCAACTTAAGAAAGTTTTGAATTAAGAAAATTTTGAGTTTAGAAAAGTTTTAGATTTGGAAAGATTTGAAATTCAGGAAAGTTTAGGATTTTAGGAGGTTTCAAAGTTTGAGTTTTAGAAAACACTTGAAGTTAGGAAAGGTTTAAGTTTAAGACGTATTTGAAAACTTGGATTTGGAAAGTTAAGATTTGGAAAGGGATAGAATTAGGAAAGGGTAGAATTAGGAAAGATTTTGATTTTGAATTTTAAGATTCAGGAAAGATTTTTATGTTCAAGTTTTGGAAACATAAGATTTAGGAAAGTAGAAGATTAGGAAGGAGTTGAATTAGAAAAGATTTAGACTAGGAAGAGTTAAGATTCCTATTTCCTAAAACAAGGGATTAGATTTTGTTTCTAAAATAGAAGGTTTGATTTTGTTTCCAAAAACGGAGGATTGGATCTAGTTTCCTAAACGGGAGATTGGATTTGGTGACCTAAAGGGAATATTTGATTTGACGAGGATTTGGAAGAGGAAGTTTTAGAAACCCTAGATTTGGAAGACTAAAGTTTTGACGTAGAAAATATGTTTTGAAAATATGCATAGTTTGGATGTGGAAAGGGAGATTTTGGAAACCTAGGTTTTAAGGCAAGTTCGAAAAAGTATGTTTTTGGAAAGAAAACTAAGGTTTCCTAATCATGAGTTCTAGAGCTTTACTTGGGCACCAACAAAAGGAATTTTTTTGAAAAGTGAGTTTTAGGTAGGAAGATTTTAAGAAGTAGAACTAGAGAAAGAGTTTTTAGAAAGTGTGTTTTGAAAAGAATTTTAGGAAGGAAGTTTTTGAAAAGTAAAACTTTTGAGACAGTTTTGGAAACAACATTTTGGAAGGAGATTGTTAGAAAGAGTTTTTAGGAAAGAGATTTAGGGAGTGTTTTCTAAGAAGGAAACCTAGGGAATATCTTTAGAAAGTGGATTTTGAAGAGAGCGTTTTGGAAAGGAGTTGAAAAGAGAGTTTTGAAAAATAGATTTTTGGAATAAGCTTTTAGAAAACAATTTTAGAAAGAAGAGCTTTTAGAAAACATGTTGAAAAAGAGGGTTTTAGAAAAAGAGTTGAAAATATAAACCATAAAGGGTCACCATAAAGAGTTTTTTGGAAAGTATAAAAACGTCTCACTTTCCTAAAGCGACTCTAACCATAAGAAGGTTAGAACCACTTTAAGAAAGTGGTTTTGAAAACAACAAGGAGTTAAAAATATAGACCATAAAGGGTCACTTTAAATGTAACACTTTCCTAAAGCAAACCTAGCCATGGAAAGGCTAGAATCACCCTAGGATTGTGATTTTGAAAACAAGTTTTAAAAAAGAAGATTTTGATGCAATTTTGAAAACAAGTTTAATGCAAGCTTTGAAAACGAGTTTGAAAATGATTTTAGGAAAAATGTAAGATAATGACATGCACAATGCAAATTTGGGGTCATGAACATACAAGGTTAAGGCTTCACCACATAATCAAGAGGGCCGAACCCACGTAGTCTCTGGTTAGACTAAAAGAAAGCCCCTGACACGGTGACCTTCCAATAGTCTAATCCTACACATGGACCGGGAATCCTCTTGTTTCAAGCATGCAAAGAAAGGAGGGAAGAAGATGGGAGATTAAAATAGAGAAAACCCAAGTGGGTTAGGTGGGAGAAGAGAGAGAGGGAAGTGCAGAAAGTTAAAGAGAAAACCTACCGTATGCTTTGTTTATCTCGCTCGGCTTTGCGCGCCTTACTTTTCTTCGGTCTTCGCTTCACTTCAGTCTTAAAGGGCTTGTCTTTGATCTTCAAAACTTGTAGTTGTAGCAATCCAAGTCTTCAATGGAGGGTTAGAGGCTATTGTATAAGTGTATAAGAGTGTGTATGAGTGTATAAGAGACTAGGGTTTGGTGTGTGGTGGCTAGGGTTTGGAAAACCTAGAGAAGCTAGGGTTTAGAGAGGCTACGAGCTCTGTATATTGAATATTAGGGTTTTTAGATTGAGTTTGCGGACCTTTTTCACGCTGGAAGAGGCTATGTATTTATAGAGAGAGGAATGCACTAGCAACTGTTGCAGTGGCGCCAGGCTATTTTTTGGCTTGGCACCACTACTAGTGGCGCCAGCCATTTAGGAAATGTTTAAGGTCGGCAAGCAACGTATCTTTAGAAAATTTGGGCACCTGTACTAGTGACTACCATGTAATTTTTAGCCTAGTTTCACTAGGAGTGACTTCGGAAGGTTTGGGGATGAATTGAAGGGGCCGGGAATGACCCGGAGAGCTGGAAAGGGAAAGGAACCCTTAGAATAATGTCTCAAGGATAAAGGACTTGAAAAATGATGATGAGATTTGTTAGAAGGGTTGATCGGGCCATTAGGGGCAAAACAGTCAACCGGGCTAGAAAGCTGTCGGGACGGGCTTGGAATGTCCCAGAAGGAGACTCAAGTTTTGGAAACATTATTTAGAATGTTCCCAAAAGCTACCGGTTTGATACCCAGAGCCGGTGTGGTTGAAAAAGGTGATCGGCCCACGATGGGCAAAACGGTCATTTTGCGCCGGGTTTGTCGGAATTGACTCGAAATGATACGAAAAGATAAAGAAAGGCCAGGAATACTATAAGGAGCATTCCCGAGAGGCTACCGGTTTGATACCTAGAGCCGGTGTGGTTCCCAGGGCACTCGGATGTCAAGGGGCAAAATGGTCATTTAGCTTCAAGTGGGCCTTACGGGCCCGGGAAGTGACTGGTGGACTAAATTGGAGTTTAGAAATTGGGTTAGAGTCTGAATATGCATGTGATGTGTGAAAGTGAGCCCAGTCGGGCCAGAAATTACCGAGCGGGCAAAAATAGGGTACTTACAGTTTCCAAAACAAATCTTATTTTCCAAAACAATTTTCGAATAAGAGTCATCACTTGCATTCATTGCTTACATTCATACTCTTGCATTGATTATCCATTTTACCTCGCATTGAGTGTTTCGAAAAGCTACTAACTCTTTGCATTTTTCTTTTGTAGGTGGATCTTTGTTCACATTTTATTTTATTTCATAACTTGCCATGTATGTGATGAATGAACAGGATGTGATGTGTGTTATTGGGTCCTTTCCTCCATTTTCAAAAATTCCACACACACTTGGTGCGCTCAATTGCATTTGCATCTTGCATATATTACCTAGCTACTACCCTTCTAGATAGAAGGGGGAACAGTATATTGACTGTGGGCGGATGCTGTGTTAGTTTCTTGGCCTACAGTCTCTTGATAGTTCCCCCGCTCGAACCACCAACCAAAGATGGAATTCACCCTTTCGGGGGTGGACGATGGGGGTTTGAAGGTTCGGGAACCGAGCTTTTTAGGAAGCATTAGTAAACCCATAACCTCATGCTCACGTAGCACCTCATGCATAGCCAAACCTCTGCTGGATTTACGACACGCGCGTCAATTTCAAAACCAAGGAAGAAAGGGCAACCGCTTTACTTTCCTATATTTTCTATTCAATTCATGTTGTTGTGCTGCTTAATCTTCATCGTTATGTTATGTATACATCTCTTCGCATCATAACTGCTCATGCATTGGAATTCATTTCAAGACAAGAGTTCCCAAAGTAACTCAAGTCATTGCATCTAATTAGCCTCTAGAGAAAGGCCCAAAGACCTTCTCACTTCAATCAAGCTAACCAAAACTCCTAAGGGTACCAAGAGACCCTAAGGCTTATGGCACGCATCAAGGTCATCTCATAAAGAGGGGCCCCAATCCCTCTTCGCTCATGGAGATAGGGCTACCAAGAAGACAAGGGGCAATCCGAAATTAAGATCTCTCACCGACCTCCATTAAAGAAGGCAAATCTGAAGACTCAAGAGTAGTTTAGGATTTCAAATGCAAAAATAGAATAGGCGAAAGTCCAAAGGAAAATGTTCCCCTTCCCCTTCAAATGTACTTTCAATTCCATATACAGAAAAAAAAAAAAAAAAGAATCAAATGTAATAAAACTGTCCTTCCTACATTCATCGAATGAATGCATGAATGTGTGAATGAATGAATAAACATGCTCGCACAGGTATGGTACTGCATATAGGGGCAACCCCCTATCTCTAAAAGTGAGTTAACACATCATGCTTAGTCCCCCTCGAATAGCAAGGGCACCCCTAAGACATGCATTACATAAAAACTTTCAAATTAAGGCACTATCTTTTCTCTTTTCCTTGTTTTTCACTCTCTCTTCCTCCCTCATTTCAAAGGAAGAAAAGAAGGGGGCTAAAGCCCGCGCGTGCAGAAAACTCCCCCGTATAAGTCGCCATCCCAGAAAGAAGTAGTTACTCATTTAAGAACATATAGCATCCATGGAGTCATTTAATATGCTACCAAGCTCGGCCCTTAAGTAAGGCCAGGCTCAGCTACTGAAAGAAATAAGAGGACTTGGGAGTAGGATGACCAAAATAGAAACAATGGTCTCTTTGCTCCTATCCCATGCAGGTATAACACTCGATGAGCAGGCGAAAGCTCTCCAGGTCCAAACGCGTAAAGAACATATTGTCTTCCAAAAAAGGACCAAGAGAAAAGATCGAGATTACATCTCGTTGGCTTGCTCTCTAACCACCGCATACCGACAGCTTCACCAAGCCAATCATCTCGTCCCAGTACCTCCTATGCCTATCATCAACCGGACCATCGAATCATATAATCCTAATCTATCACGTGAATACCATTCTAACTTGTCGCGCCCAAATTTTTTGTACTCGAGGAATACTCACACAAGCTGAAAAAATACTGTAGTCTCTCGTTAGAACTCATCCTCCCAGAAGAATGAGTGCGACTAGGTTTGAATTGAAAATTAATTTGAATGAAGGGCTTTTGGAAAATATTTGGAGTTGCCACCTAACTTAATTAAGGTGAGTTAGGTCACCTAAAAACTAAGCACAATCCGAAGACTACACTTGGGGTTTTTGAAAATACTTCCTCAAGAGAGGTTTTTTAAGAAAATAGGTTGTTTGGCAACCTTTAGAAAATATTTAAGCCCTTTTTTGAAAATAACTCCTTTTGTCTTTCAAAAACAGCGATCCTAGGTTCGGAGGTTAGTTACATATAGGGAAGACGCACTAAGCCATCACCCTACCCCAGCCTTGCGGTACCTACATGTCTATTCACCCTAGATTCATCCATCAAAGTCTTTAACTAATTCATGTCCAAAAATATCCACTTTAGAAAAAGAATGTTCAAAAGAATGATGCATGATGTGCAATTGCAAGAGAAGAGAGTTTGAAAATAGATTTGGAAATAGATTTGAAAGGAACTTGATTTGATTTGAAAAGATAGATTTGATTTTGAAAGAAAGTTTTGGAGATTGGAAATAGAGATTTGAAAAGAAAAATTTGGAATTGGAAGTTTGAAATAGATCATGGAATTGGAAGCTGAAAAAAAGTTGTGACCGCACCCATAAGGGTTGCCTACGTATCCCTTTAGAGGAATCAGGTCATTCATAGTTCAGATAAGAGTCCGATAGAAAATAGAAGGTTTGATTTGAGGTTAGAACAGAAGATTTGAAAAAGGATTTGATTTGAACTTAGAATAGAGGATTGGAAATTGAAATTTGGAATTGAAAGGATTGGATTTTGATTTAGAAAGATAGAAATTTAGGAAACCTAGACTTAAGAAAGATAGGATTTAGGAAAGACTTGAGACTCAAGAAAGATTTGACTTGACTTGGACTTGAAGATTAAGGAAAGATTGGATTTAGGAAAGATTTGAATTAGAAAAGTTTTCATTTTAAAAAAGTATCATTTCAGGAAAGATTTCGAATTCGGAAGGTTTTGATTTAGGAAAGTTTTGAAATAGGAAAGGTTTCGATTTAGGAAAGTTTTCGTTTTAGGGAAGTTTCGAATTAAGAAAGAATTAAAATTGGAAAGTTTTGAAATTGAAAAGTTTGGACTTGAGAAAGTTTTGGATTTGGAAAGATTTAAAATTTAGGAATATTTGAAATTAGAAAGATTTAAAAAGTTAGATTTGGAAAAGGTATAGAATTTAAGAAAGGTTAGAATTAGGAAGATTAAGAAGCTTAAGGTTTAAGGAAAAATTTAAAAGTTTAAGTTTTGGAAACTTAAGGTTTAGGAAAGTACGAGATTAGGAAGGATTGGAATTATGAAAGATTTGGATTTTGCATCTAAAAATAAGTGTTTTGATTTTGTTTTAAAAAACGGAGGATTGGATCTAGTTTCCTAAATGAGGAGATTGGATTTGGTTTCCTAAAAGGAAGATTGGATTTGGCAAGGATTTGGAAATGAAAGTTTTAGCAACCCTAGATTTGGAAGACTATAGTTTTGATGTAGAAAATAGGTTTTGGAAACCTAGGATTTAGATGTAAAAAAAGGAGATTTTGAAAATCTAGGTTTTGAGGCAAGAGTGGAAATCCATGTTTTAAGAAAGGAAATTGGGGTTTCTTAATTGTTGGCTCTAGGGTTTAACTTGGACTCTAAGAAAAGAGATTTTTGAAAATGGAGTTTTTAGAAAGCGAGATTTTTGGAAGAAAATCCTAGAAATGAGTTTTTAGAATGTAAACTTGAAAAAAGAGTTTTTCGAAAGGGATTTTGAAAAGTAAAACTTTGAGAGAGTTTTTGAAAAAAGGGGTTTTGGAAGAAGATCTTAAAAAGGAGTTTTTTGGAATGAGAATTTTGAAAAAAGAGTTTTTAGAAAGGGATTTTTGGAAAGAGTTTTTCTAGGAAGGAGTTTTGGAAAGAATTTTTAGGAAAGAGATTTAGGGAATGTTTCTAGAAAGTGAATGTTAAAGAGAGCTTTTTTGGAAAAGAGTTTTGGAAAATAGATTTTTGAATGGAGTTTTTAGAAAACAATTTTGGAAAGGAGATTGGAGAGAGTTTTCAAAAAGTGTATTGGAAAAAAAAGATTTTTAGAAAGAGATTTTTGAGAAGGGAGTTTTTTGGAAAGTCCATAAAAATATCTCACTTTCCTAAAACGATTCTAACCATAAAAAGGCTAGAACCACTCTAAGATAGTGGTTTTGAAAAGAACAAGGATTTGAAAATATGGACCATATTGGCCACTTTAAATGTAACACTTTCCTAAAGCAACCTTAACCATGGAAGGGCTATAATCACCTTAGGATTGTGATTTTGAAAACAAGTTTTGAAAAAGAAGATTTTAACACAAACTTTGAAAACGATTTTAATGCAAGTTTTGAAAACAAGTTTGAAAACGGATTTTGGAGAGATGCATGATCATGATATGCACAATGCAAGTTGAGGTTGTGAACATACAAGGTTAAGGCTTCACCATATAATCAAGGGGGCCGAACCCACATAGTCTCTGGTTAGATTAAGAGAAAGCTCCTGACATGGTGACCTTTAATAGCCTAATCTTACACATGGACCGGGAAGTCCCTTGTTTCAAGTATACAAGAAGGGGGGGGGGGGGGGGGGGGTAGAAGATGGGGGATTAAAATAGAAGAAAATCCAAGTGGGTTAGGAGAGAAAAGAGAGAGGGGGAGTGGCGTAAACATAAATAGGAAGCCTACCTTGCGTCTTCTTTTATTTGCTTTGCTTTATACGTTTTGTTCTTCTTGCTTTGCTTTGGTCTTCGCTTCGGTTTGTGTTAGTCTTCAAGGGCTTGTCTTACTCTTTGGGAGCTTCGGGTTGTAGTACTTCAAGTCTTCAATGGAGGCTTTGGAGGCTAGTGTAAGAGTGTATATGAGTGTATGCGAGTGTATGGGAGTGTATAGCAACTAGGGTTTGTGTATGGAGGCTAGGGTTTGGAGAACCTAAAGAAGACTAGGGTTTGGAGAGGCTACGAGCTCTGTGTATCGAAGAATGTGGTTTTTAGACTGAGTTTGCAAACCCTTTTCATACTGGAGGAGGCTTTGTATTTATAGAGAGAGGATTGACCTGGTACCTATTGTAGTGGTGCTAGGAAAAGTTTTAAGGTCGACAAGCAACATATGTTCAAAAGATTTGGGCACCTGTACTAGTGACTACCATGCCATTTTTAGCTTGATTTCACTAGGAGTGACTCTAGAAAATTCAAAAATGATTTGAAAGGGTCGGGAATGGTCCAGAAGGCTAAAAAGGGATAGGAACCCTTAGAACAGTATCTCAGGGGTGGTAAACTTGAAAAATGATGATAGGATGTGTTGGAGGGGTTAACCGGGCCATTAGGGGCAAAATGGTCAACTGGACCGAAAACTACCAGGATGGACTCAGAATATCATGGAAGAAGACTCAAGGTTAGGAAACATTACTTAGAATGTTCTTAGAGGTAACCGGTTTGATACCCAGAGTCGGTGTGGTTGGAAAAAACGACCGGCCCATCAAGGGCAAAATGGTCATTTTATACTGGGTTTCCCGGAACTAACTCCGAATTACTTGAAAAGGTAATGGAAGATCGAGAATACTATAAGAAGCATTATTGGGAGGTTACAGGTTTGATACCCAAAGCCGATGTGGTTCCCGGGACGTTCAGATGCTTAGGGGTAAAATGGTCATCTTGACCGGAATGTCTTGAAATTGGCCCGAAACTGACTAGAAGGTACCTAATCATGCCGGATTGTCTTTAAGACAATCTTGGAAGGGTAGACTTACCATTCTGAGGACTTAAACACTATCTCGAGAAATGTGCCACAAATGGCCCTAGGGGCAGTTTAGTCATTTTTCACCGAAGTAGGCTAGCAGGCACCGGTGTTGACCTGGGTTTTGAGTGTTTTCATCACTCTGACGGTGGTCCCGTGATATAGGGTTTGCTGGCAATTCCTTATATTGACCTTTTTACTAGTGTTTCTGCCACTCTGGCGGTTGCGATGTTTACGAGTATTTCCGTTACTTTAACGGGTCGCGATCATTCCAGGGATTGCCTAATCTCTGGAAGCTGCTAGGTGGACTTAGTGCCTGAGGAATTAACTTTCTTGGAAGGCACGCCGAAACGTACATTTCTGCATTGGCTAGCTAACAGGTGCCAAAGGTGGACCGTTCTACCATCTAGGGGACTTGGGGTCTCGTCCCAGTCGACGGGTTTGAAGGGACTTACCGTTCCGAAGAGTTTCTTTGGAAACGTGCTGGACAAGATGGACTTACTGCCTTGAGGAATCAACTTTCTCAATGGACGTGCCGGAGTGGATTTGGCATTGGAATTGGAATTGGAATTGGACTGAAATTGAATCGAAAAAGGGGACTTACCGCCTTCAAAAAGACGTGCCTACTAGAATTGGACCGAGCAATGTCACTAAGGGCATTTTGGTAATTTTGCCTCTATTTGGGCCTAATGGGCCCGCGAAGCGATTGATTGATGGGATTAGACTTGAAAAATTGAGTTGATGCAGAATATATCCATATTGACTTGAATACAAGTCTGGATGGACTGGAGACTGCCGAGCGGGCAAAAATGGGGTTCTTACACAACTCACCCGACCATGATACAGAAAATTGTCCCACTTTGAAATGCAAAATCCAAAACCTCCTCGATTTCCAAGCCATTTGACCCAACCATTACTATGCCAGAACCTGAGCCTCTGCCTTCAGCAACCTCTAGGACACCCTTTCGATCTAAAAGAGCTAGCTCGAGAAACCGAGTTTTTACTAAACTTGCTTGCACATAAACCACAACTTATTATGGCCTCTGAGTAATAGGACACCTGAAGCCTATACCTTCTCAACCTCTGCCCAATCCCTTACCACCCAACTTCAACTCAGCAGCAACCTACAAATATCATTCAGGTGGCCAGGTTAATGACACTAAGGAATGCTTCTCTTTGAGGCATAAAATTCAAGACTTAATTGACTCAAAAGTTATTGGCATACAAGAAGCCAACCCAACTCAAATTACTTCGTGCTCATTACCGGACTACACCATCAATTTTATCAAGGGAGATGAGCCTGATCCAGACAGTCTCGACAAAGGAAAGGATAACATTGAGAAACTGCAAGTCCTAGGGGGTAGCCGGGGCACCGCATTTAAAGCAAAAAGGGGAAATAAAAGTGGTCCACCACTACACCATCACCACTGGTGCCTTGAAAGCCACAGATAACAACTCGATCAGCCTTGCGCAACCCAATGAGGCACCTTGCAAGTGGAGCGTATAATCCCGAAGCCTGTCTAAGGAGCTTATCAATTGAAAAAGAAAAAGGAATGTTTTCTGTATTCATCTACTTTCTTTCCTATCTCCTACTTTTCTTGCCCTTATTCCTGTCTTATGCTTATGCTTTCAATTAAGGCCATGCCATATAAAAAAAAATGTTGAAATGAAAATGAAGGGCTTTAGTTCATTCCCTTTGACTCATACTCTTGTGGATAATGATTGCTTTTCGGGATGTTTTTCCAATCTGTAATGACTCGGTTTAAAGGATAGGATAACATGGGCAACCCATTCAACGGAGATTAAAACCTGTGAGGGAAAGATAGAGAGTGAAAGAGAGGAGGAAGATAGACTCAACAAAGAAATGCAGAGCTTATTAAAGAGGCGACATTTGAATGATATCCTAGCTAAGCGATGGATAGCCAAGCTCCCAAAATGAAGAGAAGCCATCGTTCAATCCTTCCAAAAGAAATATATACTTCCCTTCGCTCAGCCCACTAAAGCCGTAAGTGATTTCCATTTAGATATCCCCTAACCAAGAACCATCCCCCATATTGGGGTAAGCTCATAATGGTTGATCTAATAGAAAGTACAAGGATTTTATTTAGAAATGTGGTCTAAATTTTGTAAAAGGGCCTTATGGACTAAGTAATTTAATTTGAAATGAAGAGAAGCCCTCAGTTCTACTACCATACAATTCGAGACAACCCCTTGCAATGCCCGCTTGAGCCGGTCACATCCCTTGAAAAACAATATATATCGACTTAATGATCACCGCCCACACTGGGTTAAGGCAAAAACCATAAACAAGAACTAATGAGCAATGAAGATGGTGATTCTCAAGAGGATATGACAACGGCAACATCTCTAAGAAAAAGCATAGCAGCAAGTTATGGTGCAAAGAAGAGTCTCGGATGCCAAGCCAAAAAACAAAAAGGGGGCAAAAAAAGAGAAAAGATAATGTCATCCCAAAATAGGAATGAAAACGTCTGCACCTCTAAAAGTCGATATAGGAACAAGTTGCTATGAAAAAGTTCTAATTAGAAGGAAAAAAAAAAACAAAAAAGGTAAGAAGGAAAGAAGGCAGAAGGAAAAGGAAGTTAAAATTGCCAAAGTTGATCATGGGTCTTTCGGAACCCCATAAGTGATAATGTTTAAGCCTTTATATCTCTTTGTTCATAAACCCCTTAACCTAGCCCACATTACGGTCCAAATTAAAGTCCTCTCAGATCAAAGTAAATTGCTTAGTCCAAATAAGCCTAAATAATACGAAGACCAGTTTGAGAAAAAAGAAAGAAAAAAGAACGAGTAGGAATGTAGGGGCAATGTCATGTTCCAAGGTGTGCTCAGATGGTTTTGGTTTAAGCAACCCACTAAAAGAAAATCTTTGAGCCTAAATATCCCTTCATTTCTTACTGTAAGTACCCCAGTTTTGCCCGCTCAGCAATCTCCACCCCGATCGGACTCAGTTTTCAAACATCACAACACATATAAGCTCAAGACGAGCCTTTCAAACTCCAATCCAGTCAACTAGTCGCTTCCTGGGCCCACGAAGCCCAAATGAAGCCATAAGCATCATTCCAGGCAACCTCCCGGGACCGGGCAGTCTCGAAAACTAGTTCCATCCAGGTAGCTTCCCGAGATCGGGCGATCTCCGGGACCAACACCCTATCAAATTCCAGACGGTACACTTCTGGCGCCTGCTAGCCCGCCAATGTAGAATGTCCGTCATTTGGTAGTTCCCCAAGACCAAGCGTTCTCGGAGAACAACACCACCCTCGCAGGTAGCTTTTTGAGACTAGGCATTCTCAAGAACCAACACCACTATACAGGTAGCTCTTTGAGACCGGGCGGTCTCAGGGACCAACACTACAAAGGTAGTTTTCCTAGACCAGGAGGTCTTAGGAACCAACACCTAGGTCAAGACCGGCGGCTACTAGCCCGACTCGGTAAAAAATGACCAAACCTGCCCCTTGGGCCTCCAAACACATTTTAAGAAAGTTCAAAACCCCTCAAAACAGTAAGTCCACCCTTCCAAAATGTTACTAAACTGTTAGGCTTACTCCACACGCCATCCGGTCCAATTCTGGTACCATTCCGACCAACTGCGGTCGAAATGACCGTTTTGCCCCTAAACGCCCTAGCATTGTGCAAAGCCCATTGAATGGTAAAAGACACTCCCAACACCATCCCTGAATGACCCAACACACATGACGTGACTCTCTGATCCATTCCGGACAGTTTCCAACCCAACTCGGCTGAAATAACCATTTTGCCCTTAACGACCCGAACATGCCCCAAAACAACATTGGCCCTAGGATATTGAACGGCGGGTCTTGTTACACACCCCTGTTTAACCTAAGGAAGACCTTACAATGCTAAACACTCACGACTCGATAAAAGTTCACCGGAGCGTCTCGCTCTCACAGACGCTCCACCTAAATTCCCATTTTTCTTGATTCTCTAGTTATAACTCACCATCAAATGACTTGAGAAATGTGTAAACTAGGGAATTTATGAAAGCTCATTCACATATCTTTCCATTGATATGGCTAGAGTAGATAGATCACTTCCCGAAACCCTTCATCGTATGGCTCAAAAACTACAACTCTCATCAGCCCCTATAGCGTCTCACAAATGCTCCGCCAAGGTTGACTTTTCCCCCAATTCCCTGATTATAACGCACCATCAAACAACTTGAGAAATGCATAAATTAGGAAATTCCTGAAAGTATTTCCAGAGTACTTTCTATCAGTACGGTCTGATCGAAGAGATCGCTTCCCGAAGGCCTGAATCATGCAACACAAAAATAACTACTTTTGAACCCTCGAGGAGCGTATCATAGACACTCCGTAAAAATGCAATTTTGTGCACATTCCCTGAAACAATATCTCATACTTCCGAACATCATTCAAACTTTTTGAAAACACGAATGTTTGCGAAAAACCTAAGGAGAACATCGTGGGTGCAACCGATTCCTTTGAAACCTTCCCGGTTGGTTCAATTATCGAGACAAAGTTTAAATAAACACTCCCGATGATGGAACGTATGCTACATGCGCCCAGATTTTGATCAAATCGACCAAAGTTCGATTAACTATTAGGATTTAACTAGTACACTGAGTGCCACATGGCATTGTGGCAAGTGAACAGTACTAGCGCATGTGCTATATATGCTAGGGCCAAAATTAGCCGGGCGCATGTAAGACATGCGCCAGGCTTGTTCCAGATTGCCTATAAATACTAGCTTCCCCCTTTGCATATTCCAGAACTAAAAATTGATGCAAAGCTCTACTGAAACTGCTCCAGAACCACGAATCTCTACATACATTCCACTCCTCCAACACTTAGGCTAGATTCCACCTCCCTTTAGCCCGTACACTTCACATACATAGCCCTATACACCATTAAACACCTCCTTCCAGCCCCTCAAGCCTACTTGAAGCTATCCAAGTTCAAGTCAAAGCATCTATAGAAGATTACAAGTATGTTGAAGGCTAAAGGTGATATTCCGTTTACATTTTTGTCTTCCCCCACTCTTCTTTTCTCCCTCCTAGCCTACTTAGGCTATTCTCTATTTTAATCCCCATCTTTAACCCCCCTTTCTTGCATACTTGAGCCAAGAGGGCTCTTAGTTCATGCCTAGAGGAAAGCTAGTGGGAGCCACCGTGTAGGGAGATCTTTCACTAGCCTACTTTAAGCTGGTATGTTCTAGGAGCCCCTTGTTTATGTGGTGTAGCCTAAAGTCTTATATGTATTCATGACCCCCTTGCATTTTGTTGTTTTGATCATGTCTTGTGTTCTTGGCTTCATTTTTATATTTATAATCATGTCCTACAAAGCTTGCATTATTCTTATTTCCTTGCCATTTTCAAGTTCAATACCCCTTTCAAAATGATTCCAAGATTTGGCTCCTTGAAGTTTAGGATGAGACCTTAGAAGTCACACCTTAGAAAATCCCCCACTACCCCCCTAACTCTCACTTTTGCATCATTGCATTCCAACTTGCGTGAAAATAGTTTTCAAACTCTCTAACTCTCAAGGTTCTATTCTTTTAAGTTTAGTGGTTGAAATGACCCATGGAACCTTCTCTTGAGTGGTCTCCCTTTCATATTGGCCATAACAGCCCTAAATTATTAGAATGGTTTCCTTCTCTTTCTATTTTTGTACAAAAGTGATTTTCAAACTCTTTAATTTCCAAATGTTTCCATTCACTCAAGTTTAGTGGTTGAAATGGCCCCATGGAAACCTCCCTTAGGTGGTCTCCCTTTACATTGGCCATAGTACCTTGTTGGAATGGTCTCCTCTAAAAATGGTTTTCAAAATCTTCTTCTAAAAAATGATTTCCAAAAATTCATTCCCTTCATCTTTGCATCAAAAATGGTTTTTCAAGAGTTGTCATCGTTATTTTGATTTTTTAAAATCCCCACTCTTGTCAAGATAAAGGTTATAATGGCCCTAAGAAGACCTTCCTTGGAATGGTTTTCAAACATTAACCATATAAACCATACTCTTGGCTAGAGTCAAATTTTCAAGGAAATGATCTTAAAAAATGTTGTCTACCAAAGTCCTTTTCATAACATGATTTGTATTCTAAAAGTCTTTCCAAAAGTGGATAAAACCACCTTTCAAAACCATCCTCCAATTCAACCCTAGGTTAACTTGACCCTAGTTATCCAACCCTAGGCTAACTTGACCCTAGTTATCCAACCCTAGGTTAACTTGATCCTAGTTATCCAACCCTAGGTTAGTCAACCCTTGGTCACCTTAACCATAGGTCAATTTAACCCATGTTAGTTAACCTTAGGTCACCCCTAACCATCATAGGTCAACCCAACTTAGGTTAGTATACTTCAAGGTTCCAACTCATGACCCCCTTTTAAATGATCTTTCTATTTAAAACTATTCTCATGACTCACTTTTCCAAAACCTCCTACTCTTGACATTTCACAAGCCAACTCCATAATCTCTTCAAATGTTCCCACATTCCATCTTCAAAGTATCTCCAAAGATGTTTTCAAAAACTCACAAGCCTAAGGTGTCCGTACCCCTTTTATGATTGGGGATTCTAAAGGAACGTGATACATCAAGAGCAACCCCTAAGGTTCTCCATATTAGGATTCCAAAACCACTTTCAAAAACTATTTCTAAGACAAGTTCATAAAAACATCTCAAAACCCTACCTCCAAGGTTTTCAAAACAAGACTTCAAAAAAATTTCGAAACTCTCTTGGGTTATTTCAAAGCACTTCCAAAACTCTCTCGAGTCGTTCCAAAAATATTTCAAACACTCCAAAACCCTACTTCAAGAGTGTTTTTAAAAAACATTCAAGTTCTATTCCAAAAACACTTCAGCATCCGACTTCAAATCAAAATTCTCAAATTATTTTTCAAAGACCACATAGTGTCCACAAACCATTCCAAAGACTTCAAAGTGTCTTCAAACCTTTCAAAGGCCCTAATATGCCTATTTTCCATTGAGCTCTTGCCCGTATTACGAATGACCTAATTCCCGCCAAATGAGATACGTAGGCAACCTAAAATGGTGCGGTCATAACTTCTTCTTTAACTCCAATCCCCTTTTCAAAAACTTCAATCAACTCAAAGTTTTCATTTCAAACTCCTATAAAACTCCCATGTTTTCAAACTTCTTCCAAAACTTGCATCATGCATCATTTATCCGAAAAGTGATGACTAAACCTTGTTTCCAAAATTCTAAAGTGGATATTAAGTGGATAATGGTAACTGGTTATTCTAGTGAGTGAAAAAAGGGTGATTAGACATGTACGTACCAAAAGGGCGGGGTAGGGTGATGATCTTAGGATATCTTCCCTACATGATAAGAATGCAAATGTCATATTTTTTTTCCCTTAATGTTTAATCTTTTATACTTATTTGGTGCATAAAGATACTCACTATTCTTATATTTTAACTTAGAGTGCTATAGAATGCCAAGGAAGAGAATCCTAGCTTAAAAGTGGCAAATTCGCGCGAGATTAGAAGCAGCGTTAGAAAGAGCGTTCGAACGGTACGTCAAACGGATTCATGTCAACTTTAGATACGAAGAGCGTTTGAAATATAAAGAGAGCATTTTTACCGTTCGACACACTGTTCGAACGGTTGTTTGATGCGTTTGAACGGTAGTAAGGGCATTCGAACGGTTGTGCGCAGCTACAAAATTTTAGAAGCCTATAAAAGCTGGGACTGTTTTGTTTTGCATTATTCTAGGTTATTATTTGAGCTGTTTTCATGGCCCTACATGGCTAAACTCTGAATCTTGATCGAAGGAAACAAAAACCTCGGAATTAATACTAAACTGTGAAATCTAATTTGTTTTCATTATTCAATTTATGGTTTGAGTATCAGATGTACTTCTATGCCTATTTTCATGATTGTCTTATTTAATCACTAGGAGGCCTATTAATTTATTAGTCGTTGCAATCGACTACTGGATTAGATATCAAATCCGTAGTTGTTTGATCCCTCTGATTTGTGAAGCAACTAAGATTTAATGAATTGTTGTGTTAGGAATTATTATATCTTAGGAAGGACATTTGACTAAATTAAATGCAACGGCTTGTGCTTGTGTTGTTTAGCTTCATCGATTTCTCTAATTCTTAAGGCTACTATTAGATTAAACCTTGCGTGCTTATCCTGGGTTGTTTAATAGTTAGGGTTAACGAGATTGCTTATTTCTAATTAACTACGACTAAGGAGAAATAGGAAAATAATTCTGATGGTGAATATTCAATGTGTGAATTGATATGCTTGCATCAATGATCAGTTGTATAATTTCGATGGTGGATGTTGACTCAGACCAAGGTTTGTTCTTTTGATTGATTTCAATACTTTAATCTGAATTGTTTCGTAGTTATTTTTATTGAAATAGTTTTCATTATATTCAAAACCCCCCAATCCTTGTTCATATAGCATAAAACTAGGCTAAACACTCTCCGTGGGAACGATCCTTACTCGCACTACTACATAATTGTTTTTGGGTATCGGTTTTAGATAGGCAAAACTACTTTCAAAAAATTTTTCTAAGACAAGTTCATAAAAACATCTCAAAACTCTACTTCCAAAGTTTTCAAATGAAGACTCCAAAAAATTTTGGAAACTCACTTGAGTTATTTCAAAGCACTTCCAAAACTCCCTCAAGTCGTTCCAAAAACATTTCAAAACACTTCAAACCCCTATTTCAAGAGTGTTTTTCAAAAACTTTCAACTTCTATTCCAAAAACACTCCAACATCCGACTTGAAATCAAAATTCTTAAATTATTTTTCCAAAGACCACAAAGTGTCCTCAAACCATTCCAAAGACTTCAAAGTGTCTTCAAACCTTCCAAAGGCCCTAATGTGCCTATTTTCCATCGGGCTCTTGCCCGTACTATGAATGACCCGATTCTCACCAAATGAGATACGTAAGCAACCTAAAATTGTGCGGTCATAACTTCTGTTTTAACTCCAATCCCCTTTTTCAAAAACTTCAATCAACTCAAAGTTTTCATTTCAAACTCCTACAAAACTCCCGTGTTTTCAAACTTATTCCAAAACTTGTATCATGCATCATTCATCCGAAAAGTGATGACTAAACCCTGTTTCCAAAATTCTAAAGTGGATATTAAGTGGATAATGGTAATCAGTTATTCTAGTGAGTGAACAAAGGGTGATTAGACATGTAGGTACCGAAAGGGCGGGGTAGGGTGATGATCTTAGGATATCTTCCCTACACGTAACCAACCACCAGACTATAGATTTCTATTTCGAAAGACCAAAATGGAGTTATTTTAAAAAAGGGCATAAATCTTTCCAAAGGTTGCCAAACAACCTATTTTCTTAAAAACACTCCTTTGAGAGAATTTTCAAAATCTTTTCCAAAAACCCTAAGTTTAATTTTTGGATTAATATTTAGTTTTAGGTGACCTAACTCACCTTAATCAAGTTAGGTGGCGACTCCTATTTTTCTAAAAAGCCCTTACTCAAACCTCTTTCAATTTCAAACCTAGTCACATTTGTCCTCCTATGAGGATGAGTTCCAATGACAGAGTTATGTGCTTTTGTCTCTGAGCCGAAAGGACCTTAGACCCAAAAAATCGGAGCGTGACAGCTAGCGACTCCACTGGGGACACTTAGAGGGTTATGCCATTGATATGTCCCTTCACCTTTCACTCACCCAGAATCTTCGGTTGCTTTGTCCAATTTTATCCACTTTTCAAATCTTTCCCAAGTTTCCAAAATAAGTCTTATTTTTCAAAACAATTTTCAAACAAGTGTCATCACTTGCATTCATTGCTTACATTCATGCTCTTACATTAACCATCCATTGTACCTAGCATTAAATTTTTCGAAAAGTTACTAACTCTTTGCATTTTTCTTTATAGGTGGACCTTTGTTCACATTTTATTTCATGTCTTATTTATTGTCATGTATGTGAGTGAATGAACAGGATGTGATGTGTGTTGTTGGGTCCTTTCCTCCATTTTCAAAAATTCCACAGACATTTGGTGCGCTCACTTGCATTTGCATCTTGCATCTATTACCTTGTTACTACCCTTCTAGATAAAAGCGAGAATAATATATTGACTGTGGGCGGATGCTGTGTTAGTTTCTTAGCCTACGGTCTCTTGATAGTTCCCCCACTCGAACCACTAACCAAAGATGGAGTTCACCCTTTTGGGGGTGGACGCTGGAGGTTTGAAGGTTTGGGAGCCAAGCCTTTCTAGGGAATATTAGTAAACCCCAAACCTCATGCTCATGTAGCACCCTATGCATAGCCGAATCTCTACCGGATTTAGGACACCCGCGTCAATTTCAAAACCAAGGAGGAAAGGGCAACCGCTTTGTTTTCCCTTATATATTCTGTTCAATTCATGCTGGTATACTATTCAATTCATGCCATTTTATTATGTATATGCATTATAACTGCTCATGCATTAGAATTCACTTCAAGACAAGAGTTCCTAAATTAACTCAAGTCATCGCATTTTCATGCATCCGATCAACCCCTAGAGAAAGGTCCAAAGACCTTCTCACCCAAATCAAGCCAACCCAAAACTCCTGAGGGTACCAAGAGACCCTAAGGATTCATGGCATGCATCAAAGTTATTTCATAAAGAGGGGCCTAAATCCCTCTTCGCTTATGGAGATAGGGCTGCCAATAAGATGAAGGGGCCACTCAAATAAAGATCTCCCACCAACTTCCATTCAAGAAGGTGAATCCGGGAACTCAAGAGTAGATTAGGATCCCATAATGTAAATATAGAATAGGCGAAAGTCCTAAGGAAAATGTTCCCCCTCACCATTTCAATATATTTTTGAAAAAAAAATTCTATGTACAAAGAGGATTCGTCTTAATAAAATTTGTTATTTCCATCCAATGAATAAATGTGTGAATGAATGAATGAACAGGCTCACACATGTACAGTATTGCATGCAGGGGCAACCCCTTATTTCCAGACATGAGCCAAAGCATCATGCTTAGTTCCACTCAAAAGGTAGGGGCACTCCTAGGACATGCAGTGCATAAACTCTTTCCAAATCCAAAAGCTAACATATGATCCTTTTGTTTTGTTTTTCTTTATTTTCTATTCCCTCTCTCGTCTCATCTAAAGACTAGCAATAGTTTTTAGGTGAGACTGCTTGCATTTTAGGTCACCATTGCTCTAAGAAAAGGAAAGAGAGGAACACGAGTGTCCTTTGTACTTCGAACACCGGTCCTTACTCGACAACGAGCAGCACAACTGTCAAGTGAAGGCAACACTCCTGATCAATAGAACAACTTGGTGATGCAGGAAGAAGCGAATGAGATGAAGGCAAAAATAAACGAGATGTTCAAGCTAGTGCAACTAATAGCCTTCAACGGACCTGCCCTGAATTCGTTAGCCTCGACGTCCCACCCCAAAGAAACTGAAGCTATCCTGCCAAGGGTTGTCCTACGAACTGACAACATAAGGAAGAACAAAGAACTCCCCAAAATGGTGCACATTGAGGAAGGAGAATAAGACAACCTTAAAACTATTTTGCTAACTGCCACATCAAAGAAGGAAAGCCCGGACCCTCTCGATCTCAAGATACAAGGCCTAGAAGAGTCCTTGCGCAGCCTACAAGGTCATGACACTTTTGGTGGGATATCTTATGATGAACTATGCTTCTTTCCTGACCACCCAAGGCTGCCCAAATTTAGGATGCCTGATTTTAAAAAATACGATGGAAGTGGGGATCTCGTGGCTCACCTGAGGCTATATGCTGGGTCATGAAGTGGCCATGGAAATGGCCCCAAACTCCTGATGCAACTGTTCCAACATAGCTTAACTGGACCTGCACTACAATGATTTGTCTGTTTAGATTTGAGGAAGATAACGACATGGAATGAATTGGTCACGGCCTTTCAGTCCCAATATCGACACGATAGTGACCTAACCATGGATAGATGTGCCCTGATGATGATGACTCAAGGTGAGAAAGAAAGCTTCAAGAATTATGCTCTAAGATGGAGAGAGGCAATTGCTCAAGTCAACCCCCCGCTACTAAAAAAAGAGTATGTGCAGCTATTTGTGAACACCTTCTAGGGCCTGTACTATGAGATCTTGTGCCTGAGCATCGGAAAGCATTTTTCTGAGCTGATAATGCAAGGAGAAATGATCGAGAATGGATTGAAAACTGGTAAAATCACGGACCCCTTTGCTAAGACAAGTGAGGGATTTGCAAATGTGGCCAAGAAAGTAGCAACTACTCGGGGTACCGGTAAGAAAGAAGGAGAGGTATTTGTCATCCTGCCTGCACAACAGCATCCATTTTACCCCCAGTATCAAGCTCGACCACCATCGCCTGCTCCCATCATCAACATCCCCATTGCTAATACCTAAGCACCCGCAACTGGACCTGTTGCAGCCCGACCATACCTCAACCCCAACAAAAACAACTGGCAGAATTGGAAGTTCACATGATTGGCATGCACCCAGATAAAGGCCTACCATGAGCTCCTCAATGCCAAGCACATAAACCCTATTCCCTCGCGACCATTGCCAACCCCGTTACCACCAACTTTCAACCCTGCCCTTACCTGTGAGGACCATTCTAGGGGACAGGGGCATGACATAGAGTCCTACTTCTCTTTGAAGCATAAAATCAAAGACCTCATTGATAACAAGGTCATCAACACCCAAGAAGCAAAACCGGCCCCCACTCCCAATATCACGGCGAATCCCTTGCCAGACCACGCTGTCAACATCATCACCAAAGATGAGGCAGATTCGGATGGCATCATAACCACAAAGTACTTCAAGGGCGAGTCAGACACTGAGGAAGAAAGTGACTGGGAAGAAGAACTACCGTTGTGCCTTATCTATTTTTACAATGTCAGTGGAGAGCAAAATCCTCTTGACTAGCCCATGGATGAACCCATTGCAAACATTCCTGCTGATACTGCTCCTGTAGATGGCTAGGGAGAAGGGTTCCTGCAACCTAGATATGCTGAAGCTGAGGCCCACTGTGAAACCCTAATCTCATATTTTTATAATTAGTTGAATTCCATCGTAAACGTAGTTACATTAGTTTATTTAATTTAATTTATATCTATTGCATGGTTAATTATAAATTGTGTGTGCCACTTGTATCATTTTATTAGTGGTAAGTTAAATGGTTAACTGGTGAAACATTGGTGAGTGAGTATAATAAGTAGATGTATAAAGTACCTAAAATATAATAAGTGGGTGTATAAAATACCTAAGGGGGGTGAGATATATATTATTATGGTTATATTAAAGTTAATTGAGAGGAGGGGAAGGTGTCGGTGGAGAGAAAGGGAGAAAGATGACAAGAGGGGACAAGGAGGCAAATGAAGAAAGAAAAGGAAGAAAAAGAAGGAAAAAAACAAGAATGGTGGGGGGTGAGTGGTTAGCATGATGGGAGGGAGAAGAGAGGAAAGATAGCTGCCATTATAGAGAGAGAGATATATAGAGTAAGAGAGAGAGAGAGAAGCTTGAAGAGAGAAGGAGCAACCGGTGGAAAAGAGGAAGAAGAAGAAAAGAGGGGAAAAATCTAAGGAAGCTTTCTTGCACTTTGTTTTCCTCATCTAAGGTGAGTATCATGCTTGTTTCATCTTATTTTCTCTAATTATTACATGTTGTATGAGTCATGTCATGGAAGGAAGAGGATGGAGGTGAGATCTTCCATGGTAAAAACTTAGAATCACCCATGGCAGCCATAACAGAGTATTCTCTATGAAAATGCTACTGTTTAGAGACATTTCGACCTAGCTAAAAATTTTATTTGTGGCTGAATTTTTGAACACTGTAAGTTAGAGTTATGAGGATCATTTGGGCTTTGGATTCACTTAGAAATGTTGTAATTTCGAATTATGGTGAATTTTTGAAATGGGACTGTCTCTGCAGATTTTTTATGCCCAAATCTGTAACCTCTGGTTTGACAGAGCATTCGACCAAGTTAGAATAGCCCAAAAATTATGAAATTTTTACTGTATCTAGGATAAAGGTTGATGATAATCTGTACCAAATTTCAAATCATTTAGTTGTCGTTTACCTATGTTATTAATTTATCAAAGATAGACTATTTACTGCTGAATTCGAGTTTTTGTAGCACTGCTCTGTTTTTGAAAATACCAAATAAATACTTAGGCATGTTCAAAAAAATGTACAATTTGGTCTGGATACTCTTTGATATGTCTAGTTGGTATTTCTAAAGTTTTAGAATTTTTGGGCATAAACCCACGAAGTTATGTCCAGATTATGAAGCCTGTGTCAGTTTTGGCAGATTAGAGGACTTGGTGTATTTTGGTATTTTTCAGCTCTAACTTTACATTGGGAGTGTGATTGAGATTAGTATATGGTAGTTCTAATGTATAATTTTAGTGTTATAACTTGTTTGTATAGACATTATAGCTATGATTATTGGAGTATACATTGAGTTTCCTAAACTAATACGGTTGTGGTGATAGGAGCTAACGGAGAGCAAGATCCTTCAACGTCAACCCCGAAGTGATCTTTGACATAGTGTGTGTGCGGTGACAGGTGGGATCATAGGATAATCTTATTCATATAGAAGTGAATATATATTGCTTGTGTTATTATCTATGTTGGTGTTAATTGTGGAATTGTGAGATTTTGAGATAATCTTATTCATGTTAAATGCATTGTGTATTTTTTTATATGTATAATGGTGGTGAATGCATATGAGGTGTTGAAGGTGTTTATATATGAGGTGAAATTGGTATTATATGAGAAGTTTTGTGGAGACATTGATGATTTTATATATATATATGGTGGCATTGCATACCATTCATATTGTATGCCTTGCATTGCGCTGGAGAGAGTTAACCACGGTGGGTTAACCAAGGCTTAGTCACGGTGGACTAGCCTAGGGGTGCCACGGTGGGCATTCCTTGATAACGCGCCATTGATATATTGGGCCAACGTTATCTAAAATTGCGCGCACATGTGGGTGATACATGCATTGCATTGAGACATCCATGATATAGATATATATTAATCATTTCTACCTGTATGCATTTGATTGCTTATTATCATTCTTTATGAGTTTGATTATCTATCGTGAGCATGTTGACAATTAGCTCACACCCACACAGACTGTCTTGACAGGTAACTTGGAGATGACGGTTTGGTTCACTGCAGTCTTGGTTCTTGCCGTGGTGGCAATCATGTCGATGTCAGGATGTCGAGTCACGGGGCTTGGGACAGCTCCATTGTCTTACTTTCAATTTCATGGTTGTATTTTATATAGACGTTGGGTTTTGGTGTTATGTTTTAACTTTGTATAATGGTAAAGAATTTTGTGAAAAGATGTTGATTATTTTCCAGTGGTAATGTATTCCTTTGGAGAGTTTATTATATTTTCCTCATTGTATTGTTTATTCCGCTGCGTTCTTTTATTTTTTAGTATGGGTTAAGGTGTCGTTCGCAGGTACGGTGACCTGTGCGATCACGCCTCACCTAATGTGACATATTAATGTCTAATTGGGTTGGGGGTGTGACACCCGCCTAAAAGAGGAACTCTTCAATTGTGAGGATATGGGCTCAGGCATCTATGAGCCAAAATTATCGAACCCACCGTTTGAGTTCAACGAGGGTGATTTAGATAGCATGTTTGCCGAAATTAACAAAGAGGAACCTGAAAAGGAAGAAGCCATGGAAAACCTGTCGCAAGTCCTGGAGGAAAGTTTGGTCGCGAAACCCGAAGAAGTTGAGCAAGAGAAAACGGTTTAACCAAAGGAAAGCCATCAAGGGTCTCAAGATGGAATGCACAACCTCAATGACCCCGCTGAAGAAGGAGGAGGAAAGGGAGGAGTCTTTGACTACACTATGACTGCCCATCTCTGCCACTTCACAGCCAATGCATCAATTTGTCCAGCATAACCGAGTGAAGAAGTCGGCGGATGGAGTATGGAGGATGCAGGCGTGGTCCCAAAGCCCACCTGAGGAATTGAATATCAAAGGGATGTTCTTTTATCAAACTCTGCCTTTTACTTTCCTGTCGACTTTATTTTGTCAACTCTACTTTTACTTTTTGTTAATCAAGAACTCGTCATGTACACAAAACCTATAGAATGAAAGAAAACGAATTTGAAGTTTATCATCTTCGGCATTTGCCTTTTTTAGAAATTTCCCTTCTTATTATTATGCCTTGACTTGAAGAGGGGGATAGTATGCACACTCTTATCTATGGGGATCATTCTCGATCCAAAGAAAGGAGGCATTAAAGAAAGGAAAGAGAGAGAGCGGATCACAAAAGGGGTGGCACCTGGAGGATGCCATGGCAAAGCAGTCAGCAGTTAGACCTTCAAAAGGAAGAGAAGCTATCATTTCAATCTCCCTAAAAGTAGTCAGGCAATTCCCCTTTGGATAGCCCACTTGAGCCATAACTAAGTTTTATTCAAACACCCCAACCAGGAACCCCACCCCCCCCCCCCCCCCCCCCCCCCCCAAATTGGGGCAAGTACGAGTAATGGAACTATTGAACTAACATGTGCTTGTCTCAGAGGATGACACCAAAACTCTAAGACTGAACTTCATAGACTAAGCAATCCTGTCCAAAAGGAAGAACAACCATCTATTCTTCTACCATACAGTTAAAAGAATCCTCTTTGAAAAACTCCTTTGAGCCAAATCATATTCCTTCGGCGAACCTGCTCTGGTGATCACCATCCATAGTGAACAAAAGTAAATTCACAAGGAAAGGTGACAAGAAAGGAACGTGAGGAAAGAAAGCTCCTTTGTATAGAACAAAAAAAAAAAAAAAAAAAAGATGGTGGGGTGCCCTAAGAAACCAACTGACTGTGTTAATATCAATACTGGGGCAAAAATCAAAGGGAGTGATGAACCCTATGTGAGTAACAGTTTGTACAAAAAAAAAAAGAAAGAAAAAGAGAGAGAGACCCAACGAGGAAAGGACCAAAAAAGGTGATCACTGATAAACCCCAAGAAGAGTGTAACACTTTGGGCCTCTAATACCCTTCCTTTTAAAAACTCGTAACCTAGCCATGCTACAACCTACGGAAAAGTCCCCTCAAATCAGAAAAGATTGCTTAGTCTAAACAAGTTCAAAAGAGAATGGCGACATTCGAAAAAGAAAGATGAACAGAATGGCAAAAGCTTACTCAAGGAGGTATTGGTTTATTATCACCCCTGTAAAAAAAAAAAAAATTAAGAGAGATTGTTTGAGCTTGCATACCCCTTCCTTCTTCACACGTAACTTAGCCTACATTACGGTCCGAAGTAAAGCTTTCTCGGATTGAGGATGGAAACTACCCGCTCCTTTGCTAAAGGCCACTTCGGTTGTCACCAAGAGAGTTTACTAGTTCAAATATAAAGTCCCTGAGAAAAAGTTGAGTGAATGACAGATTCTCAGATAAGGGAGAGGAGAATCGGATCAAAAAATGAAAACCCTATAAATAGGGTAACTACTATATCATCCTGGCAAGAAAAGGACATAACAAGAGAAGGGAATCTTCAAGGGAGGAGCAAAAGGCCAAAATGATGGTTCACGGTGAACACCCAGAAAATTGGAACCTACCCCTAGGCCTGTCTTCATAAAGTTATATATATGCCTATGTGCTTTGCCTGAACATGTGCAGCGATACACTTACCTTTTTTCACATCTACTTAAAGCTTGCACATACCTACCATTTCTTATGCGTATCATGATTTCTGTACCCCTGTATTTACATTCCTATTCATTATATTTTCACATGCATACATGCAAAATGAGACTAAAAGTAAAAACTAATCATCATCTCATGCACAGAAGCAAAAAGATAAATAATGTACATATAACTGGCAATAATCATCATCCATGAGGGCCAACATACGGCCTGAAAAAAATAAGCAATACAATCAGTCTAACTAAACTACAACTGTGTCTGCAGGTGGAAAGAGGCGCCTCAAGGAGCAGGGTCATCGTCCAAGTCAAAATCGCCTAGGTTAGGCATATACAGGGAAGGCTGGCTGGAGGAAGCTCTCGCATCATAGGGGCCCTAACCAAGGAAAAAGACAAAAGGAAAGAGGGGCTAGCATTAGAACACAGTGGATGCATAAAGGACATGAAAATGATGAAATCATAAATAGCATACCCAGCAAGCCTCCATCGGAGATATGCAAGTAGTCAGGGCCTCCACCTCAGCACGATACTGATCACGCGCCTAGAAAGCTGCTAGGTACTCCTCCTCGGAAACAAAGCCCTGAGCTCGGTGCCATAGCTCCACCACCTCATGACCGGCCACCGGCCCTCCAACCACTAGGTCTAGCTGAGTGAAAGCGCCAATGGACCTCGCCCTAAAATAGGCCTTGTAGTCCACATCAGGCAAAATAAGGAAGCGCTCGCCAGGAACCTCGACTATATAAGGAATCTCCACCCCGGCCCGATAAAATCCTAACATGTACTGACGAGGATCCATAGTGGCACGGAGGTCGGTGTGAAGCTGCCGCCAGTGGCGCTCCCCCAGATACGTCTCCCATGAAACAGGGCCCCAGAAAGTAACCCGCGATCTAGACAAAAGAATGACATCCCTCATACCGACATACTGGGGAGATTGGTGGTAAGTTGTCTGAGTCACGTCTCGAGGTCTCAACAACTCCAAGTTAGCCCTTTTTGCAAAAAAACTCCATTTTAGTCTTTGAAAATAGTGATCCTAGGTTCGGAGGTTGGTTATATGTAGAAAAGACGCACTAAGCCATCACCATATCCTGCCCTTGCGGTACCTACATGTCTATTTACCCTAGATTCACCTATGAGAGTCTTCAACTAACAAATGTTCAATCATATTCACTTTAGAAAATAATTTTTTTAAAAGACATGATGCATGATATGCAAGTGCAAAAAAAGAAAGTTGGAAAATAGATTTGGAAATAGATTTGAGAAGAAATTGATTTGATTTGAAAAGGTAGATTTGAAATTGAAAAGTTTTAGAAGTTGAAAATAGAAATATGGAATTGGAAATTTGAAATAGATCATGGAATTTGAGATTTGAAAAAGGTGGTGGAAATAGAAACTTGAAAAAGTTTGTGGAATTTGAGATTTAAAAAAGGTGGTGACCGCACCCATGAGGGTTGCCTACATATCCTTTTTAAGGAATCAGGTCAGTCATGGTTCAGACAAGAGTCCGATAGACAATAGAAGGTATGATTGGAAAAAAGAGATTTTGATTAGAAATTTGAAAAGATTTGATTTTGGAAAGCTTGGTTTTAGAAAACCTAGACTTAGGAAAGAAAGGTTTTAGGAAGGACTTGAGATTCAAAAAGATTTGACTCAAATGTTAGACTTGGAAGATTAGGAAAGTATAAATTAGGAAAGTTTCATTTTAGGAAAGTTTTGGTTTAGGAAAGATTCAATTTAGGAAAGTTTCAATTTAGGAAATATTTTGAATTAGGGAAGTTTCCGTTTTAAGCAAGTTTTGAAATTGGAATGTTTTGAAATAGAAAAGCTTTGAAAGTAAGAAAGTTTTGAGTTTAGGAAGCTTTAGATTTGAAGTTTTGAATTTGGAAAGTTGAAATTTTGAAAGGGATGAAATTAGGAAATGGTTGAATTAGGAAAGATTTGGAAGCTTAATGTTTAAGGAAAGATTTGAAAGTTTTGGAAAACTTATGGTTTAGGAAGGTACTAGATTAGGAAGGAGTTGAATTAGAAAAGATTTGGGTTTGGAAGGATTAAGATTCCTATTTCCTAAAACAAGGGATTGGATTTTGTTTCTAAAAAGAGATGTTTTGATTTTGTTTTAAAAAACAGAGGATTGGATCTAGTTTCCTAAAGGGAAGATTGGATTCGGTTTCCTAAAGGGAATATTGGATTTGGCATGGATTTGGAAAGATGGAGTTT
This sequence comes from Euryodendron excelsum, assembly GCA_033060915.1. Lineage (NCBI taxonomy): Eukaryota > Viridiplantae > Streptophyta > Magnoliopsida > Ericales > Pentaphylacaceae > Euryodendron > Euryodendron excelsum. The sequence goes on from CM065391.1 coordinate 14,854,776, forward strand.
TAGAAACCCTAGATTTGGAAGACTATAGTTTTGATGTAAAAAAAAAAAAAAAAGGTTTTGGAAATATATATAGTTTTGATGTAGAAAACAAGAGGTTTTGGAAACCTAGGTTTTGAGGCCAAAATAAGGGATTGGAAATCATGCTTTTGAGAAGGAAAATTAGGGTTTCCTAATTGTGGGTTCTAGGGTTTGACTTGGACTCTAAGGAATAAGATTTTGGAAAGTGAGTTTTTGGAAAGTAACACTTTGAGAGAGTTTTTGGAAAGGGAATTTTTGGAAAGAGATCGTTGGAAAGAGTTTTTAGAAAAAAGATTTAGGGAGAGAGTTTTCTAAGAAGGAAATCTAGGAAGTGTTTTTAGAAAGTGAATTTTGAGGAGAGTGTTTTGGAAAGGAGTTTTTAGGAAAGTGAGTTTTGTGGAGGGAAGTTTAGAGAAACAACTTTGGAAAGGAATTTTGAAAAGAAGGTCGAAGAGAATTTTTAGAAAGTATGTTGAAAGAGAGATTTTTAGAAGGAGAGATTTGAAAAGAGAGTTTTTAGAAAGCATATAAAATATCTCACTTTCCTAAAGCGATTCTAATCATAAAAAGATTAGAACCACTTTAGGATAGTGGTTTTGAAAACAACAATGATTTCAAAATATGGACCGTGCTGGCCACTTCAAATGTAACACTTTCCTAAAGCAACCCTAACCATGATAAGGCTAGAATTACCTTAGGATTGTGATTTTGAAAACAAGTTTTGAAGAAGAAGACTTAATACAAGTTTTAAAAACAGTTTTGATGCAAGCTTTTGAAAACAAATTTAAAAACGAATTTTGGAGGAATGCAAGATCATAATATGCACAATGCATGTAAGCACCCCATTTTTGACCGCTCGACAGCCTACACTCCGTCCAGACTTGTACTCAAGTCAATATGGACATATTCCAATCGAAACCACTCTCTAAATCCAAATCCCGTATGTCCATCGCTTCGCGGGCCCACCAGGCCCAAATAGAGGCAAAATGACCAAAATGCCCTTAAGGGCATTGTCCTTTCTAATTCTAATTCCAATCCCTCTCTCAAGACAGTTGATTCATTGAGACAGTAAACCTATTACAAATCAGGCACGTCTTTCGAAGACGATAAGACCCCTTTCCAATTCCAATCCCTCTCTCGAGACAGTTTATTCCTCGAGACAGTAAATCTACTCCAATCAGGCACGTCTTTCCGAAGACGATAAGACCCCTTTCCAATTCCAATCCCTCTCTCGAGATAGTTTATTCCTCGACATGGTAAATCTATTTCAATCAGGCACGTCTTTTTGAAGACGATAAGACCCTTTTCTAATTCCAATCCCTCTCTCGAGACAGTTGATTCCTCGAGACAGTAAATCTACTCCAATCAAGCACGTCTTTCCGAAGATGATAAGACCCCTTTTCAATTTCAATCCCTCTCTCGAGACAGTTTATTTCTCAAGATGGTCTAGCACGTTTTTCGAAAAAAATCTCTTCGGAATGGTAAGTCCCTTTAAACCTGTCGACCGGGACGAGACCCCAAGTCCCCTAGATGATAGAATGGTCCACATTTGGCGCCTGCTAGCCCGCCAATGCAGAAATGTCCATTTAGGCATGCCTTTTTGAGAAAGTTGATTCTTAGGCGCTAAATCCCTTTAGCAGCTTCCCGAGATTAGGCAGTCTTGGGAATGATCGCGAACCGTTAGAGTAGCAGAAATACTCGCATACATCACAACCGTTAGAGTAGCGGAAATACTAGTAAACAGGTCGATATAGAGAATTACCAACAAACCTCTGCATCACACGACCGTTGTCAGAGTGGCAGAAACACTCAAATCCCAGGTCAACACCGGTGCCTGCTAGCCTACTTCAGTGAAAAATGACCAAACTGGCCCTTGGGCCTTTTCCAACACTTTTCTCAAGAACATACCTGAGTCTTCAGAACAATAAGTCCAACCTTCTAAAATTGTCTTAAAAGCAATCCGGCATGATTAGGTGCCTTCTAGTCAGTTTCAGGCCAATTCTGAGACCTTCTAGTCAAGATGACCATTTCGCCCCTAAGCATCCGAATGCCTCGGGAACCACACCAGCTCTGGGTATCAAACCAGTAACCTCCCGAGAATACTTCTTATAGTATTTTCAACCTCCCTTTATCTTTTCGGATCATTCCGATTAAGTTTCGGCAAACCCAGTACAAAATGACTGTTTTGCCCCTGGTGGGCCGGTCGCCTTTTCCAACCACACTGGCGCTGGGTATCAAATCAGTAACTTCTTGAGAATGCTTTTTATAGTATTCTCAACCTTTCTTTATCCTTTCGGATCATTCCGAGTCAGTTCTGGCAAACCCAGTGCAAAATGACCGTTTTGCCCCTGGTGAGCCGGTCACCTTTTTCGACCACACTGGCTCTGGGAATCAAATCGGCAACCTTTGGGAACATTCTGAATAATGTTTCCAAATCTCGAGTCTTCTTCCGGGACAGTTCGAGTCCGTCCGGGCAGCTTCCTGATCCAATTGACCGTTTTGCCCCTAAAGACTCGGTCAATCCTTCCGACGCATCTTATCCTTATTTTTCAAGTCAAATACCTTCGGGACACTATTCTAAGTGTTCCTACTCTTTTCCGGCCTTCCGGGTCATTCCCAACCTCCTCAAATCATTTCCGGACTTTTCGGAGTCACTCCTAGTGAAGTTAGGCTAAAAATTGCGTCGTAAACACTAGTACAGGCCCCCAAATCTAGTCAAAGATGCGTTGCTTACTGACCTTAATAGTTTCCTAATTGGCTGGCGCCACTAGTAGTGGCACCAAGCCAATATTTGGAGTGGCGCCAGAAGCATTTTTGGCCTAGCGCCACTATAAAAGGCGCCAAGTCTATCCCACCTCTATAAATACAGAGCCTCTTCCAACGTGAAGGAGGTCCGCAAAATCAGTCTAAAAATCCTAAAATTCAATATACAGAGCTCGAACACTTCAAAAACCCTAGCATCTTTAGGTTCTCTAAACCGTAGCCACCATATGCTAAACCCTAGCCTCCTATACACTCATACACACACCCATATACTTATACATTTGCCTCAAGCCTCCATTGAAGACTTAGATTGCTGCAACTCGAAGCTCTCGAAGATCGAAGAAGAGTCCCTGAAGATTAAGACAAAGACTGACGTGAAGCAAAGACCGAAGAAAAGCAAGGCACGCAAAATAAACAAGACATACGGTAGGCTTTTTCTTTAAGTTTCTACACTTCCCTCTCTCTCTTCTCTCTCCTAACCCACTTGAGTTTTCTCTATTTTAATCCCCCATCTCTTCCCCCCCCCCCCTTCTTTGCATGCTTGAAACAAGGGGATTCCCGGTCCATGTGTAGGATTGGACTATTGGACGGTCACCGTGTCGGGGGCTTTCTTTTAGTCTAACCGGAGACCACGTGGGTTCGGCCCCCTTGATTATGTGGTGAAACCTTAACCTTGTATGTTCACAACCCCAAATTTGCATTGTGCATATCATGATCTTGCATCTCTCCAAAATCGTTTTCAAACTCGTTTTCAAAATTTCCATTAAACTTGTTTTCAAAATTGCATCAAAATCTCCTTTTTCAAAACTTGTTTTCAAAATCACAATCCTAGGGTGATTCTAGCATTTCCATGGCCAGGGTTACTTTAGAAAAATGTTACATTTAGAGTGACTTTTATAGTCAATATTTTCAAATCTTGTTTTTTTTTAAACCACTTTCTTAAAGTGGTTCTAAACTTCTTATGGTTAGAATCGCTTTAGGAAAGTGAGACGTTTTTATACTTTCCAAAAAAACTCTCCTTTTAAAAGTCTCTCTTTCTAAAACTCTCTTTTTCAATATGATTTCTAAAAACTCTTCTTTCCAAAGTTGTTTTCGAAAACTCCCTCCAAAAATCTATTTTCCAAAACTTCTCTTTTCAAACTCCTTTTCAAAACACTCTCCTCAAAATTCACTTTCCTAAAAACTCTTTCCTAAAAGCTTCTTCCAAAGTCTTCTTTCTAAATTTCTTTTTAAAAACTCCTCACTAGGATTTCTTTCAAAAAACTCTCTCTTCAAAACTCACCTTCTAGAAATTTCTTCGTAGGATTTCCTTCCCAAAACCCCCTTTCCAAAAACTCACTTTCCAAAAATCTCTTTTCTTGGTGCCCAAGTTAGGCCCTAGAGCCCATAATTAGGAAACCCTAATTTTCCTTCCCAAAAAATATGATTTTCAACCTTGCCCCAGACCTTGGTTTCCAAAACCTCCCTTTCTACATCAAAACTATATATTTCCAAAAGCTATTTTCTACGTCAAAACTATAGTCTTCCAAATTTAGGGTTTCTCAAAATTTCAGTTTCCAAATCCTTGTCAAATCCAATCTTCCCGTTTAGAAAATTAGATCCAATCCTTCGTTTTTGGAAACAAAATCAAACCTTCACTTTTAGAAACAAAATCCAATCCTTTGTTTTAGGAAATAGGAATCTTAACCCTTCCTAATCCAAATCTTTCCTAATTCAACTCCTTCCTAATCTTCTACTTTCCTAAATCTTAAGTTTTCAAAACTTGAACATAACAATCTTTCCTAAATTTTAAAACTCAAAATCTAAATCTTTCCTAATTTAACTCTCTCCTAATTTCCTACCTTCCTAAACCATAAGTTTCCTAAAACTTCAAATCTTTCCAAATCTAAAACTTTCTAAACTCAACTTTCTTACTTTCAAAACTTCCCTATTTCAGAACATTCCTATTTTGAAAACTTTCCTAAGTCAAAACCTTCCTAAGATGAAACCTTTCCTTTTTCGAAACCTTTCCTATTTCCAAACCTTTCTTAAAATGAAACTTTCTTAATTCAAATATTTCCTAAATCAAAATTTTCCTAAAGTGAAATCTTTCCTTTTTCAAAACTTTCCTAAACTAAAACTTTCCTAAAATGAAAGTTTCCTAAAATGACACTTTCTTAAAACGAAACTTTTCTAATTTGAATCCTTCCTAAATCTGATCTTTCTTAGTCGTCCAAACCCTTTCAAGTCGAGTCAAATCTTTCTTAAACCTCTAGTCTTTCCTAAGTCTAGGTTTCCTAAACCTCAATCTTTTCAAAACAAGTCTAAATCTTTCTTCCAAGTTCTATTTTTCCAAATCAAAATCCAACCTTTTCAATTCCAAAATTCTAAATTTCAATCTTCAATCTTTTATATTAAATTAAAATCAAATCATTTTTCTAATCAAAATCTCTTTCTTCCAATCCAACATTCTATTTTCTATCGGACTCTTGTCCGAACTACGACTGACCTGATTCCTCCAAAAGGATATGTAGGCAACCCTCATGAGTGCGGTCACAACATTTTTCAAATTTTTATTTCCACAATCTTCTTCAAATTTTCAATTCTACAATTTTCTTCTAATCTCCAATACAACATTTTTCAAGTTTCTATTTCCACAAAATCTTTCCAAATCTCCATTCTATTTTCAAACTTCCAATTCCAAATTTCTATTTCCAAATTTCTATTTTCAATTTCGAAAACCTTCTTTCCAAATTCAAACTTCTATCTCTTTCTTTTCAAATCAAATCAATTTCTTTCCAAATCTATTTTTCAATTTTCTTTTCTCGCATTTGCATATCATGCATCATGTTTTTTTTAAACATTCTTTTTTTCTAAAGTGGATAGGATTGAACATTGTTTAGTTGAAGACTCTCATAGGTGAATCTAGGGTAGATGGACATGTAGGTACCGAAAGGGCGGGGTAGGGTGATGGCTTAGTGTGTCTTCCCTACACGTAACCAACCTTCGAACCTAGAATCACTGTTTTCATAGACCAAAACGGAGTTATTTTCAAAAAAGGGCTAAATGTTTTCCAAACGTTGCCAAACAACCTGTTTTCTTAAAAACCATCTCTTTAGGAGATCTTTTCAAAACCTTTTTCAAAAAACCCTAAGTGTAGTCTTCGGATTGCGCTTAGTTTTTAGTTGACCTAAGTCACCTTAATCAGGTTAGGTGGCAACTCCAAATCTTTTCCAAAAGCCCTTTATTCAAATCTATTTTCAATTCAAACCTAGTCGCACTCATTCTTCTAGGAGGGTGAGTTCTAACGAGAGAGTACAGTGTTTTTCCCACTTGTGTGTGTATTCTTCGAGTGCGAAAAATCTGGGCGCGACAAACGATAGTAAGGGTGTTCGAACAGTTGTGCGCAGCTACAGAATTTCAAAAGCCTATAAAAGCTAGGACTATTTTGTTTTTAGGTTGTTGATGTTTTTCGCATTATTCTAGGTTATTATTTGAGCTATTTTCAAGGCCCTGCGTGGCTAAACTCCGAATCTTGGTCGAAGGAAACAGAAGTCTCAGAATTAATAATAAACTGTAAGATTTAATTTGTTTTCATTATTCAATTTATGCTTTGAGTATCAGATGTACTTCTGTGCCTATTTTCATGATTGACTTGTTTAATCGCTAAGAGGCCTACTAGTTTATTAATTGTTGCAATGTACTGTTGGATTAGATATCAAATCCGTAATTATTTGATCCCTCTGATTTGTGAAGCAATTAAGATTTAATGAATTGCTACGTTATGAATTATTATACCTTAGGAAGGACATTCGACTAAATTAAATGCAACCGCTTGTGCTTGTGTTGTTTAGCTTCATCGATTTCTCTAATTCTTAAGGCTACTGTTAGATTAAACCTTGCATACTTATCCTGGGTTGTTTAATAGTTAGGGTTAATGAGATTGCTTGTTTCTAATTAACTACAGCTAAGGAGAGATAGGAAAATAATTTCGACGATGACTATTCAATGTGTGAATTGATATGCTTGCATCAATAATCAGTTGTCGCGCCCCAGTTTTTGGGTGTCCAAGGTCCTTTCGGTTCGGAGACCCTAAAGCACGGAACTCTGTCATTAGAACTCGTCCCCCTAGAAGGACAAGTGCGACTAGGTTTGAGAATTGATTTGACTAAGGGTTTTTTAGAAAAATAGGAGTCGCCACCTAACTTGATAAAGGTGAGTTAGGGCACCTAACACTAAGCATTAATCCGAAGATTAAACCTAGAGTTTTTGAAAAAAGTTTTTGAAAACTCCCTCAAGAGAGGGTTTTTAGGGAAATAGGTTGTTTGGCAACCTTTTGAAACCTTTAAGCCCTTTTTTGAAAATAACTCTATTTTTGGTCTGTTGAAAACAAAAATCTAAAGTTCAGGGATTGGTTACGTGTAGGGAAGATATCCTAAGATCATCACCCTACTCCACCCTTTCGGTACCTACATGTCTAATCACCCTTTGTTCTCTCACTAGAATAACCAGTTACCATTGTCCACGTAATATCCACTTTAGAATTTTGAAAACGGGGTCTAATCATCACTTTTCGGATGAATGATGCATGATGCAAGTTTCTTGAAGAAGTTTGAAAATAATAGGGGTTTTGAAAGAGTTTGAAATAGAATCTTGGAATTCATTGGAATTTTTGAAAAAGGGATTGGAGTTGAAATAAAAGTTATGACCGCACCATTTTAGGTTGCCTATGTATCTCATTTGGCGAGAATCAGGTCATTCGTAGTTCGAGCAAGAGCCCGATGGAAAATAGTCGCATTAGGGCCTTTGGAAGGTTTGAAGACACATTGAGGTCTTTGAAAAAGTTTAAGGCACTTTGAGGTCTTTGGAGGTTGAAGACTCTTTGGGGTCTTTGGAAGAGTTTAAGACACTTTGAGGTCTTTGGAAGTTGAAGACTCTTTGGGGTCTTGGAAATTTTGATTTGAAATTGATTGGTGGAGTGTTTCTTTAAAATGTTTTTAGATCAATTTGAGGGAGTTTTGGAAAAATGCTTTGGCATGTCTCAAGAGAACTTGAAGGTGTTTTTGAAGTCTTATTTTGAAAACCTTGGCGGCATGTTTTGATGAATTAATTTGTGAAAATAGTTTTTGGAAAGGGCTAAGGGTTTGGAATCCTAATATGGACAACCTTGGAAGTTGTTCTTGATTTATCATTTCTCCTTGGAATCTCTAACCATTAGGGGGCTAGGAACACTTTAGGTTTGTGACTCTTTGAAAACATTTTTGGAAAGGTCTTGAAGAGGGAATGTAAGATCATTTAAAGAGTTTATGGAGTTGGGTTATTGAAGTCATGGGGTAGGAGGTTTTGGAGGAATAGGTTATGAGGATAATTTGAAAGTTTGAATGATCATTTGAAAAAGGGTTCAAGAGTTGGAACCTTGAAGTGTACTAACCTAGGTTGAGTTTGCCTAGGGTTAGGGGTAACCTAAAGTTAACTAACTAGGGTTAGACAAACCTAGGGTTAGGAGGACCTATGGTTAACTAACTCGGGTTAGGTTAATCTAAGGTTAAGATGACTTAGGGTTAACTAACTAGGATAGGGTTAACCTAAGGTGAGTATATTAAGGCCAAATCATCCTAGGGTCAAGTTAACCTAGGGTTGGTCAACTAGGGTCAAGTCAACCTAGGGTCAAGTTAGCCTAGGGTCAAGTCAACCTAGGGTCAAGTTAACCTAGGGTTGGTCAACTAGGGTCAAGTTAATCTAAGGTTGATCAACTAGGTTCAAGTTAACCTAAGGTTAGGCAACTAGGGTCAAGTTAACCTAGGGTTACGTAAATTAGAGTCAAGTTAACCTAGGGTTGGATTGGAAGATGGTTTTGAAGTGTGGTTTGGTGTGTTTTTGGAAAGAGTTTTGGAAAACACAACATGTTATGCAATGGATTTTAGTTGGCAATCTTTTTAAAGATCATTTCCATGAAAATTTTTGACTCTAGTCAAGAGTAGGGTTTGTATGGTTGGTGATTAGAGACCATTCCAAGGAAAGTTTCCTCATGGCCATTATAACCACTACCTTGACAAGAATACAAGAGGTTAAAAATCAACATGATGATGGTAATTTTTAGAACATTATTTTTTTATGTAAAGATGGGGAGAATACATTTTTGGGGAAGGATTTTGAAAATCATTTTTCAAGGGAACCATTCCATCAGGAGAGGGTTCATATGGCCAATAAAAAGGGAGACCACTCAAGAGAGGGTTCCATGGGGCCATGCCAACCCCTAAACTTGAGAGAATGGAAACCATAAAAATCAAAGGATTTGAACATCATTTTTTAGGCGATCATAAGGAGAAAAGGGGACCATTCTAACGATTTAGGGGTCCTATGGCCAATATAAAGGGATACCACCCAAGAGAGGGTTCCATGAGGCCATTTTAACCACTAAATTTGAGAGAATGGAAACCTTGAATATTAGAGAGTTTGAAAGCAATTTTCATGCAAGTTGAAATACAATGATGCAAAAGTATGAATTAGGGGGTTGAGAGGGACTTTCCAAGGCATGACTCCTAAGGTCTCATCCTAGACTTCAAGGGGCCAACTCTTGGAACAATTTTTGGAGGACATGTAGAACTTGGAAATGTCATGAAATTAAGAGCAATGTAAGCATTGTGGGATATGACAATAAACATAAAATAAAGCCAAGCATACAAGACATGATCAAAATAATAATATGCAAGGGGTCATGATTCACATACAAGGCTTTTAGGCTTTACCACATAAACAAGGGGCTCTTAGGCCATACCATCTTAAAGTAGGCTAGTGAGAGGTCCCCCTACACGGTGGCTCTCACTTGCTTTCCTCTAAGCATGATCTAGGAGCCCTCTTGGCTCATGCATGCAAGAAAGGGGGGTTGACGATGGGGATTAAAATAGAGAATAGCCTAAGTAGGCTAGGAGGGAGAAGAGAAGAGTGGGGGAGAGCACAAATGTAAAAGGGATGCCACCTTTTGTCTTCAACACTCTTGTAGTCTTCAATGGATGTTTTGATTGGAGCTTGAGTGGCTTCAAGAAGGCTTGAGAGGCTTGAGTGGAGTGTATAAGTGTATATGAGGCTTTGTATATGGAGTGTATAGGCTTAGGAGGGGTAGAATCTAGCCTAAGTGTTGTAAGCACCCCATTTTTGCCCGTTCGGCAATCTCCGAGCTGACCAAGCTCACGTTCACACATCACATGCATATTTAGACTCTAAGCCCGCCTTTTAAACTTGAATTTAGTCCACCAGTCGCTTCTCGGGCCTGTAGGGCCCACTTGAAGCTAAATGACCGTTTTGCCCCTGGTGGGCCGGTCTCCTTTTTTGACCACACCGGCTCTGGGTATCAAACCGGTAACCTTCCAAGAATGCTTCTTATAGTGTTCTCAACCTCCCTTTACCTTTCCGGATCATTCCGAGTCAGTTTCGGCAAACCCGGTGCGAAATGATCGTTTTGCCCCTGGTGGGCCGGTCTCCTTTTCTGACCACACCGGCTCTAGGAATCAAACCGGCAACCTCTAGGAACATTCTAAATAATGTTTCCAGATCCAAGTCTTCTTCCGGGACAGTCCAAGTTTGTCTCGGCAGTTTCCGAGTCCGATTGACCGTTTTGCCCCTAAAGGCCCGGTCAACCTTTCCGACACATCTTATCCTCACTTTTCAAGTCAAATACCTCCAGGACACTATTTTAAGTGTTCCTGCTCTTTTCTGGCCTTCCGGGTCATTCCCGGCTCCTTCAAATCATTCTCGGACTTTCCGAAGCCACTGCTAGTGAAGCCAGGCTAAAAATTGCATGGTAGTCACTAGTACAGGCACCCAAATCTAGTCAAAGATACGTTGCTTGCCAACCTTAAACATTTCCTAAATGGCTGGCACCACTAATAGTGGCGCCAAGCCAAAAAATGGCCTAACGCCACTCCTAGTGGTGCCAGTGTAAACTTTGGCCTGGTGCCACTGCAACAGGCGCCAGTGTTGTCCAACCTCTATAAATACAGAGCCTCGTTCAACGTTTAAAGGGTCTGCAAACTTAACCTAGAAATCATATATTTCGATATACAAAGCTTGAGCACCTCCTAAACCCTAGCCTCCTTAGGTTCTTCCAAACCCTAGCCACCCTTCACAAACCCTAGCCTCCTATACGCTCATACACACCCCCGTACACTCATACACTGGCCTTCAACCATCCTTTGAAGACTTGAAGAGCTGCATCTAAAGCTTGAAGACAACCCTTGAAGGTTGAAGGAGAAGATCAAGACGAAGACAGAAGATTGAAGACAAGCAAGGCGCGCAAAATAAAGAAGACATACGGTAGGCTCCCTATTTAATTTTCTGTACTTCCCCCCTCTCTCTTCTCTCTCCTAACCCACTTGGGTATTCTCTATTTTAATCCCCCATCTCTTTTCCCCCCTTTTTTTGCATGCTTGAAACAAGGGGATTCCCGGTCCATGTGTAAGATTGGGCTATTGGAGAGTCACCGTGTCGGGGGCTTTCTTCTAGCCTAACCAGAGACCACGTGGGTCCGGCCCCCTTGATTATGTGGTAAAGCCTTAGCCTTGTATGTTCATGACCCCCAAATTGCATTGTGCATATCATGATCTTGCATCTTCCAACAAATCGTTTTCAAAGCTGTTTTCAAAATTGTTTTCAAAATTGCATCAAAACTTTCTTTTCAAAAACATGTTTTCAAAATCACAATCTTAGGGTGACTCTAGCTTTTCCATGGCTAGGTTTGCTTTAGGAAAGTGTTACATTAAAAGGGACCGATACGGTCCATATTTTCAAAATCTTGTTGTTTTCAAAACTGTTTTCCTAAAGTGGTTCTAGCCCTCTTATGGTTAGAGTTGCTTTAGGAAAGTGAGACATTTTTATACTTTCCAAAAAACTCTCTTTTCAAAAATCTCTTCCTAAAAATCTCTTTTTCAACATACTTTCCTAAAATTCTCCTCTCCAAAATTGTTTGCAAAAACTCCCTTCCAAAATCTATTTTTCAAAACTCCCTTTTTCAACTCCTTTCCGAAATCCTCTCCCTAAAATCCATTTTCTAAAAACGTTCCCCAAAAATCTTTCCAAAAACTCTCTTCAACAATCTTCTACCAAAACTCTTCCTAGAAAAACTCTCTCCAAAAATCTTTCTAAAAACTTTCTTCTAGAAACTCTCCTCTAGGATTTTCCTTCTAAAATCTATGTTTACAAAAACACACTTTCCAAAAACTCCCCTCTCAGATTCCCTTCTAAAAATCTTTGTTTCCAAAAACTCTCTTCAAATTCGCTTTCCAAAAACTCCTCCCTAGGATTCCCTTCTAGAAAACTTTCGTTTCCAAAAACGCACTTTCCAAAAACTCTTTCCTTAGAAGCCCAAGTCAAACCCTAGAACTCATAATTAGGAAACCCTAATTTTCTTTCCAAAATCGTGATTTTCAAACTTTGCCCCAAACCTAGGTTTTCAAAATCTCTCGTTTTCACATCCTAACTATACACATTTCCAAAACCTCTTTTCTACGTTAAAATTTTACATTTTCCAAATCTAGGGTTTCTAGAATCTCCCTTTCCAAATCTTTGCCAAATCCTATCTTCCCTTTAGGAAACTAAATCTAATTTACTTGTTTAGGAAACCAAACCCATTCCTCCGTTTTTGGAAACAAAATCAAACCTTCCTTTTTAGAAACAAAATTCAAATCTTCCCTAATTTAACCCTTTCCCAACTCCATCCCTTTCCAAATCTTAACTTTCTAAATCTCAACTTTTCAAATCTAAGCTTTCAAACCTTTCTTAAACTCAAACTTTTCCTAATTTCAAGATTTTCTAAAACCCTAAAACTTTCTAAATCTCAAACTTTCTAAATCTTAAATCTTTCTAAATTCAAAACTTTCTTAATTCAAGACTTTCTTAAGTTAAGACTTTCTAAATCTAAAACTTCCTAAATTCTAAACTTTCCAAATTTCAAATCTTTCCAAATTCTAAGCTTTCCGAATTCAAAACTTTCTTAACTTGAAACTTTCTAGATTCTAAGCCTTTCTTAAACTAAACTTTTCTTAATTCAAAACATTTCTAAATTCAATACTTTCCTATTTCAAAACTTTCTAAATTCAAAACTTTCCAATTTTCAAAACTTTCCAATTTCCAAACTTTCTTAAATTCAAAACTTTCCTATTTCAAAACTTTCCTAATTTGGGAACTTTCCTAATTTGAAAACCTTTCCTATTTCAAAAACTTTCTAAATTCGAAACTTTCTTAATTCAAAACTTTCTTAAAGTTGAAACATTCCAAATTCAGAGCTTTCTTAAGTTGAAACTTTCCTAATTCCAAAACTTTCCTAAATCGAACTTTTTCTAATTCAAACATTTCCTAAATCCAACCTTTCCTAATCTCCTAAACCTTCCAAGTCGAGTCAAACCTTTCCTAAGTCTAGGTTTCTTAAACCTTCATCTTTCTAAAACAAGTCCAAATCTATCTTTTCAAATCAAAGTCCAATCTTTTCCAAAATTTCAAATTCCAATCTCCTCTTCTAATCTCAAATCAAATTCAATTTTCAATTCAATCTCTTTCTTCCAATCCAATCTCTCTCTCCAAATCAATCTATTTTCAATCGGACTCTGGTCCGAACTATGACTGACCTGAATCCTCCAAAGGGATACGTAGGCAACCTTCATAGGTGCGGTCACAATACTTTTCAAACTTTCAATTCCACCCTCATGGGTGCGGTCTCCACATTTTTCAAATCTCAAATTTCAATCAATTTTCAAACTTCCAATTTCAAATTTCTATTTCCAAATTTTCAAACTTTCCAATTTCAATTCCATCTCTTCAATTCTATTTTCAAATCAAATTAATTTCAAATCAATCTCTTTCCAAATCTATTTTTCAATTCTCTTCTATTGCACTTGCATATCATGCATCATGTTAGTTTCTTTTTAAACATTGTTTTTCTAAAGTGAATGGGGTTGACCATTTGTTAATTAAAGACTCTCATAGGTGAATCTAGGGTAGATTGACATGTAGATATCGAAAGGGCGGGGTAGGGTGATAGCTTAGTGCGTCTTCCCTACACGTAACCAACCTCCGAACTTAGAAGCACTGTTTTCAAACACCAAAAAGGAGTTATTTTTCTAAAAAGGGCTAAATGTTTTCCAAAGGTTGCCAAACAACTTGTTTTCCTAAAAACCCTCTCTTGAGGAGATATTTTCAAAATCGTTTTCTAAAAACTCTAAGTGTAGTCTTCGGATTATTCTTAGGTTTTAGTTGACCTAACTCACCTTAATCAAGTTAGGTGGCGACTCCGATTCTTTTTCAAAAGCCCTTTATTCAAATCAAATTTTCAATTCAAACTTAGTCGCACTCATTCTTCTAGGAGGGTGAGTTCTAATGAGAGAGTACAACATTTTTCCCGCTTGTGTGAGTATTCTCCGAGTGTGAAATATCTGGGCGACACAAGTGTTGGAGGGGAGGAATATATGTAGGGATTCGAGTTTCTGAAGTGATTTCAACAGAATTTCAGACTTGGAATATGCAAGGGGGGAGGCCTTTATTTATAGGCAATCTGGAATAGACCATGCGCATATAGGATATGCGCAGGTACTGTTCCATTGCCAGAATAACACGTGGCACCCTATGTACTGATTAAATCTCGACCGTTGATCGAAAGTCGGTCGATCTGAACAAAATTTGAGCGCATGTAGCATACGCTCCATCACCGGGAAGAATCGCCCAAACTTTGCCTCGATAATTGGGCCAACCGGGAAGGTTCCAGGGGAATCGGTCACACTTGGGATGTTCTCCTAGTGCATCCGATGAACTTTCATGTTTTCAAAAAGTTTGAATTATGTTTGGAGACGCGTGATATCGTCTCAGGAAGTGTGCCAAAAAGAACACTTTTGTGGAGCCTCTGTGATACGTTCCGTGGGTATTCAAAAGTGGTTGTTTTTGTTTGATGTGATCAAGGACTTCGAGAAGCGATCTATCCGACCGGACCGTTCCGATGGAAAGTACTCTGGAAATACTTTCTAGAATTTTCAAATTTACGCATTTCTCAAGTCGTTTGACGGTGCATTTTGATTAGGGAATCGAAGAAAAAGTCAACCTTGGCGGAGCGTCTGCGAGACGCTCCAAGGGTTGCTGAAAGTCATGGTTTGCACATTGTATGATGGAGGGCTTCGGGGGGTGATCTATTCAATCGAACCGTATCGATGGGAAGATCTATGGACGAGCTTTCGAGAATTTCCTAATTTACGCATTTCTCAAGTCGGCTGACGGTGCATTATAACCAGGGAATCGGGGGAAAAGACAACTTAGACGGAGCGTCTGCGAGATGCTCCAGGCAACTTTTATCACGTCGTGTAAGCTTAGTGTCGTAGGGTGTTCCTTGGGTTAAACAAAGGTGTGTGGTGAAACCCTTTGCTCAAAATCCCAAGGCTGGTGCTGTTTTGGGGCGTTTTTGGCTCCCAAGGGCAAAATGGTCATTTTGACCGGAGCTGGCTGGAAATGGTCATGAATGGTCTGGTATGTTGTGTTAGGCATATAAGGCTGCTCAGGGATGGTTTTGAGATAGTCTGTCGCCGTTCAGCGGGGTTCGTGTCGTGCTGAGTCGTTCAGGGGCAAAATGGTCATTTTAATTAGAGTGAGCCAGAATAGGACCGGATTTGGACCAAATGGCATGCGAGGGACGGCTGATGGTTTGACAACATTGTGGAAGGATGGACTTATCGTTTTGAGGGATTTTAAACTTTCCCAAAACGTGCCTGGAGGCCCAAAAGGGCAGGTTTGGTCATTTTTCACCGAGTTGGGCTAGCAGGCGTCGGTGTTGACCTAGGTGTTAGTTCCCGAGGCCGCCCGGTCTCGGAAAACTACCTGTGCGGTGTTAGTCTCTAAGAACGCCTGGTCTTAGAGAGCTACCTGGGAGGGTGGTGTTGGTTCTTGAGAATGCCTGGTCCCAGAAAGCTACCTGGAAGGGTGGTGTTGGTCTCCGAGAACGCCTGATCACGGAGAACTACCGAATGACGGACATTCTACATTGGCGGGCTAGCAAGCGCCAGAAGTGAACCATCTGGAATCTTTGATGAGGTGTTGGTCCCCGAGATCGCCCGATCCCGGGAAGCTACCTGGATGGCGTTGGTTTCCGGGACCGCCTGGTCCGGAAAACTGCCTGGAATAATGGTGCTTAAGGCTTCAGCAGATCTTTGTGGACCCGAGAAGCGACCAGTTGGATGGATTGGAGATTGAAAGGCTCATCCTGAGCCTGCATGTGTTGTGATGTTGGAAACGGAATTCGGTCGGGCCGGAGATTGTTGAGCGGGCAAAAATGGGGTGCTTACATCAGTTTTATAATTTTGATGGTGGATGTTGACTCAAACCAAGGTTTATTCTTTTGACTGATTTCAATACTTTAATCTGAATTGTTTCGTAGTTATTTTTATTGAAATAGTTTTCATTATATTCAAAAACCCCCAATCCTTGTTCACATAGCATAAAACTAGGTTAAACACTCTCCGTTGGAACGATCCTTACTCACATTACTACATAATTGTTTTTGGGTATCGATTTTATTTTTGGGTGCCCGCGACAGCACACCACTACACGTAACCAACCCCCAGACCATAGATTTCTGTTTCAAAAGACCAAAATGGAGTTATTTTCAAAAATGGCTTAAATCTTTCTAAGGGTTGCCAAACAACCTATTTTCTTAAAAACCCTCCCTTGAGGGAATTTTCAAAATCTTTTCCAAAAACCCTAAGTTTAATCTTCAGATTAATATTAGTTTTAGGTGACCTAACTCACCTTAATCAAGTTAAATGGTGACTCTTGTTTTTCTAAAAAGCCCTTTACTCAAAGCTATTTCAATTTCAAACCTAGTCATACTTGTCCTCCTAAAAGGATGAGTTCTAATGACAGAATTCTGTGCTTTTGTCTCCAAGCTGAAAGGACCTTGGACTCAAAAAATCGGGGCGCGACACTTACAACCCCCAAACCCAGCCTATATTACGGTCCTAAAAGAAGTCTTCTCAGATTGGGAGCCAAGCTATTTATCACTCTGCAAAGGGCGGGCAAGTTGTTACTCAAGCTATAGTGAAATATGAGGATCTGAAGGAGAAAACCAAGTGAGGACAGAAAATCCCCAAACAGTAACCTCATAGAAAGTAGGGATAAGATAGCAGCAACCCAAAAGGTTAAGATACCTTGAGAATGGTACACATGCTATCACACCCCAACAAGAATGGGATAAAACCAAAGGGGCAGGATCCTAGAAGGGAAGCAAAATCCCAAGAGTATGGGCCTTGGGACAATCCTTGGGCATTCTTCATAAATAACCTGTATTCATGCAGTACTTATGCATTCATGACATGTATAACCTGCACATCCGTGCAATTTCTGTACAATTCAATTCTATTTGTGCATTCATCAAAAAGTATGAGATGCATCCAATTCCATTCCTATATGTGCACTCAATTGAAAAGTATGACATGTATTCAATTCCATCCATGTATGTGCATTCATCAAAAAGTATGATATGCATTCATGTATGTGCATTCATCAAAAGCATGATATGCATTCAAAATCCATCTTTATGCATCCATCAAAATGTATGATATGCATTCATGGAAGTGTATTCATTAAAAAGCATGATATGCGTTCAAAATCTATCTCCATGCGTTCATTAAGAAGCATGACATGCATTCAATTCCATCCCTGCATGAGCATCCATCAAAAAAACATTACATATGTTTAATTCTATCCTTACGCATTCATCAAAAAGTATGACATGCACTCATTTCCTCATATATCAACCTGTGCATTCATCCAAAAGTATGATGTGCATTCATTTTAACCTGTGGTGGACTTATACAGTATATACCAAACAACATGTCTAACAAAATACACTGACAAGTGTTCAGGTGATTACAAAAGAAAATGTGTCCTGAAGCAGAAGCACAACATCCCAGAAGGTCTGCCGGCCAGAATCCAAGCGCTCTGCAAAAGAAATGGACCTTAGAAAATCCGAATTGTCATCCATAGATAACAAGAAATAAAGAATGGGGCACTGAATCACCCTTGACCAACCCAATTAATGTCAGCCTAATTTGACCTCTTCAAATCGTAAAAACTGAGGCAACAGCCCACCCTACACCTCCCATTCAATTGCAAACTAGTTGATCCACTCAAGGAAAACTAACCTATAGGTGTTCGACTTTCTAAATACCTCAAACCTTTCAAAAGGAGGCCTCACCCCCTCCAAAACCAAATTCAAGAACCCAAGGAAGCACCTTACCTAGATTTCTGCCATGCCAGCTAGATGCAAAAGTCAACAATCAACACATCAAAGGAACATTACTCTCCAAAAATCTCAATCCAAGAAGCAGCAAATGTCATCTTCTCCAACATTCAAGACAAAAGAATTACAAGCAAATCCCTTATATCAGCAAAGATTGGGTTTTCGAGCTTCCTCCGAAAAAGCAGATCAGGTTTCAGAGCTTCCTCCGAAAGAGCAGATCGAGTTTCCGAGTTTCTTTTGAAAAAGCAGATCGGGTTTTCGAGCTTCCTCCGAAAAAGCAGATTGGGTTTCAAAGCTTCCCCCAAAAAAGCATATTGGGTTTCAGAGCTTTCCACGAAAAATCAGAATGGATTTCATAGCTTCCTCCTAAAAAGCAGATCGGGTTTCCTAGCTTTCTTCGAAAAAGCGAATCGGATATTCGAGCTTCCTCTTAGAAAGCAGACTGGGTTTCAGAGCTTCCCCCGAAAAAGTAGATTGGGTTTCCAAGCTTCCTCCGAAAAAACAGATTGGGTTTTAGAGCTTCCTCTGAAAAAGCTGATTAGGTTTCCGAGCTTCCTTCGAAGAAAAAGCAGATTGGGTTTCCGAGCTCCAACTAAAAAAGAAAATCGGCTTTCAGAGCTTCCTCCGACGAAGCAGATCAGGTTTTCTAGCTTCCTCCAAAAAAGCAGTTTAGGTTTCAATAGATTGGGTTTCAGAGCTTCCTTCGAAAAAGCAGATCAGGTTTCCAAGCTTCTTTAGAAAAAGCAGATTGGGTTTCAGAGCTTCCCCTAAAAAAGCAGATTGGGTTTCATAGCTTCCTCTAAAAAAGCAGATCGGGTTTCCACGCTTCCTCCAAAAAAGCAAATTGGGTTTCAAAGCTTCCTCCGAAGAAACAAATTGGGTTTTCGAGCTTCCTTTAAAAAAGCAGATTGGGTTTTCGAGCTTCTCCTGCAAAAGCAGATTGGGCTTTAGAGCTTCCTCCGAAAAAGCAAATTGAGTTTTCGAGCTTCCGCCGAAAAAGCAAATTGGGTTTTAGAGCTTTCTCCAAAAAAGAAGATTGGATTTCAAAGCTTCCTTCGAAAAAGCAGATTGGGTTTTCGAGCTTCTCCCAAAAAAACAGATTGGGTTTTAGAGCTTCCTCCGAAAAAGTAGATTGGGTTTTAAAGCTTCCTCCAAAAAAGAAGATTGGGTTTTCGAGCTTTCGAGCTTCCTCTGAAAAAGAAAATTGGGTTTCAAAGCTTCCTCCGAAAAAGTAGATCATGTTTCAGAGCTTCCCCCAAAAAAACAGAATGGGTTTTATAGTTTTCTCCGAAAAAAAAATAGTAGATTGTGTTTTAGAGCTTTCTCTAAAAAAATAGATTGAGTTTCAGAGCTTCCTTCAAAAAAACAGATTGGGTTTTAGAGCTTCCTCCAAAAAAACAGATTAGGTTTCCGAGCTTTCCCCTTTAAAAGCATATATCAACCTTAAACTTCCCCAGAGGAGTAGCATTCCGCCAGACGGAGCATCAGTTCAAAAAGAATCAATTTCCAGACATCAACCTTGAACGTTCCCGGAAGAGCAGCATTCCGCCAAAAGGAGCATCAGTTCAAAAAGAATCAATGTCTAGATGTTAGCCCTAAAACTACCCGGAGTACCATTCCACCTGACGGAATGTCGGTTCGAGATAACTTACTCTCCAAAGTTTTTCAACTCCGATTCTTTCGATTACCTCGTGGTCAACATGAGATCCTTCCTTTTTCATTTTCTGTCTTCGATAAGCCAAAACAGAAAAAGAGGGGCATCTGTAAGCATCCCATTTTTGCCTGCTCGGCAATCTCCGGCCTGACTGAAGTCCTTTTCAAAACTCTGTAAGCACATTCAAGCCCAAATCAACTTTCAAACCCCTATCGAATTAGTTAACCGCTTCTCAGGCCCACTGGGCCCAATAAGAGGCCTAATAACCAAACCTACCCCTTGGGCCTCTAGGCATATCTTGAGAAAGTTCAAAATCCCTCAAGATAGTAAGTCCACCTTCCCAAAGTGTTACTAAATAGTTAGGCATACTCAACACGCCATTCTGTCCAACTCCAGCCCCATTTCGGCTAACTCTGGTCAAAATAACCATTTTACCTCTGGATGCCCTAGCACAGCACAAATCCCACCAAACAGTGAAAAACTCTTCCGGGATCATCCTTCAATGACCCAGCACACTTAACATAACACTTCGGTCCATTGTTGACCTTTTTCAACCGAGCCCGGCCAAAATGACCATTTTGCCCCTAGCAACCCAAACACGCCCCGAAATTACACCGGTCCTAGAATATTGAACGGTGGGTCTTGTCACACATCCTTATTTAACCTAAGAAGGACCTTACGACACTAACCACCCCTAACTCAATCGAAGTTCTCTAGAACATCTCACAAACGCTCTGCCAAAATTACTTTTCCTCCTGATTCCCTAGTTATAACGCACTGTCAAATGACTTGAGAAATGCATAAACCAGGCAATTCCCGAAAGTTCATCCATAGATCTTTCCATCAATGCGGCTCGATCGGATAGATCGCTTCCCAAAGCTTCTCATCATGTGGCTTGAAGACTGCAACTTTCGGTAACCCCTGGAGCGCCTCGCAGATGCTCTGTCGAGGTTGACTTTTTCTCCAATTCCCTGATTGAAACACACCGTTAAATGACTTGAGAAATGTGTAAATTAAGGAATTCTTGAAAGTATGTCCAAAGTACTTTCCATTGGTACGGTCTGATCGGAAAGGCAGCGATCATGCGACACAAAAATAGCTACTTTTGAATCCCCACAGAGCGAATCACAGACGCTTCACAAAGATGCAATTTTATACACATTTTCCAAGACGATATCTCACACTTTCGAACACCATTCAAACTTTCTAAAAACATGAAAGTTCACAGGAAACCCTAGGAGAACATCGTGGGTGCAACCGATTCCCTCGAAACCTTTTCGATTGGCTCAATTATCAAGACAAAGTTTAAATGAACACTCCCAGTGACAAAGCATATGCTACATGCGCCTAAATTTTGATCACATCGACCAAAGTTCGATCAACCGTCAGGATTTAACCAGTACAATGGGTGCCACGTGGCATTCTGGCAATGGAATAGTACTGGTGCATGTGCTACATCTGCAGGGCAAATTTTGGCCAGGCGCATGTAGCACATGCGCCAGCCTCCTCCCAAATTGCCTATAAATACCAACCTCCCCCTTTGCATATTCCAGAATCGAAAATTGATGCGAATCTCAGCTGAAACTGCCCCGGAACCCTGAATCTCTATATACATTTCATCCCTCCAACACTTAGGCTAGATTCCACCTCCCCCTAACCCATACACTTCACCTACATAACCCTATACACCATTAAACTCCTCCTTCCAGCCCCTCAAGCCTACTTGAATTCATCCAAGCTCAAGTTAAGACCTCGATAGAAGATTGCAAGTGTATTGAAGGCAAAAGGTGGTATTCCTTTTACATTTTTGTCTTCCCCCACTCCTCTCTTCTCTCTCATATCCTACTTAGGCTATTCTCTATTTTAATCCCAATCTTCAACCCCTCTTTCTTGCATGCTTAAGCCAAGAGGGCTCTTAGTTCATGCCTAGAGGAAAGCTAGTGGGAGCCACCATGTAGGGGGATCTCTCACTAGCCTACTTTAAGATGGTATGGCCTAGGAGCCCCTTGATTATGTAGTGTAGCCTAAAGCCTTGTATGTATTCATGACCCCCTTGCATTTTACTATCTTGATCATGTCTTGTATGCTTGGCTTCATTTTCATATTTATAATCATGCTCTACAAAGCTTGCATTATTCTTATTTCCATGCCATTTTCAAGTTAATATTGCCCTCAAAATGGTTCTAAGACTTGGCTCCTTGAAGTCTAGGAAGAGAGCTTAGAAGTCATGCCTTAGAAAAACCCCCCACTAACCACTAATTCACACTTTTGCATGCTTGCATACCAACTTGCTTAAAAATGATTTTCAAACTTTCTAATTTCTAAGGTTTCCATTCTCTCAATATTAGTGTTTGAAATAGCCAATGTGGAACCCTCTCTTGAGTGGTCTCCTTTTTACCTTGGCCATAGGAGCCCTAAATTGCTAGAATGGTTCATTTCTCTCTTTTTGCTTGCCTAAGAATGATTTCCAAACTCTTTGATTTCTAAGGTTTCTATTCTCTCAAATTTAGTGGTTGGAATGGCCCCATGGAAACCTCTGTTGAGTGGACTCCTTTTTACATAGGCTATAGGAGCCTCAACTTGCTAGAATAGTTTCCTTTAAAAATGGTTTTCAAAATCTCATTCTTAAAAATGGTTTTCAAAAGCTCATTCTCTCCATCTTTGCATTAAAAGTGATTTTCCAACGGTTGTCACCATCGTGTTGATTCTTAAAATTCATACTCTTGTCAAGGTAAAGGTTATAATGGTCCCAAAGAAACCTTCTTTGGAATGGTCTTCAAACACCAACCATATAAACCATATCCTTGACTAAAGTCAAATTTTCATGGAAATGAACTTCAAAAGAATTATCCACCAAAAGTCTTTGCATAACATGATTTGTTCTCCAAAACTCTTTTCAAAAGTGCATGAAACCTCCTTTCAAACCATCTTCCAATCCAACCCTAGGTTAACTTGACCTTAGTTTTCCAACTCTAGGTTAACTTGACCCTAGTAACACAACCTTAGGTTAACTTGACCCTAGTTATCCAACCCTAGGTCACCTTAACCCTAGGTTAACCAAACCCTAGTTGATTAACCCTAGTTCAACTCAACCCTAGTTGTTCAAACCCTAGGTTAACCAGACCTTAGTTAGTTAACCTTAGGCCACCTTAATCCTAGGTTAACCTAACCCAAGTTAGTTAAACTTAGGTCACCCCTAACTTTGGGCCAACCCAACCTAGATAAGTATACTTCAAGGTTCTAACTCATTGACCCCTTTTAAATGATCTTTATATTTAAAACTATTCCCATAACCCATTTTTCCAAAATCTCCTATCCCCTTGAGATTAAAAAAACTAACTCCATAACCTTTTTAAATACTCCTACTCTCTATCTTTAAATTATTTCCAAAAATATTTTCAAGAACTCACAACCTTAAGGTGTCCCTACCCTTTTAATAGTTAGGGATCCCAAGGGAAGGTGATACATTAAGTTCAACTTTCAAGGTTGTCCATATTAGAGTTCCAAAGTACTAGGTGTTTTCAAAAACCACTTTAAAAAACTTTCCAAAGACCAATTTACTAAAACACTCCGAAATCATACCTCCAAGGTTTTCAAAACAAGAACTCAAAACATTTTCAAAACCCTCTTGAGTTAGTTCAAAGCACTTCCGAAAGTCCCTCGCGTTATTGCAAAACATTTCAAAACACTTCAAAACCCTATTTCAAGAGCACTTTTCAAAAACTTTCAAGTTCTATTTCCAAAACACTCTAACATCCAATCTCAAAACTCTCAAGTTCTCTTTTTCCAAAGACCTCAAACTGTCTTCCCATCTCTCCAAACACCTCAATGTGTCTTCAAAATATTCTAAAGGCCCTAATGCGCCTATTTTTCATTGAGCTCTTGCCCAAACTACGAATGACCTGATTCTCACCAAATGAGATACGTAGACAACCTAAAATGGTGCGGTCATAACTTTTATTTCAACCCCAATCCTCTTTTCAAAAGTTTCCATCAATTCAAAGTTTCTATCTCAAACCCCTTCAAAACTCCCATATTTTCAAACTTCTTTCAAAACTTGCATCATGCATTATTCATTCAGAAAGTGATGACTAATCCCCATTTTCAAAATTCTAAAATGGCTATTAAGTAGATAATGGTAACCGACTATTCTAGTGAGTGAACAAAGAGTGATTAGACATGTAAATACTGAAAAGGCGGGTTAGGGTGATGATCTTAAGATATCTTCTTTATACTTAACCAACCCCCGAACCATAGATTTCTATTTTCGAATAGGTAGGAAAAATAGCTAGCGATTGGGTGTGACTAGCATCTGTATAAAAACTAATTGGAGTGATGGATCACTTGGTTGGGTATGACTAGCACCTTTTTAAAAACTAGTTAAAATAGTGTGACTAGCATCTGTGAAAAAAACTAGTTGTAAAGGAGAACTAACGCCTGGGTTAAAAGACTAGTGGTTGTATCTATGATTTGAATATAGCGGAGAAAAATATCAAGAAAGTAGCCTTAGGGAGTAGACGTAGACTTTGGAATTGAAGTCGAACCATGATAAATTTTGGTGTTATATTCTCTTCTCTCTATCTCCTTTACTTTATAGTTTGAATTGCTTGCATTTATTTACAACATATTATTGGTTGATTAATATTTGTTTGAATATTTAGTTAGAATTTTTAAATTTGAAATTATTTGTTAAATTATTGTTTAAATGCAATTCACCCCCTTCTTGGGTTGTCACCTGAACTAACAAAATGAACAAATAAATTTTATTTCACTTCTCAATATTCCTTGATTCATTTCCATATTCCCTTAATTGCTTCCTTGATAAGTTGCTTCCTACTATATGCCTGATCTTTCAATGTCCATTCTTGTTAATTTTTCATAATTTTCTTTGTTCCTTTCCTTTACATATTCTTCGATCTAATTTCCTCAATAATGGCCAGACCAATAAACCATTCTTCTATTCTAAAAATAAAATGGTATTAAATGCAACAAACTCGAGCTTTATTATTTTGCCTTTCATTTCCAATTATGCAACTAAAGAAATAATTAAATAAAACAACATCTTACTAAGTATGCTAAACTTTACAAAAAAAAACAATGTTTCAAATCAAGTTTGGAGTGAAATGCCAGTTGAGTTCAATATGCACATCAATCACAATACAATCTAGTCCTAGGAGAATCGAACTCGAAACCTTAATAATCAAGATATTAGCATTTTCAACCGATGTCACTGAAATACATAGGTATACATGGGTATCAACTAAGTAGTCAAAATGACCTTGTTATATCAATTCTTTTTTCCTTTTTTTGGACCAATTCTTTAAGGTTGGATTTTATTTCAGTTGGAAATCTCTCTAATTTTTTGAGTCAATGATTTGTCAACACAAATCATTATTATATTACAATTTGGATTTCTCTGATGGAGTTCCTGATATTCATTGTTGGGATTATTTCTTAATAGTTTAACACTTAGTTTGGATCGAAGGGTTGGCGAGAGTGTCGCACCCCGATTTTTGGGTGTCCAAGGTCCTTTCGGCTTGGGGACAAAAAGCACAGAACTCTGTCACTAGAACTCATCCTCCTAGAAGTACAAGTGCGACTAGGTTTGAAAATTGGTTTGACTAAGGGCTTTTCAGAAAAATAGGAGTCGCACCCTAACTTGATTAAGGTGAGTTAGGGCACCTAAAACTAAGTATTAATCCGAAGATTAAACTTAGGGTTTTTTGAAAAAGGTTTTGAAAACTCCCTCAAGAGAGGGTTTTTAAGAAAATAGGTTGTTTGGCAACCTTTGGAAAGGTTTAAGCCCTTTTAGAAAACAACTCCATTTTGGTCATTTGAAAACAGAAATTTATGGTTCGGAGGTTGGTTACGTGTAGGGAAGATATTCTAAGATCATCACCCTACCCCACCCTTTCGGTATTGTAAGCACATCATTTTTGCCTGCTCGGCGATCTCCGGCCCGACTGAGTTCGGTTTCCAACATCATGACACATGCAAGCTCAACATGAGCCTTTCAATCTCCAATCCAACCAACTGGTCGCTTCTCGGGTCCACAAGGATCCGCTGGAGCCTTAAACACCATTATTCCATGCAGTTTTCCAGACCGGGCGGTCCCAGAAACCAACGCCATCCAGGTAGCTTCCTGGGATTGGGCGATCTCAGGGACCAACACCTCATCAAAAATTCTAGACGGTTCACTTCTGGTGCCTACTACCCCGCCAACGTAGAATGTCCGTCATTTGGTAGCTCTCTGAGACCAGGCGTTCTCGGAGACCAACACCACCCTTCCAGATAGCTTTCTAGAACCAAGCGTTCTCGGGAACCAACACCACCCCTACAGGTAGCTCTCTAAGAACGGGCGTTCTTGGAGACCAACACTGCACAGGTAGTTTTTCGAGACTGGGCGGTCGCGAAAACCAACACCTAGGTCAATACCGACACTTGCTAGCACGACTCAGTGAAAAATGACCAAACCTGCCCCTTGGGCCTCCAGGCACGTTTTGGGAAAGCTCAAAATCCCTCAAAATGATAAGTCCATCCTTCCACAATGTCGTCAAACCATCAGGCATCCCCCGCACGCCATTTGGTCCAAATCTGGTTCTATTCCAGCTCACTTTGGTCAAAATGACCATTTTGCCCCTGAACGCCTCAGCACGGCACAAACCCCACTGAACGGTCAAAAACTCTCTCAAAACCATCCCTGAATAGCCTTGCACACTCAACACAGTATACCAAACCATTCCTGACCATTTCCAGCCAACTCCGGTCAAAATGACTGTTTTGCCCCTAAAAATCCAAAAATGCCCCGAAACAGCACCGACCTTGGGATTTCGAGCAAAAGGTTTCACCACACGCTTGTGTTTAACCCAAGGAACACCCTACGACACTAAGCACGCACAACGCGATAAAAGTTCCCTGGAGCGTCTCGCAGACGCTCCGCCTGAATTATCTTTTCCCCCAATTCCTTGGTTATAACGCACCGTCAACCGACTTAAGAAATGCGTAAATCAGGGAATTCTCGAAAGCTCGTCCATAGATCTTTCCATCGATACGGATCGATCGAATAGATCGCCCCTTGAAGCCCTCCATCGTATGGTGTGCAAACCACGACTTTCATCAACCGCTGGAGCGTCTCACAGACGCTCCGCCGAGGTTGGTTTTTTCTCCGATTCCCTAATCAAAACGCACCGTCAAACGACTTGAGAAATGCGTAAATTTGGGAATTTCTGAAAGTATTTCCAGTGTACTTTCCATCGATACGGTCCAATCAAATAGATGGCTTCTCGAAGACCACAATCACACGAAACGAAAACAGCCACTTTCAGACACCCAGGGAGCGTATTACAGATGCTTCGCAAAAGTGTCCTTTTTGGCACACTTCCCAAGACAATGTCACTCCCCTTCAAACATAATTTGAACTTTTTGAGAACATGAAAGTTCATCGAAAGCACTAGGAGAGCATCCCGAGTGCAACCAATTCCCTCGAAACCTTCCCGATTGACCCGATTTTTGAGGCAAAATATAGACGAACTTTCCCGGTGATGGAGCGTATGCTACATGCCCTCAAATTTTGATCAGATCGACTGACATCCGATCAACAATCGATATTTAACTAGTACACAGGGTGCCACATGTTATTCTGGTAATGGAACAGTACTTGCGCATATCTTACATGCGCAAGGCCAAAATTTGGCCATGCGCATGTAGCACATGCACAATGCTTGTTCCAGATTGCAGATAAATAGAGGCCTCCCCCCTTGCATATTCCAAGTCCGAAATTGATACGAAACTCTACTGAAATCACTCCAGAAACTCGAATCTCTACATATATTCCTCCCCTCCAACACTTAGGCTAGATTCTACCCCTCCTAAGACTATACACTCCATATATAAGGCCTCATACACACTTATACACTCCACTATAGTCTCTCAAGCCTTCTTGAAGTCACTCAAGCTCCAACCAAGACATCCATTGAAGACTACAAATGTGTTGAAGGCAAAAGGTGGTATCCCTTTTACATTTATGCTCTCCCCCCCCCCCTTCTCTTCTCCCTCCTAGCCTACTTAGGCTATTCTCCATTTTAATCCCCATCTTCAACCCCCCTTTCTTGCATGCTTGAGCCAAGATGGCTCTTAGATCATGCCTAGAGGAAAGCAAGTGAGAGCCACCGTGTAGGGGGACCTCTCACTAGGCCTACTTTAAGATGGTATGGCCTAGGAGCCCCTAGTTTATGTGGTGTAGCCTAAAAGCCTTGTATGTAAATCATGACCCCTTGCATATTCCTATTTTGATCATGTCTTGTGTGCTTGGTTTCATTTTATGCTTATTGTCATGCTCCACAATGCTTACATTGCTCTTAATTTTATGTCATTTCTAAGCTCTACATTCCTTTCCAAAATTGTTCCAAGAGTTGGCCCCTTGAAGTCTAGGATGAGACCTTAGGAGTCATGCCTTAGAAAATTCCTCTTTACCCCCTAATTCACACTTATGCATCATTCCATTTCAACTTGCACAAAAGTTGCTTTCAAACTCCCTAATTTTCAAGGTTTCCATTCTCTCAAATTTAGTGGCTAAAATGGCCCCATGGAACCCTCTCTTGAGTGGTCTCCCTTTATATTGGCCATAGGAGCCCTAAATTGTTAGAATGGCTCCCTTTTCTCTTTATGCTTGCCTAAGAATGATGTTCAAACTCTTTGAATTCTATGGTTTATATTCTCTCAAGTTTAGTGATTGGAATGGCCCCATAGAACCCTCTCTTGAGTGGTCTCCCTTTTGTTGGCCATATGAACCCTCTCTCGATGGAATGTTCCCCTTGAAAAATGGTTTTCAAAATCCTTCTCCAAAGATGATTTCAAAAATGCATTCTCTCCATCTTTGCCTCAAAAAAATGATTTTTCAAAATTTTTTTTATCATCGTTATGTTGATTTTTGACCCCTTGTACTCTTATCAAGATAGTGATTATAATGGCCACGAGAAAACCTTCCTTAGAATGGTCTCCAAGCACCACCCATACAAACCATACTCTTTACTAGAGTCAAAATTTTCATGGAAATGATCTTCAAAGAGATGGCCTACTAAAATCCATTGCATAACATGTTGTGTTTTCCAAAACTCTTTCCAAAAATGCATCAAACCACACTTCAAAATCATCTTCCAATCCACACCCTAGGTTAACTTGACCCTAGTTACCTAACCCTAGGTCAACTTGACCCTAGTTACCAAACCCTAGGTTAACTTGACCCTAGTTGACCAACCCTAGGTTAACTTGACCCTAGTTATCACACCCTAGGTTAACTTGACCCTAGTTACCTAACCCTAGGTTAACTTGGCCCTAGTTATCCAACCCTAGGTTAACTTGACCCAAGTTCACTCACCTTAGGTTAACTTAACCCTAGTTGGTTAACCCTAAGTTTTCTTAACCTTAGGTCAACCTAACCCAAGTTAGTTAACCTTAGGTTCCCCCTAACCCTAGACTAAACCAACCAAGGTTAATACACTTCAAGGTTCCAACTCTTGAACCCTTTTTTCAAATGATCATTCAAACTTTCAAATTATCCTCATAACCTATTCCTCCAAAACCTCCTATCCCTATGACTTCAATAACCCAACTCCATAAACTCTTCTAATGTTCTTACATTCCCTCTTCAAGACTTTTCCAAAAGTGTTTTCAAAGAGTCACAAACCTAAGGTGTCCCTAGCCCTCTCATGGTTATGGATTCCAAGGACAAGGTGACATATCAAGAATAACCTCTAAGGTTGTCC
Organism: Euryodendron excelsum; assembly: GCA_033060915.1. Classification (NCBI taxonomy): domain Eukaryota; kingdom Viridiplantae; phylum Streptophyta; class Magnoliopsida; order Ericales; family Pentaphylacaceae; genus Euryodendron; species Euryodendron excelsum. The sequence continues at coordinate 14,884,222 of CM065391.1, forward strand.
ATATTAGGACTCCAAACTCTTAGCCATTTTTGAAAACCACTTTCAAAAACTAAGTCATCAAAATATTCCTCCAAGGTTTTCAAAACAAGACTTCAAAAATAGTTTCAACTTCTCTTGAGTCTTGCCAAAACTTTTTCCAAAACTCCCTTAAGTTGATCCAAAAACGTTTTCAAAACACTCAACCATCCAATTTCAAGTCAAAAACTTCCAAGACCACAAGGAGTTTTCAATTTCCAAGACCACAAAGAGTCTTCAACTTCCAAAAACCTCAAAGTGTCTTCAACTTTTCTAAGACCACAAAAAGTCTTCAACTTCCAAAGACTTCAAAGTGTCTTAAGCTTTTGCAAATACCCCAAAGTGTCTTCAAACCTTCCAAAGGCCCTAGTGCGCCTATTTTCCATCGGGCTCTTGCCCGAACTACGAATGACCTGATTCTCGCCAAATGAGATACGTAGGCAACCAAAAATGGTGCAATCATAACTTTCATTTCAACCCCAATCCCTTTTCCAAAAATTCCAAGCAATTCAAAGTTTCAATTCCAAACTCTTTCAAAGCCTCCGTTATTTTCAAAAACTTGCATCATGCATCATCCATCTGAAAAGTGATGACTAAACCCCGTTTTCAAAAATTCTAAAGTGGATATAAAGTGGACCATGGTAACCGGTTATTCTAGTGAGTGAACCAAGAGTGATTAGACATGTAGGTACCGAAAGGGCGGGGTAGGGTGATGATCTTAGGATATCTTCCCTACACATAACCAATCCTCGAACCTTAAATTTCTGTTTTCAAAAGACCAAAATAGAGTTATTTTCAAAAAAGGGCTTAAACATTTCAAAAGGTTGCCAAACAACCTATTTTCTTAAAAGCCCTCTCTTGAGGGAGTTTTTCAAAACCTTTTCCAAGAAATCCTAAGTTTAATTTTTGGATTAACACTTAGTTTTAGGTGTCCTAACTCACCTTAATGAAGTTAGGTGGCAACTCCTATTTTTCTAAAAAGCCCTTAGTCAAACCGATTTTCAAACCTAGTCGCACTTGTCCTTCTAGGAGGATGAGTTCTAGTGACAGAGTTCCGTGCTTTAGGGTCTCCGAGCCGAAAGGACCTTGGACACCCAAAAACCGGGGCGCAACAGCTGGTGACTCCACTAGGGAGACTTAGAGGGTTAGGCCATTAACATGTCTCTTCACCCTTCACTCACCCAGAATCTCCGGTTACCTTGCCCAATTTTGTCCACTCTTCGAATCTTTCAAGTTTCCAAAACAAATCCTTATTTTTCAAATAAGTGTCATCACTTACATCCATTGCTTGCATTCATGCTCTTGCATTGACCATCTATTTTATCTTGCATTGAGTTTTTTAAAAAGTTACTGACTCTTTGCATTTTTCTTTTGTAGGTGGACCTTGGTTCACATTTTTATTTCATGTCTTATTTATTGCCATGTATGTGAATGAATGGACATGATGTGATGTGTGTTGTTGGGTCTTTTCCTCCATTTTGAAAAATTCCACATACACTTGGTGCACTCACTTGCATTTGCATCTTACATGTATTACCTGGTTACTACCCTTCTAGATAGAAGGGAGAACAATATATTGACTGTGGGCGGATGCTGTGTCAGTTTCTTAGCCTATGGTCTCTTGATAGTTCCCCCGCTCGAACCACCAACCAAAGATGGAGTTCGCCCTTTCGGGGGTGGACGCCGAAGGTTTGGAGGCTCGAGGACCGGGCTTTTTAGGAAGCATTAGCAAACCCCCAACCTCATGCTCATGTAGCACCCCATGCATAGCCAAACCTCTGCCAAATTTAGGACACACGCGTCAATTTCAAAATCAAGGAGGAAAGGGCGACCACTTTATTTTTCCTTTAAATTTTGTCTAATCCCTACAGTTATGCCATCTAAATTCTTGCTGCTTCTATGCATCATAACTGCTTATGCATTGGAACTTACTTCAAAGACAAGAGTTCTCAAAGTAACTCAAGTCATTGCATCTTCATACATCCAATCAACCCCTAGAGAAAGGCTCAATGACCTTCTCGCTCAATTCAAGCCAACCCAAAATTCCTAAGGGTACCACGAGACCCTAAGGATTCATAACATGCATCAAAGTCATCTCATAAAGAGGGGCCCTAATCCCTCTTTGCTCATGGAGATAGGGTTGCCAAGAACACAAGGGAGCAATTCAAATCAAGGGCTCCTACCGATAAAGCAAATCTGGAGACTCAAAAGTAGTTTAGGATCTTATAATGTAAATGTAGAAATAGGTGGAAGTCCTAAGGAAAATGTTCCCCCTCCCCATTTCTATGTATTTTTAAGAAAATTCTATGTACCAAAAAGAATTCATCTTAATAAAATCATCTTTATTGTCGAATGAATGAATGAATCTACGAATGGATGAATGAACAGGGGCAGGTATAGTATTTGCATGAAGGGGCAATCCCTTATCTCCGGACATGAGCCAAAGCATCATGCTTAGTTCCTCTCAAAAGGCAAGGGCATCCTTAGGCCATGCATTGCATAAAATCTTTCCAAATCAAGAACCTAACATGCAATCTTTTTGCTTTGTTTTTCTTTAATTTCTTTTCCTCACTCCCATCTCATCAAAAGAAAAGCCGTAGCTTTGGTGAGACTGCTTGCATTGTAGGTCACCATTGCTCCACGGAAAGGAAGAAGAGGAACACGAGTGACCCCCGTCCTTCGAACACTAGTCCGTACTTGACAAAGAACCGCATAAAGGTCAAGCGAAGGCAATATCCCCAATTAACCGAATAGTTCAGTGACACGTGAAGAAGTGAATGAAATGAAGGCAAAGATAAACGAAATATTCAAACTCATACAACTAATGGCCTTCAAAGGGCTCATCACGAACCCTTCGACATCCACATCCTATCCTAAGGAAACTGAAGCAATCCCACCAAGGGTCGTCCCACGAACTGACGGTACAACAAAGAGCAAGGAGATCCCTAAAGTAGTACAAATCGAGGAAGGAGAGGAGGACAACCTTAAAACCATCTTGCTGACTGCCACTTCAAAGAAAGAAGGCCTAGACCCTCTTGATCTCAAAATAGAAGGCTTGGAGGAGTCCTTGCGCAGTCTCCAAGGTCATGACACCTTCAGCAGGATGGCTTATGACGAACTCTGCTTCTTCCCAGACCACCCGAGGCCGCCTAAGTTCAAAATGCCCGACTTTCAGAAGTATGACGAGAGTGGGGACCCCGTAGCACACTTGAGGTTGTACGCTGGGGCGTTAAGCGGATATGGGAATGACCCCAAACTTCTGATGCAATTGTTTCAACACAGCTTAACCGGGCCCACTTTGCAATGGTTTGCCCGCTTAGACTTGAGGAAAATAACAACCTGGAATGAGTTAGTCATAGCTTTCCGATCTCAACATCGGCATAACAGTGACTTGACCATAGACAGATGCGCCTTGATGATGATGACTCAAGGCGAAAAGGAAAGCTTCAAAAGCTATGCTTTGAGATGGAGGGGGCGGTTGCGCACTACTAGAGAAAGAATACGTACAGCTGTTTGTGAATACCTTCCAAGGGCTGTACTATGAGCGCCCATGCTTAAGTGTCGGAAGGAGCTTTTCTGAGTTGATAATGCAAGGGGAAATGATTGAGAGTGGGCTGAAAACTGGTAGAATCACCGACCCCTATGCCAAGACAAGTGAGGGATTTGCAAACACGGCCAAGAAGGTGGCAACCACTCGGGGCACGGGCAAGAAAGAGGGAGAAGTATCTGCTATCCTACCTACACAGCAACAACCCTATTACCCCCAATACCAAGCTCGACCTCCACCACCTACTCCCATCATCAATATCCCCGTTGCTGCTACCCAAGCACCCCCAACTAGACCTGCTGCAACCCGACCATACTTCAACCCCAACAAGAACAACAACCGACGGAACCGAGAGTTCACACATTTGGCATGCACCCAGACAGAGGCCTATCATGAGCTCCTTAAGGCCAAGCATATAAACCCCATTCCCCCACGGCCATTGCCAAGCCCACTGCCGCCAACTTTCAACCCTGCCCTTACTTGCTAGTACCATTCTGGGGGACAGGGGCATGACACAGAATCCTGTTCCTTCTTGAAACATAAGATTCAAGACCTTAGTGACAACAAGGTCATTAACACTCAAGAAACAAAGGCGGTCCCCGCACCCAATGTCACGGTAAATCCCTTACCAGACCATGCTGTCAACATCATCATCAAGGGTGAGGCGGATCCTGATGGCATCATAACCGCAAAGTACTTCGAGGGTGAGTCGGACACTGAAAGCGATTGGGAGAAAGAACTGCCACCATGTCCCATCTATCTTTACAATGCAAGTGGAGAGCAAGACCCTTTCGACTGGCCCATGGATAAACCTGTTGCAAACATTCCCAATGATACTGCACCTGTTGACGGCTGGGGAGAGGAATTCCTACACCCTAGATATGCTGAAGCCGAGGCTCGCCTAAAAGAGGAGCTTTTTTATTACGAGGACATGGGTTGGGGCATCTATGAGCCAAAACTGCCAAACCCACCCTTCGATTTCAACGAAGGCGATTTGGATAGCTTGTTTGAAGAGATTGACAAAGAGGAAGCCAAAAAAGAAGAAGCCAAGGAAAAGTAGCCGCAAGCCTCTGAAGAAGGTCTGGTTATGAAATTCAAAGAAGATGAACAAGAGAAAACTGCTCAACTAAAGGAAAGCCAGCAGAAGTCCCAGGAAGGGACGCACAACCCCACTGGCCCCACTAAAGAAAAAGAAGGAAAAAGAGGAAGCCCTGGTTACGCTATGGCTATTGATCTCTGCCACATCGCAGCTAACACATCAATTCGCCCAGCACAACCAAGTGAAGAAGCTGGCAAATGAAGCATGAAGGATGCAAGCGTGATCCTAAAGCCTACCTAAAGAAGTGGTTACCAAAGGGATGTCCTTCTATCAAACTTTGTCTTTAATTTCTTATTAATCTCCGTTTCGTTAACTCTACTTTCATCTTTTGCTAATCAAGACCTCATCATGTAAACAGAACTTTTTGAAATGAAGAAAAAAGTGGGATTTGCATTTATCATCTTTAGCACTTGCTCTTTCTCAGAATTTTCCTTTCCTGTTGTTATGCCCTAACTTGAAAGGGGAGATGGTACGTACATCCTCGCTTGGGGGGGACCATTTCTGATCCAAAAGAGAGGTAGCAAAAGAAGGAAAGGGAGTGGGTCACGAAAAGGTGGCTTCCGAAGGACGCCATGGCAAAGCAATCAGCAGTTAGACCCTCGAAAGCAAGAGATGCCCTCATTTCAAAATCCCTCGAATAGCAAAAATAGTCCCTTTGGTCAACCCACTCGAGCCATAAGTAATTTTCATTCAAACACCCTGACTAGAAACCACCCCCCATATTGGGGCAAGTATAAGTAATAGAACAGTTAAGTTAACTCTTGTTTGTTTCAAAGGATAATGCTAAAACCTCTGAAATCGAACTTCATGGTCTGAGCAATCTTGTCTGAAAGGAAGAGTGGCCATTTATTCTGCTACCATAACAGTTAAAAGAATACTCTTTGAAAAACCCCTTTTGAGCTAGATTACATTCCATCGAAAAAACCCACCTTGGTGATCACTCGCCGCAATGGGCAAAAGCAAGCTTGGAGGAAAAAGTGACAAAAAGGAGCATGGAGAGAAAAAGGGCCCCTCTTACATTGAAAAGGAAGGGAAACAAGGCAGTACTCCAAAAACAAAACAACCAAAAACAAAAAAAAAAAAAAAAAAAAAAAAAGGAAAGGATGATGATGATGATGATGATAATAAAAATGAAATAACAATTAGTGCCTCCTGAAAGTTAATGGACTGCGTAAGAAATGATGGGCCCTATATGGGCACAAATTCATACGAAGAAGAGAAGAGGGAGGGAGATGGAGAAAGAAGCCCGCAGACGAAAGGAAAAGACCTGAAAAGGTGATCACCAACAAACCCCAGAAACCACATCACGCTTTGAGCCATCGATACCCTTTCTTTCAAAAAATCACAACCCAGCCACGTTACAACCCCCGGAAAGTCCCCTTAGATTAGGGAAGATTGCTTAGTCTAAACAATTTCAAGAGGGAATGGCGATACCCGAAAAAGAAAATGAGACAAAGTAGCGAAAGCTTACTTAAGGTGGTTCTGGTTAATATTGCCCTAAAAAAAAAAAAAAAAGTCATTTGATCCTGAATACCCCTTCATTCATCTCCCATTACCTAGCCTACATTACGGTCCAAAGTAAAGTCTTCTCGGATTGAGGTTGGAAACTGCTCGCTCCTTTGCTAAAGGCTACTTCGACTATCACCTAGAGAGTCTACCAGATCAAACATAAGGCCCCTGGGAGAAAATCGATTGAGTGACAATTCCTCAGATAAGAGAAAGGGGGAATCGGATCCAAAAATGAAAACCCTAGGGATGGGACAGCTGCTATCTCGCCATGACAGGAAAACGGCGCAACAAAAAGGGGGGATCTCCAAAGAAAGAGCAAAGTGCCAAAATGACAATTTCCGGGGAACGCCCGATCTACCTCTAGACCTGTCCTCATAAAGTTATATGCACGCCTGTGCACCCTGCCTAACATGCACAATAATGCACCCACATTTTTCACATCTGCTTAAAATTGTCACCTATCCACCATTTCTCATGCATACCATGATTCTTGTACCCCCTATATTTGCATTCATGCCCATCACATACACACACAACATAAATAACGAGACAAGAAGAAAGAAATAATCACTATCGCATGCAAGAAACAAAAATAATGTATATAAAATCATTATAAAGTCATCATACATGAGGGCTAACATACGGCCTCAAAAACATAAAACAATACAGTCAAACTAACCAAACTACAACTATGTTGACAGATAAAAAAGGGTGCCTCAAGGAGCAGGGTCGTTATCCAAGTCAAAGTTGCCTATGTCCGGCACATACAGAGAAGGCTGGCTGGAGGAAGCTCCCGTGTCAAAAGGACCCTGACCAAAGAAAAAGGCAAAAAAGGGGAGAAGAGCTAGCGTTAGAAAACAGGAGCTGCATAAGGAACATGAAGGTAATGAACCACAAATAACATACCCAACGGGCCTCCATTAGAGATATGCGGGCAGTCAGAACCTCCACCTCAGCCCGGTACTGATCTCGTGCCTGGCAAGCTGCTAGGTACTCCTCCTTAGATACAAAGCCTTGGGCCCGGCACCAAAGCTCCACCACCTCATGGCCAGCCTCCTACCCTCTGACCACCAGATCCAGCTAGGTGAAAGTACCAATAGACCTCACCCAGAAGTGAGCCTCATAATCCACATCCGGCGGAAGCAAGAACCGCTCACCCAGGACCCCGACTATATAAGGGATCTCTACCCCGGCCCGATAAAGTCCAAACATATACTGGGGAAGATCCATGGCTGCACAGAAGGTAGTATGAAATTGCCGCCAGTGACGCTCCCCGAGATACGTCTCCCACCACACAGGGCCCCGAAAGGTGATCCGCAATCTGGACAAGAGGATGACGTCCCTCATGCCGGCATACTGGGTGGACCAATGGTAGGGCGCCCAGGTCACATCCTGAGGCCTTAGCAACTCCAAGTTAGCCCGGAAGGCTACAAAATCTGTAAGTAAGGATCACTGGACTACTTGCTGCCGAGCCCACCTCGTGGCTTGTGGGAAGGCACCGTCGGATAACATCTCTGGTCGACGAACTGGCAGATACTCATAGCTCCACCATACCAAAAACGGCCAAAAGCTCGTCAAGCTCCCCCAAGCTCCGGATGTCCTCGCTCTCATCCTTCGTAAGAAACAAGCAAAAGTGAAAGCACCCCAATCAACATAATCTAGCGCGTCCAGATCCGCTACCAGGCTCACTAGAGACAAAGGGACCGTCAACCTATTATTCTTGCAAAAGCAACTAAAGACGACGTACAGCACCAACCAGTGTCTCATAATAACCTGGTCATTTGGTGAAGGCTCAAAAGCAAAGGTTGTCTTGGTAGAGTATAAAAGTGAAGCTAGGAAACTTGAGCCCCCAAGCCCTGGCAACCCCAAGAGAAGACGGGCCTCCTCCAGAGACACGTCCCGTAGAGAAATCGGCACCCCTCCAAAAGATAGCCCAGTGATCATAGCCCAGTCAACGGGGGTAGGCCCCAACTCGAAACCCACCAAATGCACGGTCCCTGTCTCCCCAAACCACCGCTCCAACAATCCCATAGCGATCTCGTGATCAAGCCTATCCGTCTGCAGTGTCATAAAAGCGCCGAAACCGATCCGATGCAAAAAGTCCTGTTAGGATGGAGCTGACGCCTGCATAGCTCTCAAGGCCGAGATACTGGCCCCTCGAAAGGAACTGTGGGTAAATGATGGCATCCGACCATAGCGCGAATATAGGCTCGGATGGAACGCTAAATCACGTAGCGGAGGAGTATCAAGAATGGCTAGCTAATCGTCGGTGAATGAAGTATCTCTCCGCCTGTTTCGAACAGAGGCCATATCGTATCCTGTCCGGGGGTCTACGGGCGAGTCGGCCTCATCCTCAAATCTCTCATCAGGAGCCGCCGAGGGCTGTCCCCTCACAGAGCTCCCACTAGAAGTTGTCCTGCTCGAAGATCTCGATGACGCACTACGGCCGCCCCGAGGAGAACCGACCCTACCACTGCCTCGCATAGAAACATCCCTACTGCCTCCATGTATCGTGCCGCCCCGACCGCTAATCCGAGCTAAGCCGCTCCGACTACCACCTCTAGCCGAGCTACCCCGACTACTGCCACCCTCCTCGAGCTCTATCCGCAGCGCCTTCCCATGACGCCTCCTATCCGGACCATCACCCCCGGCCTTTGACATCCTGAAAAATGACAACGTTCAAGAGGATCAATCAGTGACTAATATACGAAAGGTGCGAAGATAAGTGCATCAATGTATACACACAAAAAATAATAAAAAAAAGAAAAAAAGAGAGAAAAAAAAAAAGAAAAGAAAAGAAAAAAAAAAAAGAAGAAAAGAAGAAAAAGAAAAAGAAAGAAAAAGTGGAAGGGCAAGGGTCCCACCTATCAAGGTTAAAAATTTTCTAATAGGTTTTCAAGCTTTTTCCTCAAAAAGTTTGGTTTCTAAATTTCAAAAACGGTTTTTCGGGTTTTCTCCTTCAAAAACCTTAGTTCAAAATTTTCTAATAGGTTTTCAAGCTTTTTCCTCCAAAAGTTTGGGTTTCGAAGTTTCCAAACCGGTTTTTTGGGTTTTCTCCTTCAAGAACCCTGATCCAAAATTTTCTATAGGTTTTCAAGCTTTTTCCTCAAAAAGTTTGGTTTCTAAATTTCAAAACCGGTTTTTCGGGTTTTCTCCTTCAAAAACCCTGGTTCAAAATTTTCTAATAGGTTTTCAAGCTTTTTCCACAAAAAGTTTAGTTTCGAAGTTTCCAAACCAATTTTTCGGGTTTTCTCCTTCAAAAACCCTGGTCCAAAATTTTCTATAGGTTTTCAAGCTTTTTCCTCAAAAAGTTTGGTTTCTAAATTTCAAAACCTGTTTTTCAGGTTTTCTCCTTCAAAAACCCTGGTTCAAAATTTTCTAATAGGTTTTCAAGCTTTTTCCTCAAAAAGCTTGGTTTCGAAGTTTCCAAACTGGTTTTTCGGGTTTTCTCCTTCAAAAACCCTGGTCCAAAATTTTCTATAGGTGTTTCAAGCTTTTTCCTCTAAAAGTTTGGTTTGTAAATTTCAAAACCGGTTTCTCAGGTTTTTTCCTTCAAAAACCCTGGTTCAAATTTTCCATAGGTTTTCAAGCTTTTTCCTCAAAAAGTTTTGTTTCTAAATTTCAAGACTGGTTTTTCGGGTTTTCTCCCTCAAAAACCCTGGTTCAAAATTTCCATAGGTTTTCAAGCTTTTTCCACAAAAAGTTTGGTTTCTAAATTTCAAAACCGATTTTTTGGGTTTTTCTCCTTCAAAAACCTTGGTCCAAAATTTTCTAACGGGTTTTCAAGCTTTTTCCTCAAAAAGTTCGGTTCTGAAATTCGTAACCGATTCCCTGAATTTTCTCCTTCGAAAATCCCACTCCTGAAAACTTCCTACAACTGCGGTTCCTCCGGGCTTTCTCCCTCGAAAGCCCCTTTCTCAAAAGGATTTGCGTTATCGAAAGGTTTTAAAGCTAAGTGCTAAAAATTTTGAAACTTTCGGCAGAGTTTTGCCTTAAAAAGTCGCTACCCCGGAATTTCACAAATCACAAACATAGCCTGAAACATCTCAAACCATCAACAAAAACAACCCCATCCTCCAAAACACGCATCCCGTTTTCAAATGCAATTTTTAAGCCAATTTTTCGATCTTTTCAAATTTTCCTATTTCATCTACATTTCCAAAAATTTCACAAAATTTCCTGGAACATGCAAGAATATCACTACAATTTTCAAAAAATGTTTTATTGATTTTTCAACCATCGACGAGATCCATTTTATAATTTTCTTCAATTTTTCCTATTTTTCATAATTTCTAAAATTCAAAAATTCAAAATTTTTTAGAAAATTACGAAACTTCATACGGTTATTCTACCCATTTTTCTAAAGTTCTCGGTGAAAAAATCTCTCATAAACGGTCAATACCCAAGCCCGTAAAGGCAATTTTTCGAGTCCTGCAAGAAACCCTCTTTCCCAAACATACAATATCATCCAAAACACACTCAAATCTCCACCAAATCACAAGAACAATCCAGTCATTGTGTTCTAAACGTTCTAAAACATGGGATTACACTGTTCATACTCAAAAAACGAAAGCAAACGCATCGAAATCGACAAGTTTTAAGAAAACTAACCTTTGAAATTCTCCGGCGAAAACCTAGCTTTCCAGCGAGAACCCAGCGATGATAATGATCTCCAGCACGTGCCCGACGTCACCTAACACTCCTCTAACGTTTCCCGAGCGAAACTCCACAAAACACTTCAGAGAAAATCCCGAAATCAACCAAAACACAAACACGCAAGGCTAAAAACGCGAATTGCTCTGTTTTAATACCCATGGGCTGGAGCATGTTGTAGATGCGCCAGAAGGGAATTCCAACTGGCGCATGTGCTTCATGCGCCAAAGTCAAAAGAGGCCATGCACATGTGATACATGCGCTCGGCCCTTCACCTTCCCGCCAAGACCAATTTTGAGCTTCCCAAAAATTCGAATTCGCCCGTAAGGGCCTTGTTGAAAGCCGAAAGTCGAGCCTTCGACTTTCACTGGCAGGAATTAGTTGCCCTGGACTAGAATGTGTCAGGCTGGCAACCCAGTTCCCGACCTGGGCTTAAGACTTTTCGAAGACCTTCCATACCAGTAACCCATAAGAGGTTTCAAAGCACTCCAAATTCCCTAACACATCGTCCCTTTGATCGTCTCGCGACCAAAAAGGGATCCTTACTTTGTTATTTTTCTGCCTTCGGCAAGCAAAGCCAGAAAAATAGGGGCAGCTGTAAGCACCCCATTTTTGCCCATTTGGCAATCTCCGGCCCGACCGAGTTCGGTTTCCGACATCACAACACATGCAAGCTCAACATGAGCCTTTCAATCTCCAATTCAACTAACTGGTCGCTTCTCGGGTCCACAAGGATCCGCTGGAGCCTTAAGCACCATTATTCCCAGCAGTTTTTCGGACCGGGCGGTCCCGGAAACCAACGCCATCCAGGTAGCTTCCTGAGATCAGGCGATCTTAGGGACCAACACCTCATCAAAAATTCCAAACGGTTCACTTCTAGCGCCTGCTAGCCCGCCAATGTAGAATGTCCGTCATTTGGTAGCTCTCTGAGACCGGGTGTTCTCGGAGACCAACACCACCCTTCCAGGTAGCTTTCTAGGACTAGGCGTTCTCAGGAACCAACACCACCCCTACAGGTAGCTTTCCAAGAACGGTTGTTCTTGGAGACCAACACCACACAGGTAGTTTTTCGAGACCAGGCAGTCTCGGAAACCAACAGCTAGGTTAACATCGGCACCTGCTAGCCCGACTCGGTGAAAAATGACCAAACCTGCCCCTTGGGCCTCTAGGCACGTTTTGGGAAAGCTCAAAATCCCTCAAAATGATAAGTCCATCCTTCCACAATGTCGTCAAACCATCAAGCGTCCCCCGCACGCCATTTGGTCCAAATCTGGTCCTATTCCGGCTCACTCTGGTCAAAATGACCATTTTGCCCCTGAACGCCTAAGCACGGCACAAACCCCGCTGAACGGTCAAAGACTCTCTCAAAACCATCCATGAACAGCCCTGCACGCTCAACACAGTATACCAAACCATTCTTGACCATTTCCAGCCAACTCCGGTCAAAATGATCGTTTTGCCCCTTAAAACCCAAAAATACCCCGAAACAGCACCGGTCTTGGGATTTCGAGCAAAGGGTTTCACCACACGCCTTTGTTTAACCCAAGGAACACCCTACGACACTAAGCACGCACGACGCGATAAAAGTTCCCTGGAGCGTCTCCTAGACGCTCCGCCTGAATTGTCTTTTCCCCCAATTCCCTAGTTATAACGCACCATCAACCGACTTGAGAAATGCATAAATCAGGAAATTCTCGAAAGCTCCTCCATAGATCTTTCCATCAATACGGTTCGATCAAATAGATTGCCCCCCGAAGCCCTCCATCGTACGATGTGCAAACCATGACTTTCAGTAACCCCTGGAGCGTCTAACAAACGCTCTACCGAGGTTGGTTTTTTCTCTAATCCCCTAATCAAAACACACAGTCAAACGACTTGAGAAATGCGTAAATTTGGGAATTCCTGAAAGTATTTCCAGAGTACTTTCCATCGGTACGGTCCGATCAAATAGATCGCTTCTTGAAAACCTCGATTACACGAAACTTAAACAGCCACTTTCAGACACCTAGGGAGCGTATCACAGATGCTCCGCAAAAGTGTCCTTTTTAGCAGACTTCCTAAGACTATGTCACTCACCTCCAAACATAATTCAAACTTTTCGAGAACATGAAAGTTCATCGAAAGCACTAGGAGAACATCCCGAGTACAACCGATTCCCCCGGAACCTTCCCGATTATCGAGGCAAAGTATGGACAAACTTTCCCCGTGATAGAGCGTATGCTACATGCGCTCAAATTTTGATCAGATCAATTGACTTCTGATCAACGGTCGAGATTTAACGAGTTTACAGGGTGTCACGTGTAATTCTGGCAATGGAACAGTACCTGCGCATGTCCTACATGCGCAAGGGCAAAATTTGGCCATGCGCATGTAGCACATACGCAAGGCCTTTTCCAAACTGCCTATAAATAGAGGCCTCCCCCCTTGCATATTCCAGGTCCAAAATTGATACGAAACTCTGCTGAAATCACTCCAGAAACTCGAATCTCTACATATATTCCTCCCCTCCAACACTTAGGCTAGATTCTACCCCTCCTAAGCCTATACACTCCATATACAAGGGCTCATACACACTTATACACTCCACTCTAGTCTCTCAAGCCATCTTGAAGTCACTCAAGCTCCAACCAAGACATCCATTGAAGACTACAAGTGTGTTAAAGGCAAAAGGTGGTATCCTTTTTACATTTATGCTCTCCCCCACTCTTCTCTTCTCCCTCCTAGCCTACTTAGGCTATTCTCCATTTTAATTCCCATCTTCAACCCCCCTTTCTTGCATGCTTGAGCCAAGAGGGCTCTTAGATCATGCCTAGAGGAAAGCAAATGAGAGCCACTGTGTAGGGGGACCTCTCACTAGGCCTACTTTAACATGGTATGGCCTAGGAGCCCCTTGTTTATGTGGTGTAGCCTAAAAGCCTTGTATGTAAATCATGACCCCTTACGTATTCCTATTTTGATCATGTCTCGTGTGCTTGGCTTCATTTTATGCTTATTTTCATGCTCCACAATGCTTACATTGCTCTTAATTTTATGCCATTTCCAAGCTCTACATTCCATTCAAAAATTGTTCCAAGAGTTGGCCCCTTGAAGTCTAGGATGGGACCTTAGGAGTCATACCTTAGAAAATTCCTCTGTACCCCCTAATTCACACTTTTGCATCATTGCATTTCAACTTGTACAAAAATTGCTTTCAAACTCCCTGATTGTCAAGGCTTCCATTATCTCAAATTTAGTGGCTAAAATGGCCCCATGGAACCCTCTCTTGAGTGGTCTCCCTTTATATTGGCCATAGGAGCCCTAAATTGTTAGAATGGCTCCATTTTCTCTTTATGCTTGCCTAAGAATGATGTTCAAACTCTTTTAATTTTATGGTTTCTATTCTCTCAAGTTTAGTGATTGGAATGGCCCCATGGAACCCTTTCTTGAGTGGTCTCCCTTTTGTTGGCCATATGAACCCTCTCTTGATGAAATGTTCCCCTTAAAAAATGGTTTTCAAAATCCTTCTCCAAAGATGATTTCAAAAATGCATTATCTCCATCTTTGCATCAAAAAAACGATTTTTCAAAAAAATTTTTGTCATCATTATGTTGATTTTTGACCCCTTGTACTCTTATCAAGATAGTGGTTATAATGGCCATGAGGAAACCTTCCTTGGAATGGTCTCCAAACACCACCCATACAAACCATACTCTTGACTAGAGTCAAAATTTTCATGGAAATGATCTTCAAAGAGATGGCCTACTAAATTCCATTGCATAATATGTTGTGTTTTCCAAAACTCTTTCCAAAAATGCATCAAACCACACTTCAAAATCATCTTCCAATTCACACCCTAGGTTAACTTGACCCTAGTTACCTAACCCTAGGTCAACTTGACCCTAGTTACCAAACCCTAGGTTAACTTGACCCTAGTTACCTAACCCTAGGTTCACTTGACCCTAGTTGACCAACTCTAGGTTAACTTGACCCTAGTTACCACACCCTAGGTTAACTTGACCCTAGTTTCCTAACCTTAGGTTAACATGACCCTAGTTGTCCAACCCTAGGTTAACTTGACCCTAGTTCACGCACTTTAGGTTAACTTAACCCTAGTTGGTTAACCCTAAGTCCTCTTAACCTTAGGTCAACCTAACCCAAGTTAATTAACCTTAGGTTCCCCCTAACCCTAGGCTAACCCACCCAAGGTTAAAACACTTCAAGGTTCCAACTCTTGAACCCTTTTTTCAAATGATCATTCAAACTTTCAAATTATTCTCATAACCTATTCCTTCAAAACCTCCTACCCCTATGACTTCAATAACCTAACTCCATAAACTCTTCTAATGTTCTTACATTCCCTCTTCAAGACTTTTCCAAAAGTGTTTTCAAAGAGTCACAAACCTAAGGTGTCCCTAGCCCTCTCATGGTTATGGATTCCAAGGACAAGGTGACATATCAAGAACAACCTCTAAGGTTGTCCATATTAGGACTCCCTTAGCCATTTTCGAAAACCACTTCCAAAAACTAAGTCATTAAAACAACCTCCCAGGTTTTCAAAACAAGACTTCAAAAACACTTTTAACTTCTCTTAAGTCTTGCCAAAGCTTTTTCCAAAACTCCCTTAAGTTGATCCAAAAACATTTTCAAAACACTCCACCATCCAATTTCAAGTCAAAAACTTCCAAGACCACAAGGAGTCTTCAACTTCCAAGACCACAAAGAGTCTTTAACTTCCAAAGACCTCAAAGTGTCTTAAACTTTTCTAAGACCACAAAGAGTCTTCAACTTCCAAAAACCACAAAGTGTCTTAATCTTTTCCAAAGACCCTAAAGTGTCTTCAAACCTTCCAAAGTTATGATTGGGGTTTTGAAAGAAGTTTGGAATAGGAACTTTGAATTGATTGGAATTTTTGAAAAAGGGATTGGAGTTGAAATAAAAGTTATGACCGCACCATTTTAGGTTGCCTACGTATCTCATTTGACGAGAATCAGGTCATTCGTAGTTCGTGCAAGAGCCCAATGGAAAATAGGTGTGCTAGGGCCTTTGGAAAATTTGAAGACACTTTGAGGTCTTTGGAAAAGTTTAAGACACTTTGAGGTCTTTGGAAAAATTTAAGACACTTTGTGGTCTTTGGAAGTTGAAGACTCTTTGTGGTCTTGGAATTTTTGACTTGAAATTGGATGGTGGCATGTTTTGAAAATGTTTTTGGATCAACTTAAGGGAGTTTTAGAAAAATGCTTTGGCATGACTCAAGAGAACTTGAAAGTGTTTTTGAAGTCTTATTTTGAAAACCTTAGAGGCATAATTTTAGAAATATTTTAATGAATTAATTTTTGAAAGTGGTTTTTAAAAATGGCTAAGGGTTTGGAATCCTAATATGGACAACCTTAGAGGTTGTTCCTGATTTATCACTTGTCATTGGAATCCCTAACCATGAAAGGGCTAGGGACACATTAGGTTTGTGACCTTTTGAAAACATTCTTTGAAATGCCTTGAAGATAGAGTGTAAGGACATTTGAAGAGTCTAAGGAGTTGGTTTTTTTGAAATCATGAGAGTGTGAGGTTTTGGAAAAATGGGTTATGAGAATAGTTTAAAATTGAATGATCATTTAGAGAAGGGTTCAAGAGTTGGAACCTTGATGCATGTTAACCTAAATGGAGTTGGCCTACGGTTAATTGGCTTGAGTTAGGTTGACATAGGGTCAAGGTGACTTAAGGTTAAGGTGCCTTAAGGTTAACTAACCAGAGTTTGATTAACCTAGGATAAAGGTAACCTAGGGTTAACTAATTAGGGTTAGGTTAACCTAAGGTGAATAAACTAGGGTCAAGTTAACCTAGGGTTGGACGACTAGGGTCAAGTTAACCTAGGATTGGACAACTAGGGTCAAGTTAACCTAGGGTTAGACAACTAGGGTCAAGTTAACCTAAGGTGAGTGAACTAGGATCAAGTTAACCTAGGGTTGGACAACTAGGATCAAGTTAACATAGGGTTGGACAACTAGGGTCAAATTAGCCTAGGGTTGAAATTGAAAGATGATTTTTGAAAGGTTGTTTGATGCACTTTTGGAAAGAGCTTTGAAAAACAAAACATGTTATACAATGGACTTTGGTGGACAACCCTTTTGAAGATCATTTTCATGAAAATTTTGACTCTAGCCAAGAGTATGGTTTATATGGTTGGTATTTGGAGACCATTCCAAGGAAGGTTTCTTCAAAACCATTATAACCATAATCTTGACAAAAGTATAAAGGGCCCAAAAATCAATTTGGTGATGACAACCTTTTAATGCACCATTTTTAATGCAAAGATGGAAAGAATGAGTTTTTGATAACCATTTTTTGAAAAGAGTTTTGAAAACCATTTTTGTAAGAGGCCATTCTATCAAGAGAAGGTTCCTATGGCCAAATAAAAGGGAAACTACTGAAGAGAGGGTTCCATGGGGTCATTCCAACCACTAACTTAAGATAATAGAAGCCTTGAAAATTAGAGAGTTAGAAAACAACTCTTATGCAAGTGAAAATGCAACGATGCCAAAATGAGAGTTAGGGGGTTAGTGGGGAACTCTCTAAGGCACGATTTCTAAGGTCTCATCCTAAGCTTCAAGGGGACAACTCTTGGAACCATTTTCGAAAGCGATATAGAGCTTGGAAATGGCATAGAAATAAGAGCAATGCAAGCATTGTAGAACATGGAAATGAAGCCAAGCACACAAGACATGATTAAAATAGTAATATGCAAGGGGTCATGATCACATACAAGGCTTTTAGGCTACACCACATAAACAAGGAGCTCCTTGGCCATACCATCTCAAAGTAAGATAGTGAGAGGTCCCCCTACACGGTGGCTTTCACTTGCTTTTCTCTAGGCATGATCTAAGAGCCCTCTTGGCTCAAGCATGTGAGAATGGGGGGTTGTAGATGGGGATTAAAATAGAGAATAGCCTAAGTAGGCTAGGAGGGAGAAGAGAAGAGTGGAGGAAGACACAAATGTACAAGGGATACCACCTTTTGCCTTCAACACATTTGTAGTCTTCAAAAGATGCCTTGATTGGAGCTTAAATGACTTCAAGAAGACTTGAGGGGCTGGAATGGAGTGTATAATGGTATATAAGGCCTTGTAGGTGAAGTGTATAGGCTTGAGGGAGGTAGAATCTAGCCTAAGTGTTGGAGGGGTGGAATATATGTAAGGATTCGAGGTTCTGGAGCAGTTTCAGCAGAGCTTCGCATCAATTTCAGAGATGAAATATGCAAAGGGGGAGGCCTCTATTTATAGGCAAAACTTTCGGACACTGGCACATGTAGGACATGCGCCTGTGTAAATTTTACACAAGCGCATGTCCTACATACACGGGTACTTTTCCATTGGGAGAATGCCACGTGGCACCCAGTCTACTGGTCATATCTTGATGGTTGATCAAAATTTGGTCAATCTGATCAAAATTTGGGCGCATGTAGCATACGCTCCGTCACCAGGAAGGTTTTGGGAAAATTGATTGCGCCTAGGATGTTCTCCTAGGGCTTTTGGTGAACTTTCATGTTTTTAAGGAGTCTGAATGGTGTTTGGAAGTGTGAGATATCATCTTGGGAAACGTGCATAAAAGGACAATTTTGCAGAGCATCTGTTCTACGCTCCATGGGTGTTCGAAAGTAGTTGTTTTCGTGTCGCATGATCCAGGCCTTCGGGAAGCGATCTTTTCGATCGGACCGTTCTGATGGAAAGTACTCTGACAATACTTTTAGAAATTCTCAGATTTACGCATTTCTCAAGTCGTTTGACGGTGCGTTATAATCAGAGAATCGGGAAAAAGGTCAACTTTGGCAGAACGTCCACGAGACGCTCCAGGGGTTGCTAGAAGTTGCAGCTTTTGTGCCGTACAATGAAGGGCTTCGGGACGCAATCTACCCAATCAAGCTGTATCGATGGAAAGAACTACGAACGAGGTTTCAGGAATTCCTTAGTTTACGCATTTCTCGAGTCGTTTGACGGTGCGTTATAACCAGGGAACCAGGAGAAAAGATAATTTAGGCAGAGCGTTTGCGAGACACTTCAGGGAACTTTTGTTAAGTCAAGGGTGTTTAGTGTCGTAAGGTCCTCTTCAGGTTAAACAGGGGTGTGTGGCGAGACCCTCTGTTCCAAATCTTAGGACCGGTATTGTTTCGGGGGCGCATTTGGGCAGCCAGGGGCAAAATGGTCATTTTCATCGGGTTTGGTCGAAAGTGGTCAGAAATGGTTTGGCGTGCTGCATTAAGCGTGTCAGATCATTCAGGGATCATTTCGGGAGATCCTTTTACCGTTTGGCAAAGTTCATACAGTGCTGGGACGTTTAGGGACAAAATGGTCATTTCGACCGGAGTTAGCTGGAATGGGAACAAATTCGGACCGGATGGCGTGTGGAGTACGCCTAATAGTTTAGTAACATTTTGGAAGGGCGGACTTATCGTTTTGAGGGGTTTTGAATTTTCTCAAGACATGCCTAAAGGCCCAAGGGATAGGTTTGGTTATTAGGCCTCTATTAGGCCTAGCGGGCCCAAAAAGTGGTTGATTAGTTGGATAGGGGTTTGAAAGTTGATTTGGGCTTGAATGAGTTTACAGAGTTTTGAAAGGGAGTTCGGTCGGGCTGGAGTTTCCCGAGCGGGCAAAAATGGGGTGCTTATAGCTACCCCTCTTTTCTGTCTTTGCTTGTCGAAGACAGAAAAAGAAACAAAGGAAGGATCCCATGTTGACCATGAGGCAGTCGGAGAGACCGAAGTGCAAGCACCCCATTTTATACCGCTCAGCAGTCTACACTCTATCCAGACTTGTACTCAAGTCAATATGGACATATTCTAATCGAAACCAACTCTCTAAGCCCAAATCCCATCTATCCATTGCTTCGCTGGCCCACCAGGCCCAAATAGAGGCAAAATGACCAAAATGCCCTTAGGGGCATTATCCTTTTCATATTCCGAATCAGGCACATCTTTCCGAAGACGGTAAGACCCCTTTTCAATTCCTTTCCAATTCCAATTTCAATCCCTCTCTCGAGACAGTTGATTCCTCGAGACGGTAAATCTACTCAAATCAGGCACGTCTTTCCGAAGACGATAAGACCCCTTTCCAATTCCAATCCCTCGCTTGAGACAGTTTATTCTTTAAGACGGTAAATCTACTCCAATCAGGCACGTCTTTCTAAAGACGATAAGACCCCTTTCCAATTTCAATCCCTTTCTCAAGACAGTTTATTCCTTGAGACGGTAAATCTACTCCAATTAGGCACGTCTTTCCGAAGACAATAAGACCCCTTTCCAATTCCAACTCCCTCTCTCAAGACAGTTTATTCCTCGAGACGGTAAATCTATTCCAAATCAAGCACGTCTTTCAGAAGACGGTAAGACCCCTTTCCAATTCCAATCCTTCTCTCGAGACAGTTTATTCATCGAGACGGTCCGGCATGTTTTTTGAAGAAAATCTCTTTGAAACGGTAAGTCCCTTTAATCCTGTCGACCAAGACGAGACCCCAAGTCCTATAGATGGTAGAACGGTCCACCTTTGGCGCCTGCTAGCCCGCTAATGCAGAAATGTCCGTTTAGGCACGCCTTTTGAGAAAGTTGATTCTTAGACGCTAAGTCCCTATAACAGCTTCCCGAGATCAGGTAGTCTCGGGAATGATTGCGAACCGTCAGAGTAGCGAAAATACTAGCAAACATTGCAGCCATCAAAGTAGCGAAAATACTCGCAAACAGGTCAATATAGGGAATTGCCAACAAACCCCTATATCACGCGACCACCGTCAGAGTGACGGAAACACTCAAAACCCAGGTCAACACCGCTGCCTGCTAGCCCACTTCGGTAAAAAATGACCAAACTGCCCTTTCGGCCTTTTCCAACACATTTCTCGAGAACACACCTGAGTCTTCAGAACGATAAGTCCAACCATCTAAAATTGTCTTAAAAGCAATCCGGCATGATTAGGTACCTTCTAGTCAGTTTCGGGCTAATTCCGAGACCTTCCGGTCAAGATGACCATTTCACCCTAAGGCATCTGAACGCCCCAGGAACCACACTGGCTCTGGGTATCAAACCAGTAACCTCCCAAGAATACTTCTTATAGTATTTTCAACCTCCCTTTATCTTTCCGGATCATTCCGAGTCAGTTCCAGCAAACCCGATACAAAATGACCGTTTTGCCCCTAATAGGCCGATCGCCTTTTCCAACCACACCGGCTCTGGGTATCAAACTGGTAACTTCCTAAGAATGCTTTTTAAAGTATTCTCAACCTTTCTTTACCCTTTTGGATCATTCCAAGTCAGTTCTGGCAAACCCGGTACAAAATGACCATTTTGCCCCTAGTGGGCCAGTTGCATTTTCCAACCACACCAGCTTTGAGTATCAAACCGGTAGCCTCTTGGGAACATTTTAAATAACGTTTTCAAGTCTCGAGTCTTTTTTCAGTCCATTACGGGTTCGTCCCGACAGCTTTCTGACCCGATTGACCGTTTTGCCCCTAAAGGCTCGGTCAATCCTTCTGAATCATCTTATCCTCATTTTTCAAGTCAAAAACCTCTAGGACACTTTCTTAAGTGTTCCTGCCCTTTTCTGGCTCTCCGGGTCATTCCTGGCCTATTCAAATCATTCCCGAACTTTCTGGAGTCACTCCTAGCGAAGCCAGGCTAAAAATTGCATGGTAGTCACTAGTACAGGCGCCCAAATCTAGTCAAAGATACGTTGCTTGCGGACTTACAAACTTTCAAAACTTACTGTAGTGGCGCCAAGCCAAAAAATGGCCTGGCGCCATTCCTAGTGGCGCCAGAAGCATTTTTTGCTTGGCGCCACTTCAACAGGCGCCAGGTCTATCTCACCTTTATAAATACAGAGCCTCCTCCAGCATGAAAGAGGTCAGCAAACTCAGTCTAAAAACCCTAATTTTCAATATACAGAGCTCGTACACTCCCAAAACCCTAGCTACCATACGCAAACCCTAAGCCTCATACACAATTATACACCCTCTATACACTTATACACTAGCCTCCAACCCTCCATTGAAGACTTGAATTACTATAATTATGAAGATTTGAAGACCACAGATTAGCCCTCAAAGATCAAGACTGAATTGAAGAGAAGACCGAAGAAAGCAAGGCACGCAAAATAAACAAGACAGAAGGTAGGCTTTCGTTTTACGTTTCTGCACTTCCCCCCCTCTCTCTTCTCTCTCCTAACCCACTTGGGTTTTCTCTAGTTTAATCCCCTATCTCTTTCCCCCCCCCCCCCCCTTTCTTTACATGCTTGAAACAAGGGGACTCCGGGTTTATGTGTAGGAGTAGACTATTGAAGGGTCACCATGTCGGGGGCTTTCCTTTAGGCTAACCGGAGACTACGTGGGTTCGGCCCCCTTGATTATGTGGTGAAGCCTTAACCTTGTATGTCCACGACCCCAAACTTGCATTGTGCATATCAGTATCTTGCATCTCTCCAAAATCGTTTTCAAAGTTTGCATTAAACTTGTTTTCAAAATTGCATCGAAATCTCCTTTTTCAAAACTTGTTTTCAAAATCACAATCCTAGGGTGATTCTAGCCCTTCCATGGCTAGGGTTGCTTTAGGAAAGTATTACATTTAAAGTGACTTTCATGATCCATATTTTTAAACCTTTGTTATTTTCAAAACCAGTTTTCTAAAGTGGTTCTAGCCCTCCTATGGTCAGAATCGCTTTAGGAAGGTGAGACATTTTTATACCTTCTAAAAACTCTCTTTTCAAAAGTCTTTTTTCCTAAAAATTTCTTTTTCAACATACTTTCCTAAAACTCTCCTTTCCAAAGTTTGTTTTCAAAAACTCCCTCCAAAAATCTATTTTTTTCAAAACTCCTTTTTTCAACTCCTTTCCAAAATTCTCTCCCCAAAATCCACTTTCTAAAAACGCTCCCTAAAAATCTTTCCAAAAAATCTCTCCAACAATTTTTTTCCAAAAATCTTTCTAAAAACTCTCTTCCCAAAATCTTTCTTCTAGAAACTCCTCTCTAGGATTCCCTTCTATAAATCTCATTTCCAAAAACACACTTTCCAAAAACTCTTTCCTTAGAGCCCTAGAGCTAACAATTAGGAAACCCTAATTTTCTTCCCAAAAACATGGTTTTCAAGCTTGCCTTAAAACCTAGGTTTCCAAAACCCCCTGTTTTCTACATCAAAATTACATATTTTCAAAAACCTATTTTCTACGTCAAAACTATAGCCTTCCAAATCTAGGATTTCTAAAACTTTCCCTTTCCAAATCTTTGTCAAATCAAATCTTCCCGTTTAGGAAACTAGATCCAATCCTCCGTTTTTGGAAACAAAATCAAACCTTCCCTTTTAAAAACAAAATCAACTCCCTTCCTAATCCAAATCTTTCCTAATTCAAATCCTTCATAATCTTCTACTTTCCTAAATCTTAAGTTTCTAAAATTTGAACACGAAAATCTTTCCTAAATATTAAAACTCAACTTCCACATCTTTCCTAATTCTATCTATTTTCAAATCTTAACTTTCCAAATCTAAATTTTCAAATCTTTCGTAAGCTCAAACCTTTCCTAATCTCAAAATCTTCTAAAACTTTAAAACTTTTTAAATCCTAAACTTTCTAAATTTCAAATCTTTCCAAAATTCAAACCTTTCTAAATTCAAAACTTTCTTAAGTTAAACCTTTTAAAACTTCCTAAATCTTTCTAAAACTCTAAACTTTCCTAAAACTTCAAATCTTTCCAAATCTGAAACTTTCTTATTTTCAAAACTTTCTTGTTTTCAAAACATTTCCTATTTCAAAATCTTTCTTAAAATGAAGCTTTCATAATTCAAAACTTTGTTAAGTTGAAACTTTCTTAATTCAAACCTTTTCTAAATCTTTCCTAATTTAAAATCTTTCTAAAATTCTAAGCTTTCCAAACTCAAAACTTTCTTAACTTGAAACTTTCCAAATTCTAGACCTTTCTTAAACTAAACTTTTCCTAATTCAAAACATTTCTAAATTCGACATTTCATATTTCAAAACCTTTCTTACAACTAAACTTTCCAATTTCAAAACTTTCATAAACCTAAAACTTTCCTAAGATGAGATTTTCCCAAATTGACAATTCTCTTAATTCAAAAATTTCCCAAGTTGAAACATTCCTAATTCCAAAACTTTCTTAAAAAGACACTTTCCTAAATCCAATCTTTCCTAATCTCCTAAACTTTCCAAGTCGAGTCAAATCTTTCCTAAGTCTAGGTTTCTTAAACCTCCATCTTTCCAAAATAAGTCTAAATCTTTCTTCCAAGTTCTATCGTTTCAAATCAAAATCCAATCTCTTCAATTCCAAAATTCTAAATTCCAATTTTCAATCCTCGATTCTAAGTTCAAATCGAATCCTTTTTTTCAATCAAAATCTCTTTCTTCCAATCCAACCTTCTATTTTCAGTCGGACTCTTGTCCAAACTACGACTGACCTGATTCCTCCAAAAGGATATGTAGGCAACCCTCATGGGTGCGGTCTCCACATTTTTCAAATTTCCAATTCCACAACTTCTTTCAAATTTCAAATTTCTCCACATTTTTCAAATCTCAAATTTCACAATCTTTTCAAATCTCCAATCTATTTTCAAACTTCTAATTTCAAATTTCTATTTCTAATTTTTCAAATCTTTCTTCTAAATTCAAATCAAATTCTTTTCAAATCTATTTCTAAATCGACTCTCTTTTCTTGCATTTGCATATCATGCATCATGTTTTTCTAAACATTATTTTTCAAAGTGGATAGGATTGAACATTTGTTAGTTGAAAACTCTCATAGGTGAATATAGGGTAAATTTACATGAAGGTACTAAAAGGGCAGGGTAGGGTGATGGCTTAGTGCGTCTTCCTTACACGTAACCAACCTCCGAACCTAGGATCACTGATTTTGAAAGACCAAAAATGGAGTTATTTTCAAAAAAGGGCTAAATGTTTTTCAAAGGTTGCTAAACAACTTGTTTTCTCAAAAACCCTCTCTTGAAGAGATATCTTCAAAATCGTTTTCCAAAAACCCTAAGTGTAGTCTTCGGATTATTCTTAGTTTTTAGGCAACCTAACTCACCTTAATCAAGTTAGGTGGTGACTCCAAATCTTTTCTAAAAAGCCCTTTGTTCAAATTAATTTTTCAAATCAAACCTAGTCGCACTCGTTCTTCTAGGAGGGTGAGTTCTAACAAGAGAGTAAAGTATTTTTCCCGCTTGTGTGTGTATTTCTTGAGCACGAAAAATCTTGGCACGACAGCTGGCGACTCCATTGGGGATACTTAGAGGGTAAGGCCGTAGTCATGTCTCTTTACCTTTCACCCATGTAGAGTCTTCAATTAACTTGGTTCAATCCTATTCACTTTAAATTTACAAAACCAAAATTTCAAAATTGTTTAAAAAAAAAAACATGCATTTATTCATATTATCTTGTATTATGTTTGTCATCCACATACTACCACTTGCATCTTTGTTTTGTAGGTACACATTTTGTTTAAATTTTATTAACTGCTATGCATGAATGTGATAAACAGGATGAATGAGAGTTGTTGGGCTCTTTCCTCCGCTTTTAAAAAATCACACACACACTACATGTGCACCTGCGTTCTGCATACTTGCATTATTACCCTGATGTGACCTTTCTAGTTAGAAAGGGGAAACGGTATATTGTTTGTGGGCAAGATGCTGTGTCAATTTTTTCGCCTACGGCCTCTTGATGGTTCCCCCGCTCGGATCACCAACCGATCATGGCACCACCTCGGGGAGTGGGCCTAGGTTTGAAGATCCGGGGACCGAGCCTTTTTAAGACGCATTAGTCAACCCTCAACCTCATACTCATATAGACACCATGCATAGCCAACCTCTACCGGATTTAAGACACGAGCATCGTTTTCAAAACCATGGAGGAAAGGGCGACTGCTCTTACTTTCACTTATATCTGCTTAATCCTGTTGTTATAATGATTGTATTCATACTGTTATAATGCCTGTCTAACTGCTCATGCATGCATGTTTACCTTGCTATTGCATTCTCTCTTCTTATACTCTTTGCATATCCATGTTCATGCATTCAATATCCCATGTCAAGATAAGAGTTCCAAGTAACTCAAGTCACTGCATTCTCATGCATATGATCAACCCATTGAGACTGACACCAAGGTCACTCTCCCTTGCATAAAACCTACCCAAACCTTAAGGGTTCTCGCATAACCCTAAGGACTCATTGCATGCATCTCCATTCATTCCATAAGAGGGGCCCCAATCCCTCTATGCTCACGGAGATAGAATTGCCAAGAAGACAAGGAACAATTGATCAACAAGGTCTCTCAGTGACCTCCTCGACATCAAATCCAACGAAGGCGAATCCGAAGACTCAAGAGTAGTTTAGGTTTTCCCTTTATAAAACTAGATAGGTGGAAGTCCCAAGGAAAATGTTCCCTTCCCCCTGTTAAAATGTATTTTAATCCTTTTGTATTCTTAAACCAATGTACTTCTTTACTTTTATGAATGAATGCATGGATGGCTGAGGGTTCCTACTTAACGGTAAGGTATCTACATACAGGGGCAAATCCCCTATCTCCAAAAGTGGGCCAATACATCACGATTAGTTTCCCTCTAAAAATAGGGACACCCTAGGACATGCATTGCATAAAGCTCTCTAAAAACTAGAAATTGATTTGCAACTTATGTTCTTGTCTTTTTGTATTTTCCTCTTTATTTACAGAGGTCACCCTGCACTGAGTCAACATTGCTCCCAAAAAGGAGCAACATCCACCTAGGGATCCCATTATCACCCGGTAAAGAGCATCATTGATAGCTGCTAACCCTAAAGAATCCTCTTAAGTCTCTCGAGAGGAAGTCAACAAAATGAGGACTAAGATGGATGAGATGCTCAAACTCATTCAAACTATGGCCATGAAGGATGCTACTGCGGTTCCGTCATCATCTATGACTTCATCCAAGGACCCTGAGCCCGCAAACCCAAGGATCGTGCTTCAGTTTGACAATGCTGGGAGGACTAAGGAAAATGCTAAAGGGGTTAACACTAAAGAAGAAGAGACCATATTGCTTTCACCTGTCGTAAAGAAGGCCCCTCTAGACCCTCTCAGTCTGAAAATCCAAGGGTTGGAAGATTCGTTGCGGAGTCTCCATGGCCACGACGCTTACAGGTTCACTTTTTACGATGAGCTTTGTTTCTTCCCTGACCACCCGAGACCTGCTAGGTTCAAAATGCCCGTCTTCCCGAAATACGAAAGCGCCGGTAACCCCGTTGCACATCTTCATCTCTATGCTAGAGCACTAAGTGGTCACGGCAACGACCCGAAGCTCTTCATGTAGTTATTCCAACACAATCTTATAGAGACTGCTCTGCAATGGTTTGCTCGTCTGGATTTAAGAAAGATCACAACTTGGATTGAGCTAGTCAACGTGTTTAAAGTCCAGTACCGTCACAACATCGACCTCACTTCTGATCGATGGTCCCTGATGACGATGAGCAAGGGTGAGAAGGAAAGCTTCAAAGGATATGCCCTAAGACGGCGGGAGGCTGCTGCACAAGTTAATCCCCCGCTAGAAGAGAAGGAGTATGTACAACTGTTTATGCATACTTTCCAAGGTATATTCTACGAAAAGCTCTACACAAGGGTAGGAAATAGCTTCTCCAAGCTCATCATGCAAGGAAAGATGATAGAAAACGGCCTCAAGACAGGCAGAATTACAGACCCTTATACCAAGACTGGAGAAAATACCGCCAACATAGCCAAGAAGGTGGCTACTACAAGGGGCATGATTAAGAAGGAAAGTGAAGTGTCTGCTATTCTGCCTAGTCAACCACCCCAATACCATCCCCCGCTACAATCACCCCCAGTCCTGCCCTTACCCACCTTGACCATGCCCGTTCCAACCCCTAACTATGGTCCCGCTGAGGCACGACCCAACTTTAATAGACCTGCTCGACGCATCCGTACCTTCGACGCCTTAGCCTATACCCAAACCGAGGCTTACCATAGCCTTCTGAAGAACAACATCTTGAAGCCCGTACCTGCTTGCCCGTTGCGAAGCCCTCTACCCCCAACCTTTAATGCTGCCCTGACATGTGAGTACCATTCAGGTGGCCAGGGGCATGACACTGAAAGCTGCTTCGCCCTCAAGCACAAGATCCAATACCTGATCGATAATAAGACCATTGATCTGCAGCCGGTAAAACCTGCTCCTCCTCCCAATGTGACCGCTATCCCTCTGCCGTATCACACTGTCAATATGATACTAGTAGAAATGGAAGGCGAGGAAGAATTCGACGAGCTCGGAGCCAAAGGTTATGAGAACGATTGGGAGGCCGATGAAGAAAACGACTGGGAAGAGGATCTCCCATTGTGCCCGATTTATCTTTATAACCCTAAGGAGGTGCCTGATGTTTCTGACTGGCCCATTGAGGAGCCAATATTTTCAGAAGATGAGATGACCAAGAATACGGCTGTTGATGGATGGGGTGTTGAAATTCTACATCCAAAATATGCCGCGGCGGAACAAAACTTACTAGAAAGCCCTTGGCCCGCAATTGAGTATTACTATGAAGACATGGGATGGCAGCTAAAGGAGTCAAGAGAGCAGATGGAGTCGTTCGAGTTAGAAGGCGGTGAACTAGCCACCCTGTTTACAGAAGAACCCACCGCAAAGAATAAGAAGGAGGCTGACAACCGCGTTAACAACGTCAACATCTTTGGAGCTCTAGGAGAAGCCTTTGCCTATCTCGCCTTGGCCAAGGATTCGGGTCGCGAATGGAGCATCGAAGATGTGGGAATTGTCCCAAAGTCGTACTAAAATGGGTTCCTTGCAAAAGCATACAAGAGAGGGGTGTTTTCATCCACTTTCTTTCTATCCCTTTTACTTCCTGTCTTTAAATTAATGCTTGCATTCCCTTATTGCTTAAGAATTCTATGCTTTCCATAAGAAATGATAATAATAATCGAATAATAATCTTTTATTCCATCACGGTTGTCTTATCTTCTCTTGGGAATGATAGCTACTTTCTATACGAGGGGCATGGTGTATCTTATGGAATGATCCAACTTGAAGGGATGATAGCATGAGTTAACCACTCACCAAATGATTAGCTTTCTAGAGAAAGAGAGGATAAGGATGAGTGACGATACTACCCAAAGGCAGCACTTGTAAGACTCTGAAGCTAAGCGATGTATGGCCAGTTTATCAAAATGAAGAAGAGCCATCTTTCACTTCCCCACATATAAATAAAAGAATAAATAACTAAATAAATAAACAAATGTGCTTATATTCCCTTTGCTTAACCCCTAAAGCCTCACAACAAACGAAGTTTTCTTTGTCAACCCCGATCCAAGACTGTCCTTCCCATACTGGGGAAGACAATAGTTGAGAACTCTAGGAGTGGTGTCCACCTCTATCATGCTAGGATAGTGTCGAAAGCCCTATGGATCAAGCAATCTAATTCAAAATGAAGAGAGGCCCTCATTTCATTTCCCATACATTCAAAAGCAACCCCTTGCCAAACCTATTGAGCCATCTATCTTTTTCCCGAGAAAACCCCAACCTAGGGATCACTGCCCACATTGGGTAGATTGAACTGCCAAGGAAAAGGGCTAAAGAAAAAGGGTCGAAGAATTATTCATTTCATGAATGAATAGGAAGAAAAAGCAAAACAAAGGAGTCGCCAAGGGGCAAGAGCCCAAGCAAAAAGAAAAAA
The DNA here is from genome assembly GCA_033060915.1 of Euryodendron excelsum. Lineage (NCBI taxonomy): Eukaryota > Viridiplantae > Streptophyta > Magnoliopsida > Ericales > Pentaphylacaceae > Euryodendron > Euryodendron excelsum. The sequence continues at coordinate 14,913,721 of CM065391.1, forward strand.
AAAATCCTTTAAGTAAAGGCCTAAGAAAATCATGATTGAGTCATCTTCAAAAGCATAATAAGATGATCGAAAGAAAAGAAAGTTATGTTTATCTCAAAAAGCATATAGAAAGGGTGAAAGAACAAGGTCATTTTCACCCTGAGAAGTCATGTAAAAAGCAAGGAGGAAATTCAAAGGTGATCCTAGGTTACAAAGAAACCCAGTAGAAACAATAGGTTCGAGCCTTTACCATTTCTTGCAAAACCCCAAAACCATGGCCTACATTACAACCCTATTAAAGTCCACTCTGATTGAAAATGGATTGCTTGATCTAAATGAGCTGGATACGATGCCGAAGCTAAAGAAGGACGTTAATCCTACTAAAAATCAGTCAAGGATGGTATGGATCTAAGCCCTGCTGAAAGCAACATCAAATTTGGGCCTATATATATCCCGTTGTTTCTAAAACCCCATAACCTAGCCTACATTACAGTCCCAAGCAAAGTCTCCTCGGATTGAAAGGACTGGCCACTTATCGCTCTGCCAAAGGTCAGGCAAGCGGTCGCTAAAACCCCGAGAGTCGAGAGTTTCAGCTTAGTAACCCCATACACTAACCTTGAGGCAGAGAGCCGGAGGCGATCAAAAGTTTGAGAAAGATGCTAAGTGCTATCATCCAATCAAGGTAGAGTTGAGCCAGAAAAGAGGCTAAATCCCTGAGGAGGAGGGAGTTACCATTCCCAAGACTACAAGTCTAACAGCACCCTGTGTCATTCTATTAACATATTTCGAACCTATGCATATGTTAAAAAAAAAAAAATCAGCATGTGCTTTGCACATATAGGATATAACTCCTTGTAAAAATAGAAGTCACCAATATCAACTCATGTAATAGATACATAACATCATCATCCATCACATGCATTGGATCATATACTTAGCTGAAAAGATTGTAAATGTCTCTATCTATCCATGCATCTGAATACCATAAATATTCATTTTTGTACAAAATATCGAAATAAAACTGTCTAACATAAATACAACTCAGGGACAAGGGGCAAAAGAAGATCAGAGTCTCCACAAGGGGCATACATCACAGGTCAAAGTTGATATCATCTAGATCAAAATCCTCGAAACCCGACATCGGAGGAGGTGGATAACTACTCAAAGCATCGCCATCCTGCAAGGAAGATAGAACCGAAATCAGCTGTATACAAAAAGAACTAAGCAACAACAGAGCAATAAGGAGCAAAGAAAGAATAACATACCCCCCCACCACACAACTGAGATAACCGAGCCGTCAGGGAAGCTACCTCGGCCTGGTACTGTTCCCGCTCCATGTAGTACTGATCTCTCTCATCTCTCATAGCAGTAAACTCAGCCTGGGGCACATATCCTCCGGCTCGGCACCACAAGTCAACCACCTCCTAGCCAATAGTGTACCCGCCGACCACTACCTCAAACCGAGTGAAGGCACCGACCGAATGAGCCCCAAAGTGTGCAGCGTAATTTGTATCTGGGGGAAGCAGGAACTCGGCTCCTGGCTGACGCGCCTGATAAGGGATAGGCACTCCTTCCACCATGGCTCCAAACATATACTTTGGCGGAGCTCCTGCTGATCGGAATTCCTCATGAAACTATTGCCAGTGTCACTCCCCAAGATAGGACTCCCAAGTATCATCACTGAGAAAAACAGCTCTCGACAAGGACAACAGGACCAAATACCGGACTGTCTCATAATGAACTGATCCAACGAAGGGCCTCCAGGTCATATCCCTCGCCTCAATCAGCTTCAGGTTAGCCCAGAGTGTCATAAAATCAGTAATCTCCGATCGCTGGGCTACCAGTCACGAGCCCACCTCAAAGCACGAGGATAGAGGTCATCCTCAACAACTGCAGGGTGACGAACAGGAAGGTACTGGTAGCTCCACCAAACGAGGAAAGGCCAAAAACTAGTCATGCTGCCCCAACGGGAAGAAATCTGAACCCACATCGACTGAAGAAAGCAGCCAAAGGAAAAGGACGAAAAGGACCCCCAGTCCAGCTCAAATAAAGCTCCAAGATCGGCTACTATACTCACCAACCGACGTGGCACGAGCAACTTGTTGTTGTTGTAGAAGTAGCTAAAGATGATGTACAAAACAAGTCGCCGTCTCATGATGTCCCGCCTGGCAGGCGATGGCTCAATAGCAAAGGTACGGTTATCCTGACTGATCCAAGAGACTAGGAAGGTAGAACGCTCAGGAGGAGGTAAGTCCAACAGCAAACAGGCCTCATCCCTACTGACTGAATGCAAGGTGATCCGCCGGCTGATAAAGGAAACCCCTGTGATGATCGCCCAATCCAAGGGAGTGGGACCTAGCTCGAAGCCGACAAAGTGGAAGCTCCCGGTCTCTCCAAACCACCGTTCAACCAACGCCAGTACTAAATGACGGTTCAGGCGGTTAGCCTGTAATCCCATGAAGGGGCCGAATCTGATCTCCCCCAAGAAGGCACGATATGATGGGGCAGCCCGCTGTATGGTCATAAAAACCTGACGAACAGCCCCTTTGAAAGCTGTATGTACCCGCGGAGGGGGCAAATGCTGTCTAAAGTACACGCTGGGGTGATAAGCAAGATCCACGAGTGGTGGGACATTCGGTATCTGCAGATCTCCTAAGTCAGCATCCGTCTGCCTATGCCTGGAGGAAGCTATCCCATAACCGGTTACCTGATCCCCAGGGCCCAGTATCTCCTCCTCGGCACCAATCTCCTTTATGAAAGCCTGCTCAACCGAAGGAAAAGGGTCGACAGGTGGCCTACTCCCTTGCCCACTCTGACTGGAGGAGGATCGTCCGGTAGATCGTAGACTACCTCTAGATCGACTGGAACCACCAGTGGAATCTGTTTGAGCCGCCTTCCCCAAGCGTCGCCTCCTCTCAGAACCATCATCACCCACGTCTGCCATCCTGAAAAGGTAAGCCAAGGTAAGAGACGTTAATATACCATACATGCAATTCAACTAATAATAAAATAAAATAAACAACTAATACAAGCAGAATGAATGAAAGATTTCAAATGATAAAACAAATTTCCTACATAAACATCTTGACTTTCCAACTTCAAATCAAATCTCAAGGGTTTTCTGTCTTTTTTTCCTTCAAAAAGATTTTATTTCTAAAAACCTTTTCTGGCTCTTTCCCTAATTTCTAAAAATTCCAGCAGAATTTCGTTTGAAAATGGCCCCTACAACACCCATGACATCAATACAAAACACAAAACGTGCACGTCACGTTGTCACAATTACATAACATCAGCACCCGTGCACACTTTTTTTTAATTTTTCAAAATTTTCAAAACACATGTTTTATTTTTCCAGTAAATCAATGGCTTTCAAAAATGCTGTAAAATTCTTCAAAATCATTTCAAATGTTTTTCAAAAATATTCCTACATGTTTCGAATTTTAAACTCTAAGGAATTTCATCAACTTCTTGAGTTTTCTCATTTTCCTAAATTTTCTAAGTATTTTCCTATTTTTCAAAAAATCAAAAATTCACCGAGTTTTCAAAAAATCACGACACTTCATACGGTTGATAAACACATTTTTCTAAGGCACATTGCATAAAAATCTACCCAGAAAACCCAATGCCCAAGTCTGTAAGAACAAATTTCCTATTCTTGCAGAAAACCCCCTTCACATCCTCACATAAAATCACTCAAATTCAATCAAACAAGCACCAAAATACAAAAATAATGTCACCATCATGTTCAAAACATATCAAAACATCAATTTCCACTATTCACGTGATTCAAACGAAGTTTTACACATCAAAATCAACAAAATTTGAAAACTCACTTTTTGGAGTTCTCCAGCAAAATTTTCCCTTCCGGTGACTTTTCCGGCGACGGGGTCTCCTTCCAGCAATCACTCGTGGACTCCAAGAAGTGCTCCTTTAATGTCCAAGTCAGCTTCCTTGCAATGTCTCTCGAATTTGCGAAAACTCTCCAAATTGCCGCAACTGTTCGAACCAAAAAATTTTCTAGTTTTGTTCCCAAGCCTGGCGCCACTAGCAGAGGTGCCAAGCTTTTTCTGCCAAAGCCGCCACTCCTAGTGGCGCCAATGTCCAATTTTGGGCAGCTTTGCCCTTTTTCCCGCCAAATCTCATTTTTGAAGGTCTTTTTTGGCCCGCTATCCATTTTCGACCCCCGTTGTCAAAAAATTCCCAATGTCCGTCCCTCCGACTGCCTTGCGGTCAACATGGGACTCTTACTTTTATCGTTTTCTGTCTTTAACAAGTAAAGACAGAAAAAGAGGGGCAGCTGTAAGCACCCCATTTTTGACCGCTCGGCAGTCTATACTCCGTCCAGACTTGTACTCAAGTCAATATGGACGTATTCCAATCGAAACCAACTCTCTAAGTCCAAATCCCATCTGTCCATTGCTTTGCGGGCCCACCAAGCCCAAATAAAGGCAAAATGACCAAAATGCCCTCAGGGGCATTATCCTTTCCACATTCCGAATCAGGCACGTCTTTCCGAAGACAGTAAGACCCCTTTTTAATTCCTTTCCAATTTCAATTTCAATCCCTCTCTTGAGACAGTTGATTCCTCGAGACGGTAAATCTACTCCAATCAGGCACGTCTTTTTGAAGATGATAAGACCCCTTTCCAATTCCAATCCCTCTCTCAAGACAGTTTATTCCTTGAGACGGCAAATCTACTCCAATCAGGCACGTCTTTCCGAAGATAATAAGACCCCTTTCCAATTTTAATCGCTCTCTCGAGATAGTTTATTCCTTGAGACGATAAATCTAGTCCAATTAGGCACGTCTTTCCGAAGACGATAAGACCCCTTTCCAATTCCAATCCCTCTCTCGAGACAGTTTATTCCTCGAGACGGTAAATCTATTCCAAATTAGGCACGTCTTTCTGAAGACGATAAGACCCCTTTCCAATTCCAATCCCTCTCTCGAGACAGTTTATTCCTCGAGATGGTCCGGTGCATTTTTCAAAAAAAATCTCTTCGAAACGGTAAGTCCCTTTAAACCTGTCGATCGAGACGAGATCCCAAGTCCCATAGATGGTAGAACGGTCCACCTTTGGCGCCTGCTAGCCTGCTAATGCAGAAATGTCCATTTAGGCACGCCTTCCGAGAAAGTTGATTCTCAGGCACTAAGTCCCTTTAATAGCTTCCCGAGATCAGGCAGTCTCGGGAATGATCGCAAACCGTCAGAGTAGCGAAAATACTCGTAAACATCGCAACCGTTAGAGTAGCGAAAATATTCACAAACAGGTCGATATAGGAAATTGCCAACAAACTCCTGTATCACATGACCACCATCAGAGTGGCACAATCACTCAAAACCCAGGTCAACACCAGTGCCTGCTAGCCCACTTCGGTGAAAAATGACCAAACTGCCCCTTGGGCCTTTTCCATCACGTTTCTTAATAACACACCTAAATCTTCAGAACGATAAGTCCAACCTTCTAAAATTGTCTTAAAAGTAATCCGGCATGATTAGGTGCCTTTTAGTCAGTTTCCGGCCAATTCTGAGACCTTCCGGTCAAGATGACCATTTCGCCCCTTGGCATCCGAACGCCCCAGGAACCACACCGGCTCTGGCTATCAAACTGGTAACCTCTTGAGAATACTTGTTATAGTATTTTTAGCCTCTCTTTATCTTTCCAGATCATTTCGAGTCAGTTCTGGCAAACCTGGTACAAAATGACCGTTTTGCCCCTAGTGGGCCGGTCGCCTTTTCCAACCACATCGGCTCTGGGTATCAAACCGGTAACTCCCCAAGAATGCTTTTTATAGTATTCTCAACCATTCTTTATCCTTTTGGATCATTCCGAGTCAGTTCCGGCAAACTTAATACAAAATGACCGTTTTGCCCCTAGTGGGTCGGTCGTTTTTCCAACCACACTAGCTCTGGGTATCAAACCGGTAGCCTCTTGGGAGCATTTTAAATAATGTTTCCAAGTCTCGAGTCTTTTTCCAGTCCATTCCGGGTTCGTCCCGGCAGCTTCCCGACCCGATTGACCTTTTTTTGCCCCTAAAGGCTCGGTCAATCCTTCCGACGCATCTTATCCTCATTTTTCAAGTCAAAAGCCTCTGGGACACTATCTTAAGTGTTCCTACCCTTTTTTGGCTCTCCGGGTTATTCCCAACCTCTTCAAATCGTTCCCGGACTTTCTGGAGTCACTCCTAGTGAAGCCTAGCTAAAAATTGCATGGTAGTCACTAGTATAAATGCCGAAATCTAGTCAAAGATACGTTGCTTACCGACTTACAAACTTTCCTAACTTACTGGTGCCACTACAACAGGCGCTAGGTTTATCTCACCTCTATAAATACAGAGCCTCCTCCAGCGTGAAAGAGGTCCGCAAACTCAGTCTAAAAACCCTAATTTTTGATATACAGAGCTCGTACACTCCTAAAACCCTAGCTTCCCTAGGTTTTCCAAACCCTAGCTACCATACACAAACCCTAAGCCTCATATACACTTATACACCCCCTATACACTTATACACTAGCCTCCAACCCTCTATTGAAGACTTGAATTATTGCAATTATGAAGATTTGAAGACCAAAGACAAGCCCTCGAAGATCAAGACTGAAGTGAAGCGAAGGCCGAAAAAAGCAAGGCGCGCAAAATAAACAAGACACAAGGTAGGCTTTCGTTTTACGTTTCTGCACTTCCCCCCTCTCTCTTCTCTCTCCTAACCCACTTGGGTTTTCTCTAGTTTAATCCCCCATCTCTTTCCCCCCCTTTCTTTGCATGCTTGAAACAAGGGAACTCCCGGTCTATGTGTAGGAGTAGACTATTGGAGGGTCACCGTGTCGGGGGCTTTCTTTTAGGCTAACCGAAGACCACGTGGGTTCGGCCCCCTTGATTATGTGGTGAAGCCTTAACCTTGTATGTTCACGACCCCAAACTTGCAATGTGCATATCATTGTCTTGCATCTCTCGAAAATCGTTTTCAAACTCGTTTTCAAAGTTTGCATTAAACTTGTTTTCAAAATTGCATCGAAATCTCCTTTTTCAAAACTTGTTTTCAAAATCACAATCCTAGGGTGATTCTAGCCCTTCCATCGCTAGAGTTGCTTTAGGAAAGTGTTACATTTAAAGTGACTTTCACGGTCCATATTTTTAAACCTTTGTTATTTTCAAAACCACTTTCCTAAAGTGGTTCTAGCCCTCTTATGGTTAGAATCGCTTTAAGAAGGTGAGACATTTTTATACCTTCTAAAAACTCTCTTGTTAAAAGTCTTTTTCCTAAAAATCTCTTTTTTAACGTACTTTCCTAAAACTCTCCTTTCCAAAATTTGTTTTCAAAAACACCCTCCAAAAATTTACTTTTTTCAAAACTCCCTTTTTCAACTCCTTTCCAAAATCCTATCTCCAAAATCCACTTTCTAAAAACGCTCCCTAAAAATTTTTTCAAAAACTCTCTCCAACAATCTTTTTCCAAAAATCTTTCTAAAAACTCTCTTCCCAAAATCTTCCTTCTAGAAACTCCTCTCTACGATTCCCTTCTATAAATCTCATTTCCAAAAATACACTTTCCAAAAATTCTTTTCTTAGAGCCCAAGTCAAGCCCTAGAGCTAACAATTAGGAAACCCTAATTTTCTTCCCAAAAACATGGTTTTCAAGCTTGCCTTAAAACCTAAGTTTCCAAAACCCCCTGTTTTCTACATCAAAATTACATATTTTCAAAAACCTATTTTCTACGTCAAAACTATAGCCTTCCAAATCTAGGATTTCTAAAACTTCCCCTTTCCAAATCCTTGTCAAATCAAATCTTCCCGTTTAGGAAACTAGATCCAATCCTCCGTTTTTGAAAACAAAATCAACCCTTCCCTTTTAAAAACAAAATCCAATCCCTTCCTAATCCAAATCTTTCCTAATTCAAATCCTTCATAATCTTCTACTTTCCTAAATTTTAAGTCTCTAAAACTTGAACATGAAAATCTTTCCTAAATTTTAAAACTCAACTTCCACATCTTTCCTAATTCTATCTATTTTCAAATCTTAACTTTCCAAATCTAAATTTTCAAATATTTCCTAAGCTCAAACCTTTCCTAATCTCAAAATCTTCTAAAACTTTAAAACTTTCTAAATCCTAAACTTTCTAAATTTCAAATCTTTCCAAAATTTAAAGCTTTCTAAATTCAAAACTTTCTTAAGTTAAATCTTTTTAAACTTCCTAAATCTTTCTAAAACTCTAAACTTTCCTAAAACTTCAAATATTTTCAAATCTAGAACTTTCGTATTTTCAAAACTTTCTTGTTTTCAAAGCATTTCCTATTTCAAAACCTTTCTTAAAATGAAGCTTTCTTAATTCAAAACTTTGTTAAGTTGAAACTTTCTTAATTCAAACCTTTTCTAAATCTTTCCTAATTTAAAATCTTTCTAAAATTCTAAGCTTTCCAAACTCAAAACTTTCTTAACTTGAAACTTTCCAAATTCTAGACCTTTCTTAAACTAAACTTTTCCTAATTCAAAACATTTCTAAATTCGACATTTCCTATTTCAAAACCTTTCTTACAACGAAACTTTCCAATTTCAAAACTTTCATAAACCTAAAACTTTCCTAAGATGAGATTTTCCCAAATTGACAATTCTCTTAATTTAAAACTTTCCCAAGTTGAAACTTTTTTAATTTCAAAATTTTCCTAAAAAGATACTTTCCTAAATCCAATCTTTCCTGATCTCTTAAACCTTCCAAGTCGAGTCAAATCTTTCCTAAGTCTCTTTCCTAAGTCTAGGTTTCTTAAACCTCCATCTTTCCAAAATAAGTCTAAGTCTTTCTTCCAAGTTCTATCTTTTCAAATCAAAATCCAATCTCTTCAATTCCAAAATTCTAAATTCCAATTTTCAATCCTTGATTCTAAGTTCAAATCGAATCCTTTTTTTCAATCAAAATCTCTTTCTTCCAATCCAACCTTCTATTTTCAGTCGGACTCTTGTCCGAACTACGACTGACCTGATTCCTCCAAAAGGATATGTAGGCAACCCTCATGGGTGCGGTCTCCACATTTTTCAAATTTCCAATTCCACAACTTCTTTCAAATTTCAAATTTCTCCACATTTTTCAAATCTCAAATTCCACAATCTTTTCAAATCTCAAATCTATTTTCAAACTTCTAATTTCAAATTTCTATTTCTAATTTTTCAAATCTTTCTTCTAAAATCAAATCAAATTCTTTTCAAATCTATTTCTAAATCAACTCTCTTTTCTTGCATTTGCATTTCATGCATCGTGTTTTTCTAAACATTGTTTTTCAAAGTGGGTAGGATTGAACATTTGTTAGTTGAAGACTCTCATTGGTGAATCTAGGGTAGATTGACATGTAGGTACCGAAAGGGCGGGCTAGGGTGATGGCTTAGTGCGTCTTCCCTACACGTAATCAACCACCGAATCTAGGATCACTGATTTTGAAATACCAAAAACGGAGTTATTTTCAAAAAAGGGCTAAATGTTTTCCAAAGGTTGCTAAACAACTTGTTTTCTCAAAAACCCTCTCTTGAAGAGATATTTTCAAAATCGTTTTCCAAAAACCCTAAGTGTAGTCTTCGGATTATTCTTAGTTTTTAGGCAACCTAACTCACCTTAATCAAGTTAGGTGGCGACTCCAAATCTTTTCTAAAAAGCCCTTTGTTCAAATCAATTTGTCAAATCAAGCCTAGTCGCACTCATTCTTCTAGAAGGGTGAGTTCTAACGAGAGAGTATAATATTTTTCCCACTTGTGTGTGTATTCCTCGAGCGTGAAAAATCTAGGCGCGACACGGAGTTGAAAAACTTTGGAGAGTAAGTTATCTCAAGCCGACATTCCGTCAGGTGGAATGGTACTCCCCCGGGAACTTTTAGGGTTAACGTCTGGACATTGATTCTTCTTGAATTGACACTCCTTTTGGTGGAATGCTGCTCCTCTGAGGAGGTCCAAGGTTGATGTCTAGAAATTGATTCTTCTTGAACTAATGCTCCGTCTAGCGTAATGCTTCTCCTTTGGGGAGGTTCAAGGTTGATATCCCGAAACTGATTCTTCTTGAACAGATGCTCCGTCTGGTGGAATGCTGCTCCTCTGGGGAGGTTCAAGGTTGATATTTGCTTTTAAAGGGAAAAACTCGAAAACCTAATCTTCTTTTTTGGAGGAAGCTTAAAAACCCAATCTGCTTTTAAGAGGAAGCTCTGAAACACAATCTGCTTTTTTGGTGGAAGCTCAGAAACCCAAACTGTTTTTTTGGGGGAAGCTCTGAAACCCAATCTACTTTTTCAGAGGAAACTCAGAAACCCAATCTGCTTTTTCGAGGGAAGCTCTGAAACCCAATCTGCTTTTTCGGGGGAAGCTTTGAAACCTAATCTGCTTTTTCAGAGAAAGCTTGGAAACCTAATCTGCTTTTTCGGAGGAAGCTCTGAAGCCCAATCTTCTTTTTCGGGGGAAGTTCTGAAACCCAATTTATTTTTTCGAGGGAAGCTTTGAAACCTAAATCTGTGTTTTCGGAGGAAGCTCGAAACCCAATATGCTTTTTGGGGGGAAGCTCTGAAACCCAATCTGCTTTTTCAGGGGAAGCTCTGAAACCCAAATATGCTTTTTTGGAGGAAGCTCGGAAACCCAATCTTTGCTGATATAAGGGATCTGCTTGTAGTTCTTTTGTCTTGAATGTTGGAGAAGATGATATTGGCTACTTCTTTGATTGAGATTTTTGGAGAATAATGATTCTTTAATGTGTTGATTGTTGACTTTTGCCTCTGACTGGCATAACAGAATTCTGGGTGAGGTGCTTCCTAGGACTCTTGAATTTGGTTTTGAAGGGGGGAAGGCCTCCTTTTGAAAGGTTTGAAGTATTTAGAAGGTCGGACATCTACAAGTCAGTTTTTCTTGAATGGATCAGCTGGTTTACAATTGAATGGGAGGTGTAGGGTGGGCCATTGCCCCAGTTTTTACGATTTGAAGAGGTCGAGTCAGGCTGACATTGATTGGGGTGGTTAAGGGTGGTTCGTTGCCCTATTCTCTGTGGTTTTGAAAAAGTTTCATGGTTGATTGGGGAGGTCGAGGGTGATTCAATGCCCCATTCTCTATTTCTTGTTGTCTATGGATGACAATTCAGGTTTTTTGGGGGGTACGCCATTTCTTTTGCAGAGCGTTTGGATTCTGGATGACAGACTTTCTGGAATGTTGTGCTTCTGCTTTGCAACACCTTATCTTTTGTAATCACCTGAACATTTGTCAGTGTATTTTGTTAGACAGATCGTTTGGTATATACTGTATAAGTCCACCATAGGTTAAAATGAATGCACATCATACTTTTGGATGAATGCACAAGCTGATACATGTCATACTTTTTGATGAATGCGTAAGGATAGACTTAAACGTAGGTAATGTTTTTTGATGGGTGCTCATGTAGGGATGGAATTGAATGCATGTCATGCTTTTTGATGAACGCATAGAGATGAATTTTGATTGCATATCATACTTTTTGATGAATGCACATACATGAATGAAATTGAATGCACATCATACTTTTTTATGAATGCACAGAGATGGATTTTGAATGCATGTCATACTTTTTGATGAATGCACATACATGACTGAAATTGAATGCACATCATACTTTTTGATGAATGCATAGAGATGGATTTTGAATGCATGTCATACTTTTTAATGAATGCACATACATGAATGAAATTGAATACATATTATACTTTTTGATGAATGCATGCACAAGAATAGAATTGAATGTACGTCATACTTTTTGATTGAGTGCACATACAGGAATGGAATTGCATGCATGTCATACTTTTTTATAAATGCACGAATAGAATTAAACTACACGAGAATTGCATGGATGTACAGGTTATACATGTCATGAATGCATAAGTTTTACGTGAATACAGGTTATTTATGAAGAATGCCCTAGGATTGCCCCAGGGCTCATACTCTTGGGATTCTGCTTCCCTTCCAGGATCCTGCCCCTTTAGTTTTGCCCCATTCTTGTCGGGATGTGATAGCATGTGCACCATTCTCAGGGAATCTTAACCTTTTAGGTTGCTGCTATCTTATCCCTACTTTTTATGAGGTTACTATTTGGGGATTTTCTGTCCTCACTTAGTTTTCTCCCTCAGATCCTTATATTCCACCATAGCTTGAGAGACAACTTGCATGCCCTTTGTAGAGCAATAAACAGCTTGGCTCTCAATCCGAGAAGACTTTATTTAGGACCATAATGTAGGCTGGGTTTAGGGGTTGTAAGAAACGAAGGGATTTTTAGGCTCAACTATTTTCTTTTAGTGGGTTATTTAAACCAAAACCATCTAAGCACACTTTAGAACATGAGATTACCCTTGCGTTCCCTTCCAGTTCTCCTTTCTCAATCTTCTTGTCTTGGTATTGTTCAAGCTTATTTGGACTAAGCAATTTTCTTTGATCAGAGAGGACTTTAATTTGGACCATAACATAGGCTAGGTTAAAAGGTATATGAATGAAAAGGATACGCAGACTCGAATTTGATGTTGTTTCTAGTAGGGTTTAGATCCGCAGCATCCTTAGTTGGTCTTCCAGTAGGGTTCCGTCTCTTGATATCCTCCTCTAGCTCCAGCAACATATCTAGCTCATTTAGATCAGGCAATCTTTTTTCCAATCGGAGAGGACTTTAACAGGGTCGTAATGTAGACCATGGTTTCGGGTTTTTTCGAGAAAGGGTAAAGGCTCAAACCTATTGCTTCTATTGGGCTTCTTTGTTACCTAAGATCACCTTTGAATAACTATATATTCTTCAAGGAGTTCACGTGTCTTGTAGTATGATCATTGAACTTCTAATGGAGTTTTTTGACATTTGTCCCCTTGACTTCTAGCCTTTATATGTTTTTCACGATAACACAAACATTTTCTCTCCCCTTTTTTTTTTTTTTTGGGCCTCCTGCCCCTTGGCAACTCTTTTTCTTTGCTTTTCTTTTTCATCTCTTTTCCTTCTCTTTGTAAAATGAACAATTCTACAACCCCCCTTTTTTTTTCCTTTGACGTTTTCCTAAATAACTCAATCTAACCCGTTGTGGGCGGTGATCCCTAAGTTGGGGTTTTCTCAAAAAAGATAAATGGCTTAACGGGTTTGGCAAGGGATTGCTTATGACTGTATGGGAAATAAGATGAGGGCCTCTCTTCACTTTGAACTAGATTGCTTGATCCATAGAGCCTTCACATTACTTCAACTTAATGGTTGATGACATTCTCTGCTAGATCTTTTGTTGCCTGTCTGCCACAGTGTGGGGGGATGGTTTCGGATCGGGGTTGACAAAAAATCTTTCGTTTTCTGTGAGGCACTAGTGGGTTCAGCGAAGGGGATATTTGTGTGTATGGTAGCAGAATTAAGGGCCTCTAATCATTTTGAATTGAATTGCTTAGTCCGTAAAGCCTTTATACAAAATTTGGACAATATTCATAGAAATGACGTGTTTCGACTAGCGAACCCCCTACATATTCGATCAAATCAACTACTTCATGTGCTTACCCCAATGTGGGGGATGGTTCTTGGTTTGGGGATGTCTGAAAAGAAACTATGTATGGCTCTAGTGGGCTAAGCAAGGGGATGTATTTATTTCTTTTGAATGGATTGAACGATGGCTTCTCTTCATTTTGGGAGCTCGGCTATCCATTGCTTAGCTAGGATATCATTCAAGTGTCGCATTTTTTATAAGCTCTACATTTCTTTGTTGAGTCTATCTTTCTCCTCTCTTTCACTCTCTATCTTTCTTCCAAAGGTTTTAATCTCCGTTGAATGGGTTGCCCATGCTATCCCATCCTTTAAGCCAAGTCATTACAGATTGGGGAAGGATCCCTAAAAGCAATCATAATCCACAAGAGTATGAGTCAAAGGGAATGAACTAGGCTTTTCATTTTCATTTCTTTTTTTTTTCTTTTTTCCTTTTTTTTTTTTTTTTACATGGTATGGCCTTAATTGAAAGCATAAGCATAAGACAGGAATAAGGGCGGGAAAAGTAGAAAATAGGAAAGAAAGTAGATGAATACAAAAAACATCCCTTTTTCTTTTTCAATTGATAAGCTCCTTGGATAGGCTTCGGGATTATACGCTCCACTTGCTAGGTGCCTCCTTGGGTTGCGCAGGGCTAATCGAGTTGCTGTTTGCAGCTTTTAGGGTGCCAGTAGTGATGGTGTAGTGGAGGACCACTTTTTTCTTTCCCTTTTTTGCTTCAGATGTGGTGTCCCGGCTACCCCCCAGGACTTACAGCTTCTCAATGTTATCATTTCCTTTACTGGGGCTGCTTGGATCAGCCTCATGTCCCGTGATAAAATTAATGGTGTGGTCTGGTAATGGCCAGGAAGCGATAGGAGTTGGGTTGGCTTCTTATGTTCCAATAAATTTTAAGTCAATTAAGTCCTGAATTTTATGCCTCAAAGCAATGCATTCCTCAGTGTCATGACCTTGGCCACCTGAATGATATTCACGGGTTGCTGCTGAGTTGAAGTTGGGTGGTAAGGGATTGGGCAGAGGCCGAGAGGGTATAGGCTTAAGTGTCCTGCTGCTAGGAGGCCATAATAAGCTGTGGTTTGTGTGCACGCAAGTTTAGTAAAAACTAAATTTCTCCAACTAGCTCTCTTAGGTCGAAAGGGTGTCCTAGATGTTTTTGAAGGCAGAGGATTAGGTTCTGGCATGATAATGGCTAGGTCAATGGTTTGGAAATCGAGGAGGTTTTGGATTTTGCGTTTCAGAGTGGGATAATTTTCTATGTCATGGTCGGGTGAGTTGGAATGGTATTGACATGATAGATTAGGATTATATGATCTGGGGGTTCGGTCGAAGATCAGCATGGGAGGTACCAGGACAAGATGATTGGCTTAGCGGAGCCATCGATAGGTGGTGGTTAGAGAGCAAGCCAATGGGGTGTAATCTCGATTTTTTCCCTTGGTCCTGTTTTGGAGGATAATATGTTCTTTATGCGTTTGGACCTGGAGAGCTTCCGCCTGCTCATCGAGCGTTATACCTGCATGGGATAGGAGCAAAGAGACTATTGTTTCAATTTTGGTCATCCTATTTCCAAGTCCTCTTATTTCTTCCAGTAGCTGAGCCTGGCCTTGCTTAAAGGCCGAGCTTGGTGGCATATTGAATGACTCCATGGATGCTATGCGTTCTGAAATGAGTAACTGCTTCTTTCTAGATAGCGACCTATACAAGGGAGTTCTCTACAAGTGTGGGCTTTACCCCTTCTTTTCTTTTTGTAAAACGAGGGAGGAAGAGAGAGTGAAAAACAAGAAAAAGGAGAAAAGTTAGTGCCTTGATTTGAAAGTTTTTATGTAATGCATGTCTTATGGGTGCCCCTGCTATTCGAGGGCGACTAAAAATGATGTGTTGGCTCACTTTTGGAGATAGGCGGTTCCCTCTATATGCAGTACCATACATGTGCGAGCATGTTCATTCATTCATTCACACATTCATACATTCATTTGATGAAAGTAGGAAGGACAATTTTATTAAATTTGATTCTTCCTTTTTTTTTTTCTGTATATGAGATTGAAAGTACATTTGAAGGGGAAGGGGAACATTTTCCTTGGGACTTTCGCCTATTCTATTTTTTCATTTAAAATCCTAAACTACTCTTGAGTCTTTGGACTCGCCTTCTTTGATGGAGGTCAGTGAGAGATCTTGATTTCGGATTGCCCCATGTCTTCTTGGCAGCCCTATCTCCATGAGCTAAGAGGGATTGGGGCCCCTCTTTATGAGATGACTTTGATGTATGCCATGAATCCTTAGGGTCTCTTGGTACCCTTAGAAGCCTTGGGTTGGCTTGATTTGAGTGAGAAGGTCTTTGGGCCTTCCTCTGGGGGTTGAATGGATGCATGGAGATGCAATGACTTGAGTTACTTTAGGAACTCCTGTCTTAAAATGGATTCCGATGCATGAACGGTTATGATGCATGTACATAATAAAATGGCAAGAATCAAATAGCATAGCAGCATGAATTGAACAAGATATATAAAGAAAAATAAAACGGTCGCCCTTTCCTCCTTGGTTTTGAAATTGACGTGTGTGTCCTAATTCCGGTAGAGGTTCGGCAACGCATGGGGTGCTATATGAGCATGAGGTTGGAGGTTTACTAATACTTCCTAAAAGGCTCGGATCCGAAACCTTCAAACCTCCAGTGTCCACCCCCGAAAGGGTGAACTCCATTTTTAGTTGGTGGTTTGAGCAGGGGAACTATCAAGAGACCGTAGGCTAAGAAACTGACACAGCATCCGCCCACAGTTAATATACTGTTCACCCTTCTATCTAGAAGGGTAGTAACCATGTAATATATGCAAAATGCAATTGCAAGTGAGCGCACCAAGTGTGTCTGGAGTTTTTTAAAAATGGAGGAAAGGACCCAACAACACACATCACATCCTGTCCATTCATCACATACATAATAATAAATGAGGCAAGAAATAAAATGTGAACAAAGGTCCACCTACAAAAGAAAAATGCACAGCGTTAGTAACTTTTCAAAAAACTCAATGCGAGGTAAAATGAATGATTAATGCAAGAGCATGATTGTAAGCACTGGATGCAAGTGATGATACTTATTTGAAAATTGTTTTGAAAAATAAGGTTTGCTTTGGAAACTTGAAAAAATTTGAACGGTGGATAAAACTTGGACAAGGTAACCGGAGATTCTGGGTGAGTGGGTGAAGAGATATGTCAATGGCCTAACCCTCTAAGTGTCCCCAGTGGAGTGGACAGCTGTCGCGCCCCGATTTTGGGTGTCCAAGGTCCTTTCGGCTTGGAGAAAAAAAGCACGGAACTCTATCACTAGAACTCATCCTCCTAGAAGGACAAGTGCGACTAGGTTTGAAAATTGTTTTGATTAAGGGCTTTTCAAAAAAAATAGGAGTCGCCATCTAACTTGATTAAGGTGAGTTAGGACACCTAAAACTAAGTGTTAATCCAAAGATTAAACTTAGGATTTTTTGGAAAAGGTTTTGAAAACTCCCTTAAGAAAGGGTTTTTAAGAAAATAGGTTTTTTGGAAACCTTTGGAAAGATTTAAGCCCTTTTAGAAAATAACTCCATTTGGGTCATTTGAAAACAGAAATTTATGGTTCGGGGGTTGGTTACGTGTAGGGAAGATGTCCTAAGATCATCACCCTACCCCGCCCTTTCGGTACCTACTTGTCTAATCAACCTTTGTTCACTCACTAGAATAACCGATTACCATTATTCACTTAATATCCACTTTAGAATTTTGAAAATGGGGTTTAGTCATCACTTTTTAGATGGATGATGCATGATGCAAGTTTTTGGAAGAAGTTTGAAAGTAATGGGGGTTTTAAAAAAGTTTGGAATAGAAACTTTGAATTGATTGGAATTTTTGAAAAAGGGATTGGAGTTGAAATAAAAGTTATGACCGCACCATTTTAGGTTGCCTACATATCTCATTTGGCGAGAATCGGGTCATTCATAGTTCGGGCAAGAGCCCGATGGAAAATAGGCATGTTAGCGCCTTTGGAAAGTTTGAATACACTTTGAGGTCTTTGGAAAAGTTTAAGACACTTTAAGGTCATTGGAAAAGTTTAAGACACTTAGAGGTCTTTGGAAAAGTTTAAGACACTTTGAGGTCTTTGGAAGTTGAAGACTCTTTGTGGTCTTGGAAGTTAAAGACTCTTTATGGTCTTGGAAGTTTTGACTTGAAATCAGATGGTGGTGTGTTTTGAAAATGTTTTTAGATCAACTTAAGGGAGTTTTGGAAAAATGCTTTGGCATGACTCAAGAGAACTTGAAAGCGTTTTTTAAGTCTTGTTTTGAAAACCTTGAAGGCATGATTTTAGAAATGTTTTGATGAATTAATTTTTGAAAGTGGTTTTTGGAAATGACTAAGGGTTTGGAATCCTAATATGGACAACCTTAGAGGTTGTTCTTGATTTATCACTTGTCCTTGGAATCCCTAACCATGAGAGGCCTAGGGACACCTTAGGCTTGTGACCTTTTGAAAACATTCTTGGAAATGCCTTGAAGATGGAGTGTAAGGACATTTGAAGAGTCTATGGAGTTGGTTTTTTTCAAATCATGAGAGTAGGAGGTTTTGGAAAAATGGGTTATGAGAATAGTTTAAAATTGAATGATCATTTAGAGAAGGGTTCAAGAGTTGGAACCTTGATGCATGTTAACCTAAATGGAGTTGGCCTATGGTTAATTGGCTTGGGTTAGGTTGACGTAGGGTCAAGGTGACTTAAGGTTAAGGTACCTTAAGGTTAACTAACCGAGGTTTGGTTAACCTAGGGTAAAGGTAACCTAGGGTTAACTAATTAGGGTTAGGTTAACCTAAGGTGAATAAACTAGGGTCAAGTTAACCTAGGGTTGGACGACTAGGGTCAAGTTAATCTAGGGTTGGACAACTAGGGTCAAGTTAACCTAAGGTGAGTGAACTTGGATCAAGTTAACCTAGGGTTGGACAACTACGGTCAAGTTAACATAGGGTTGGCCAACTAGGGTCAAGTTAGCCTAAGGTTGAAATTGAAAGATGATTTTTGAAAGGTTGTTTCATGCACTTTTGGAAAGAGCTTTGAAAAACAAAACATATTGTACAATGGACTTTGGTGGATAACCCTTTTGAATATCATTTTCATGAAAATTTTGACTCTAGCCAACAGTATGGTTTATATGGTTGGTGTTTGGAGACCATTCCAAGGAAGGTTTCTTCATGGCCATTATAACCATAATCTTGACAAGAGTATAAGGGACCCAAAAATCAATATGGTGATGACAACCTTTTAAGGCACCATTTTTAATGCAAAGATGGAGAGAATGAGTTTTTTATAACCATTTTTTGAAAAGAGTTTTGAAAACCATTTTTGTTGGATGCCATTCTATCAAGAAAAGGTTCCTATGGCCAAATAAAAGGGAAACCACTCAAGAGAAGGTTCCATGGGGCCATTTCAACCACTAACTTGAGAGAATGGAAGCTTTGAAAATTAGAGAGTTAGAAAACAACTCTTATGCAAGTGAAAATGCAACGATGCCAAAATGAGAGTTAGGGGGTTAGTAGGGAACTCTCTAAGGCACGATTTCTGAGGTCTCATCCTAAGCTTCAAGGGGACAACTCTTGGAACAATTTTCGAAAGCAATATAGAGCTTGGAAATGACATAGAAATAAGAGCAATGCAAGCATTGTAGAACATGGAAATGAAGCCAAGTACACAAGACATGATTAAAATGGTAATATGCAAGGGGTCATGATCACATACAAGGCTTTTAGCCTACACAACATAAATAAGGGGCTCCTAGGCCATACCATATCAAAGTAGGCTAGTGAGAAGTCCCCCTACATGGTGGCTCTCACTTACTTTCCTCTAGGCATGATCTAAGAGCCCTCTTGGCTCAAGCATGCAAGAATGGGGGGTTATAGATGGGATTAAAATAGAGAATAGCTTAAGTAGGCTAGGAGGGAGAAGAGAAAAGTGGGAGAAGACATAAATGTAAAAGGGATACCACCTTTTGCCTTCAACACACTTGTAGTCTTCAAAAGATGCCTTGATTGGAGCTTGAATAACTTCAAGAAGGCTTGAGGGGTTGGAATGGAGTGTGCAATGGTATATAAGGCCTTGTAGGTGAAATGTATAGGCTTGAGGGAGGTAGAATCTAGCCTAAGTGTTGGAGGGATGGAATATATGTAAGGATTCGGGGTTCTGGAGCAGTTTTAACAAAGCTTCACATCAATTTCAGAGATAGAATATGCAAAGGGGGAGGTCTCTATTTATAAGCAAAACTTTTAGACACTGGCGCATGTAGTACATACGCCTGTGTAAATTTTATACAGGCGGATGTCCTACATACGCGGGTACTATTCCATTAGGAGAATACCACGTGGCACCCAGTGTACTAGTTAAATCTCAATGGTTGATCAAAATTTGGTCGATCTGATCAAAATTTGGGCACATGTAGCATACGCTCCGTCACCGTGAAGGTTCATTTAAACTTTGTCTCGATAATTGAGCCAACCGGGAAGGTTTTGGGGAAATCGGCCATACCCAGGATGTTCTCCTAGGGCTTTCGGTGAACTTTCATGTTTTTGAGGAGTCCGAATGGTGTTTGAAAGTGTGAGATATCGTCTTGGAAAACATGCATAAAAGGACAATTTTGTGGAGCGTCTGTTATACGCTACATGGGTGTTTGAAAGTAGCTGTTTTCGTGTCGCATTATCCAAGCCTTCGGGGAGCGATCATTTTGTTCGGACAGTACCGATGGAAAGTACTCTGAAAATACTTTTGAAAATTCCCAGATTTATGCATTTCTCAAGTCGTTTGACGGTGCATTATAATCAGGGAATCGGGAAAAAGGTCAACTTTGGCGGAGCGTCTGCGAGACGCTCCAGGGGTTGCTAGAAGTTGCAGTTTTCGTGCCGTACAATGAAGGGCTTCGGGAAGCGATCTAGCCAATCGAGCCATATCAATAGAAAGAACTACGGATGAGGTTTCGGGAATTCCTTAGTTTACGCATTTCTCGAGTCGTTTGACGGTGCGTTATAACCAGGGAATCGAGAGAAAAGACAATTTAGGCAAAGCATTTGCGAGACGCTCCAGGGAACTTTTGTTGAGTCGTGGGTGTTTATAGTGTCGTAAGGTCCTATTCAGGTTAAACAGGGGTGTGTGGCGAGACCTTCTATTCAAAATCTTAGGACCGGTATTGTTTCAGGCACATTTGGGTCGCTAGGGGTAAAATGGTCATTTTGATCGGGTTTGGTCGAAAGTGATCAGGAATGGTTTGGCGTGCTATGTTAAGCATGTCGGGTTGTTCAGAGATGGTTTCAGGAGATCCTTTTACCGTTTGGCGAAGTTCGTGCAATGCTGGGACGTTCAGGGGCAAAACGATCATTTCGACCGGAATTAGCCGGAATAGGACCAAATTCAGACCGGATGGCGTGTGGAGTATGTCTAACGGTTTAGTAACATTTTGGAAGGGTGAACTTATCGTTTTGAGGGGTTTTGAACTTTCTCAAAACGTGCCTAGAGGCCTAAGGGGCAGGTTTGGTTATTAGGCCTCTATTGGGCCCAACGGGCCCGAGAAGCGATTGATTGATTGGATAGGGGTTTGAAAATTGATTTGGACTTGAATGGGTTTATGGAGTTTTGAAAGGAAGTTCGGTTGGGCTGGAGATTGCCGAGCGGGTAAAAATGAGGTGCTTACAGAGAGTAGTAAAAGATTTAGAAGGAAAAAGTTAGTTAACATGTTGTTTGGATAACTTTTAAGGAGAGAAGGAACAATAGACTGGGTTGCAAAGGTAGAGAGAGCCCACAATTTAAACATTTTTCTTTACATACCTTCCTTGCTAAAATTGGAAGGAAAAGGAGGGGAAGCGAAGTATTTGATATTATTTTATTTAAATACCAATTATACCCATTAATCTAAGGTCTTACAAATATGATATATATAAAGGTAAAGTATATCACACGATTCGTACATAGGGATGACAGAATAATCTGATTCATATAACAATTATTTATTAAGGTGTTGATACGTTAGCAAAAATAAAAATGAAGGGTTCAAATAACTTGACTTAAAATTTATTTGAAAATAAATGATTTTGTGGTTATATATATATATATAAATAACTCTTAATATAAAATAAAAAAACATAATTTTGATAATATATCATATAAGGCTTCATCTAATCCATTGATTGATGAAATGAATATCTCCATTCTAACCATGGAATGTAGAGGATCCGGAACCCTTTTAAAGTTTTGATGGGTCAGATGACCTATAGACCAACATGTGGCATCATACAATGATGGGATGTGAGGAAGGTTTTTCTCCAGTAAGATAGGGTTTAGGCAAATTCATTACATGCCTGATCCATTGGGATACCCACTCAAAAAATTTATTATGTATTAACATTTAACACCAACTAGCAATAAACTCATGCTATGCACAGAAATTTAGAAAACAAAAAAAGATAAAAAGTTTGAGAACATACCTTTTCATAGTATATGTTCACCTTTAGATTTTTAATTTAATTATTGTGTAGCATAGATGACTCAAGAGTCAAAACATTATGTACATGATATATTACCATATTTTTTCAATTTTTTTTGTAACTCTAGTTTTTTGAAATATATATTAAAATATAAGTTATATTTAACTATCAAACTTATAATTAAGAACAATACTTTGTTTCATAAAACTTAAAATTAATATTATGTGACTAATTTATTTTCATTTTCTTCAAAATGTTATTCCCACTTATCATTACTAAGTTTTAATTAGCTTCACCAATGATAGAAAGCAAACCAACCAATCACATAAAAGGTTTTTTCAAAGAAAAATTCGATGTTTTCCTCACTCCTAATCTACATAAAGAAGTAAGAAACTTTTATTGAATCATTTCCTTACTAAAAGAAGAAAACAATAAAAAAAAATTTTAAAACTTCCATCCAAAACCATTATCCAATTGATTACTTGAAAATTCAATCAAGCACTTTTTGATTCATCTAAATAAATCTAACCAATTCTCGAAGTTACAAAATCTAAAATGCAACTATTTTGACTCTTGCTGGAAAACCATTATGAAGTACATGATGATGAGATGGATACAATGCATTATTAATAGAATCAGTGTTTATTGACCTAAGAAAACTATTTGATCTTTCCTCACAAATCCTTCAAATGATCTACAATTGCAAGTTAAACATTGCTAAAACGATGTGCCCAATAAAAGTGTTGGAAAACATAAAGCTATCTAGACTTGAAAATAGAAAGCAATATTAAAAACATTGGAACAACAGAAACCCAAAAGGAAAAATAGGTTAAATTGTTAATGATAATTTAAGACTTTCAGACCCAACTCTTTCAATAAGAGATGTAAAGCACTCATACAATTCTTTTAAAAAAAATCCAGAAATTGATAAATCCAAAAAAATATAAAGAACATCCAATGCACCAACTTCTTTTTCTCTCTACCCCAACCCCAAAACTACACCACTCCACTGGCTACAAATCCAAATCCAATAGGTTGCTTCACATGAACTCTTTAGTTATATGATGATGGGTTTGCTTGTTTTTAACTACTAATTTGAACCTATCAACATTGTAACCAAACATAAAATTTGAACTCAAAGATGGTAGTACAAAGAAATAGAAAGGTGAGTTGTTGTTGCTGATAGAAGTTCAGTGTAGGGAAAAAGAAGAAGAAAGGGAAAGGAGATAAGGTGGCTGCTTTGTGAGAGAGAGAGAGAGAGAGACAGTAGCCCATATGTAGTTGTGGGTGGCGGTCGTGACTATGGTATGTTTTGTATATAAAGATATTATGAATGGATAAAATAAGTTTAAAAATTTACAACTGGATAAAGATGAAACAAAACTTTAAAATATATAAAAATATTACAAACAAATAAAGTAAGTTTAAAATTTTACAAATGGATAAAATAAGTTTAAAAGGCTACAATCGGATAAAGATGAAACAAAAATTTTAAATGTATAGAGATATTACAAATGGATAAAGTTAAGTTTAAAATTTTACAATCGAATAAATCAAGTTCAAAATTTTACAATCAAATAAAGATGAAACAAAATTTTAAAATTTAAGTTCAAAATTGAAATCTTAGGTGATTGGTTGTTAAGATATGTCTTAGTATTCTTTATCAATGATAGTTTAACATTTTTTAAAAATTCAATGTTATTACTACCAATCAAATTGTGACATGTAATGACATGTGTCACTATCATTATTTTAAAATTTTAAAAATCAGAGAATAATGGATTGAGAGTTTGGCCCTTAAAGACCTGACAATGTTTTGCTATTTATAATAGTATAGATTAGTAATGTATATATAGGTATAATACATAGTTTTGCCTACAAACGAAATGAATTTGGAAATAATATGAAAATATATATATAAAGAGATGGAGAGTAAAAATAATATGCAAGTATATCCATTTATGTCTTATCTACATACTTTTCTCTCCAATGGGTACAGTTTTAATTTGAGCTAAATAATTGCGGAGAGTGTTAGACAAGAAGTCTTAAAAGCTTTTAAGTTATTAAGAAAGAGACTCCATAATACATATTATGCTCTCTAACACTCATTGACATTCAACCTTGTCTTGGATTATATAGATTCAAACATTTAAACATACATGGAAATAGAATGCAAATCAAAACAAATGTAGACAAAGAAATTTGATCCCAAAACCTCCCCCAACTTCAGTTTTGATACCATCATAGAACACTGCTAGTTCCAAAAGTTTACACTCAGTTTGGATGAGAGAGAAAAGGGAAGTGCAAGAAAGTGTCGGTTATGAGGGGTAAGAGAGGAAAGCGAAGGGAAGAGAGGTATTCCTTCTCTTGTTTGATTAATGAGGGAATGGAAAGTGATATTCCATTCCTCTTGTTTGGTTTGACAATAATTAATAAAGAGAAGATAAGTATATGAATTGTATAATATAATAAACAAATTTGGATACTCTCCATTCCATTAATCAATGGATTAGATGAAACCTTATTTGATATCTTACAAAAACTGTATTGTTTTATATTAAGATCTATTTCCTTATGTATAAACACAAAATCATTTATTTTCAAATCTATACGATATATTGTAGCAATAGGTTAGGAAATCTTTGAGCCTTAAACTCTCAATCCAATTTTTACATAATT
The DNA here is from genome assembly GCA_033060915.1 of Euryodendron excelsum. NCBI lineage: Eukaryota > Viridiplantae > Streptophyta > Magnoliopsida > Ericales > Pentaphylacaceae > Euryodendron > Euryodendron excelsum. Next base: position 14,938,325 of record CM065391.1, read on the forward strand.
TTTATTTTTTATAATATTAAAATACCACATGTTGCAATTTGATTGATTAGCCTAAAAACTTTCACTAATAGAGTTATATATATATAGATGGACCTTTAATTCCTAATAAATATTTTCTAAAGTCACTCACTTAAAATTTCTAAAAATTAAAATATTTGTGATATTAGAATAACATTGTTACAAGTTGATTGGGTGTAAAAATAATCTTACCATACTTTCTTTAGATCTTACATTTCTTTCAACATTCAAACTATTAAATATTTAGTAATATTGACACAATACTTATTACTTTAAATAAGTTTTCATACATTATTATGTTATTTAGACTAACATAATGTCCATTTATAGTTATCTATCTGTAACAATATGTTGTTGGGTTTTTAATGTTGCTTAATGTTGACAGACCCAATATAATTTTTTTAGTTTTTTAAAAGTTGAAATTACTAATATTAAATATGTTATAATAGTGTAAGTTTAACCATAAAATATAGAAACTTTGATTTTTTTCATGATTAATAAAATGTTACTAGAATATGTCTTATTTTGAAAAGTTTTACATAAAATTCAAAATATTAGTGTTCTTCTTTTTAAATTTTCTTAGTTTCTTCCCTTGTAATTTTAGAAAGTCTTTCATTTAATTCAAAGCTGTGAAATTTTCTATTCAAAACCCTTTATTTTTATTTAGAATGACAAATCTATTAATACTATATATTATAGCAATTAGTTGTCGGGTGAACTTTTTAAAGTTTTAAATAATAATGTTATATATCTGATAATAGTATTGATCTAACAATAACATATAAAAACAATTATTTTCTATTTCATAATTAGTAAATATTTAATGAAATTGAAGTAATCTAGGTAAACCAAATCTTCCTAACTTAAAATTTTTAATTTGTTTTAGGTAATTATCAGTTTTAAGTAACTATATCTGTATTATTAAATGGATTAATTAAATAAAATCATCTAACATGTGTAATGTATACACTTGATCAATGTAGTTTCTTCACAAGATTGTAAGGTGAAAAAAAATTTAGAACGTTCATAATAAAACTTAGTTTCTTATTGCAAGTTAAGGATTTTTATTACAATCAACTTTTTATTTTTTATTTTAATAACATATTAAATATTATAATTTATTTTAAACAATATTATTAGTGTATAAATTGATAATTTATTTTTATAAATTTTTTATGTTTAATATATATTATTTTTAGTTCATACACAGCACGGGTTCACTGTTAGTAAGTTTTAAGTCAATTTATTTGAACCCTTTATTTTTACTGACGTGTCAATACCTTAATAAATGAAATGAAGATCTCCATTCTAATTATAAATGAAGAGAATCCTAATACAATCAACTTAATATTACAATATATATTTTTTTAACCCACCAATTGATCCCATTAATGTACCCCACGAAAAATAGTTCAGTGGTCAGGTAATACTGAGTACTTGGTAATAATTTCATCACATAGTGGCACGTGGTGTGTGAATTCATCAACAATTTGAGGTTGAGGAGTAGCGGAAAGACTTTTAAGGAAATATCCTATCAGACTTTGCCAAGTGGTATTTTTCCTTAAAAGTCTCTCCACTACTCCACTAACTCAAGTTGCTGGTATATTCACCCATTATGTGTTACCATTTAATAGAGATTATCACTGACTACTTAATACTACCTGACTACTAGACTTTTTCTGTACCCCACCCTTCTCAAGACGTTATAAAAGTAAATCAGTGTCTCTCTGTTTCTTATTTGCCAATTATCTATCGTCATTTCGTGAAATTTTTTTTGTTTCTATTAATAGTTTGATGTTGATTTATATATCTAGCTATAATACAATCATCTTTTATGGGCTTTATTATTTAGGTCGATCCAATCACTCTACATGATTTGAATCAACACTCACTACAAGAAAAAACACGTTTAGTAACAAATAAATAAAATAGTCACTGAATGTTATTTTTTAGTTGCCAATATGAATTCGCAACTATGGTGGTGACTAAATTATTTAGTGGCCTATTAGAGGTTACTAAATGTTATGGCAACTAAGTTTTGGTTAGTCGCTGATATGTGATCAATGGCGACTAAACGTGGCAACTAAATTGGTAGTAGCCAAAAGGTAATTAGTCACTAAAAGATGTCATACGGCAACCATTGACGTTAGTTGCGAAACTCCCATAATTGCCAATACTTAGTCAGCGGCGACTACACTTTGCAACTAATTATTAGTCGCTATAGCTTATTAGTCGCCAAAGTCATCTATAGTGACCAATATAAGTAGTTATAAATCCCATGATCATAAGGACTTTCACAACGAAAACATGTTAGTAACCAAAGAATTAGTTGCTCATTTGTTAAGAAGATATTGGAGACGACCATTATTATCCGAAACCTATACGGATCACAATCGATCAATTCTAACTTAACAAGTACACAGAGCTTTGTATAAAGAAACTATATACTTAATTTCAATAAAAATATCAGTGCCAACATCCACAAAACTATATCCACCTATGTAAACAATAAAATTCTAAAATGCATGTAAATTAATCTAGCCAAGTCTAATATTCACAATCATAAACCTTTATAATTCATAAGTATGAACTAGCCTAAAATAATATGTGCAGTTAGCCCTAATATTAACATCTAAAATCTTTGTCCCACCAAAATTTCGTCCCACAAAATTTTCGTCCATAATGGCCATCAGTAATCTGTAAAAGAATAAACACGAAAATAAAAGATTTCATTAGTAACAGTTCTAAGATAGAAATTGTAATGTGATTACAAAAGACTTACAAAATTTGAACTTGATGTGGGCAGAATAAAAAAAGTGAATAACCATTGTGTCTTATTCATTGTCCAACGGTCAATTTGATTTTAAGCAAAAGTGAGAGGCAATTTGAAAAGCGTACTTATATAAATACCATATATCCTCTCATAATGCCATATACATATATAAATGTAGCTATGTTCGTGGCAGCTGAAAACAAAAAGGTCAAAACAGTGCATATATAACAGATTGAAGATCCCACGATAGCGTGCTAATAGCACAGAAAGGTTTTTTCACAGGACGAAGGACCGCGTGATCGCGTGATAGACCTCGCCATCTCGCGCTAGACCTTGCCATTGCGCGCTCTGACGGGTTACCTGGCCTGGTGAAGAAAACAAAACTACAAATGTTTCATAAGAGACATATCACAAGAACTCTCTCTCTTTTCTCACCATTGTGCCTAGGACAGGTTAAAGGGGTCAAAATTTAACACTCGTACATTAACATATAATGCATATGGCTCTCTTTTTTAATCTAATACATTAACATATGACTCTCTTTTTGAATTACATTTACTGCATATAATGCATGGACAATAACTTAATTAAGGGGTCAAACTTAACACCCATACATTAACATATAATTCCCTCTTTCTAACATTTTCTGCATATAATACACGGACAATAGCTTAATTTTGATAATAAAAATTACATCAATTACGGCTTGATAATTGGAGTTCCAAACTGGGTCTTTATTACGATAGGAAATGTATTTCAGGTTTTAAAAAACTACTAATTTCCAATACACAAGTACTTGTAAACAAAAGTCAAGTGAGTCTGTATGCCTTTAGATTCCAATAACCTTGATGCCTCTACTCCCTGAGCAAGCAAAACATTACAAGCCACGAAGGAAGAAGTACTAGCATTCATTTTTCAAGCAATTTCTAATATAGCAAATATAGTCATATTTCTCCTGAGATACTCACTTGCCAAGTTGAAGGTATTTTAAACAACGAGTGTTCTAGAGGACCTCAATTTCCTTATACAATTTCAGTAGGTCATGCACTTACAAATAATGATAAACTCAAATGTCAAAACTAAATATGTAATCAGTAGAAAGGCTGGCTATAACGTTTGTTTGACCATCCCTAATCACAATTGTCCCATTTGAAATATGTTGGATCCTGGAAGTACTATACCAACTACATCCCAACAAACATAAACACAATACTATAGTCATCCAACACATCATATCCACATGCACAATTTTAAACCGATATTGGCAAACAACTTAAATATTAAATAATGGCGTGACCAAGGTTAATATGCAAATCCAATTCTCAAGGCAACACCATACCATGAGGAGGTCTGATAATCCAAATTGCCATTTAAACTATATTCATATAGTGGATCATATTGGAACTAAAATTGAGAATATGATGGTAGGAGAAAGAAAAGGAATCAAGGCATCATAACTTTTCAGTCAACAATTGTGTCCAATTATTCCAATGGACATATCTTTCTAATGTATCCCTTCTTTTATTCTTTAAGAAATAATTTTAAAATACTAGAAAGTTTTGTATTGAAAAACTAAAGAAAATTTGTTTTGAAAATTTTGTAACAAGTCACATGTCAAAAACTATTTATTTTTTTTGGTAAATTAATGGCACAAGAAGAAATCAATACCTTCCTAATATTCAACACCTTCCTTAAAATCAAATTTTTACTTGAATTGGTAGAAGTATTTCAAGAAGACCAAACTTCCATAATAACCTCAACGAAGCTTCTGCAGAACCATAACCACTACCCCACCCTGCCACACCACCACAACCATTGCCCCACACATCAACAATCACCTCTCCCAGCCACTACCCCACCCTCCACCCTCACCCAAAAACATCAACCCCTCTCCAATATTCCCCCAAAAAAATTCAAAAGAAAATTTATCAACACAAAATTAAACACAAAATTCATCTCCAATATTAAAAAAAGAAGAAATTAAATGCATAAAATAAAAAAATTTTAAAAAAAATCTGAAAACCTAACCTTCTTAGATTGGGTGCGAGTGGTAGATGGTGGCATCGGTGAGGGTGGGGGTGGAGTTGGAGGAAGATGTGCTCCGGTGGCGATGGAGGAAGATGTTGCATCGACAGAGGCGAAGGAAGACTCTCGTGGCATCGGCAGAGGTGGAGGCCATGAGGTGGCTGCTGGGTGGGGGTTGAAAGGGTTAGGGCTTTAGCTTCGACAGGTGGAGGCAATGGACGATGGCAATATCTTATGGCTTCAAAGAGATCAAGTGAGAGAAAGAGAGAGAGAGCACAGAGAGATGGAGAGAGTACATAGAGAGATTGAAGAGGAGAGACGTAGAGAGTCGACTGACGCTAATTTTTGGGGAAACCTTTTGGAGGGAATGGGGTTTCACCTTTTCATTAGATGGAGGGAAAAATTGGAACATAAAAAAAAAACCCACTCACATATCTGCTGCTGATATCCAATCCATCCAAAACCGATTCTCCTTTTTCATTTTAAAATAGATTTCCTTCATATCTGCAACTGATATCTGGAATTCTTGGCTGACTTTATTACCCGTCTTCCAACTGAATTTAGGGCATCAAAACGACACAGTTTGGAGTTTGGCCCTTCACAAAAGTTTTAGATCTCGTTCTCAATTTTCCAACGCACCTAGGCTTGCTTTATTCTGACATCTAGAACTCTAGATACAGGCTGAAAACCGAAACAGGGTCTAGGCCACAGTAAACTTCTGGACAGATTCAAACTTCTCCGTTTCTGCTAAGGTTTGAACTTCAAAACAGCTGAACTGGGTTTTGGGATCTTCATAAAAGTTTTAGGCCCACGTCTTAGCTTTCCAGCAAGCCAAAATAACTTTGAATACTATAAAGACTTGTCGGATGGATGAACATGCCATAAGTATTGATATCAAAAGTAGATGGTACAAGAATGATCCATTTGTGTTACCAAATCAAGTCCAGCAAGTTTTCTACATCAATGATACCAAGTATAAGACGTCAATCAAGGAAGATTGGAAAGTTGTAGAACGCTTCCAACATCGAGGAATATGGGATGTGCCAGAGAAATATGATATAGATCAAACAAATGATCCCGTTGATGTGTTCCAATAAGAAACGAGCACAAAGATTGCACCAATTATACTTGAAGATCGCATTACCAATGATTTGCTTAGGACTGATGTTGATCCAAAAGTTACTAGCAAGGAGACAATTTTACAATCCAGGATTCAGCAAACAAAAGATGGTGAAGAAGAAGCATTCCGTCATGATCAAGAAGATGAACTACTAAAGAACCCAAATGATGAAGAAAAGTTTGATAACTTTGACGTAAACCTTGCATAGAACCGACATGATGTAACAGTGAATGCATGTGGAAGCCACAATTGATTCTGTGATCACCTATATTCAAGACGGTCACATACCTTCTCCACCACCTCCTCGTGCTTCTTAGTGATTTTGTGCTAAAAAGTAGGAGATTAGCTTGGTAATTGTTTTTTAAGGTAGTAGCTTGGTTGTGTGGTGGTGATAGTGTGGTTGGTTGTTTTGATCTTTTTAGTTTTAGTTATGTTGTTGGACGGATTTGTTTTGGACAATTTGGTTTGAATGATATATATTATGGTTTAAATGAAGATTCATATTTCTTTTGTGGTATATTTTGGGATTGTTAATATGTTATTGAACATGTTTGTATTTTGATAGATTATATTTACTTTATTAACCCGTTAAGTAAGGTGGATGTTTAAGAGGAAGAGAGTTTCAATATAGGGGGAGATAATTTATTATCTCATAAAATGGAGCGCGCCATTGCGAGATAATAGCACGCTAATAGCACAGAGAGTTAAGTGGATGAAATCAATAACTGCGCGATTGCGGCCTAATAGCGCGCTAATAGCACAGAGAGTTCAGTGCAGTTCACTGTAGGAGCGTGCCATCACGCGGTTGATCCCGCGATCGCGCGCTACTGACAGTTTATGTAACTTATGAATATGAGCCATCTTTTATTTGTCATTGCTGAAATTAAAAGCCATGTGGGCTTAATTCATCAAATTATAGTATACCAATTGAATGCATATGGGATATATTTGCCTTAAGTTACTCCAAAGTTCTAAGTTACTTCATTTTATTTGACTTCTTATAGTTAGCATGAAACAAAATATTTTTGAATTGGTGATTGGGATGAGATTACTTTCCGTATGCATGCTATAACAAGGCCAACGTTACCTGAAAACTTATTTATTTACAGCTCACTCATTAATTAATGAGAAAGATGTATGGTTAATTGAGAGTTGACATGTTTTACATTTCATTCAATGGGAGTATTCCCTTGTCTCTGTTTTCCCTCCCATCACTGCAAAAAATTTAGCTTTCCAATAACCAATTTCGTGGTCAAGTTACTGGATTTTCAAATGAATCATTGCCTCCATTGGATACATTGGATTTGAGTAGTAACAAACTAGAAAGGCATATTCCCACATCTTTCTTTGAAATTAAAAGGCTAAATATCCTCATACTTTCTTTCAACAGCTTCAATGACACCATAGAGCTAGATGTGATCTTGGGGCTACAAAATCTTACAACAATCTAGCTTTCATACAACAGCTTGACAGTTAATGCCAGTGAAAGCAAGTCTAGCTTATCTTCCTTTCCCGAGCTCAGCATATTAAAAATGGCTTGTTGCAAGCTGCAAAGATTTCTTGACCTACAGAACCAATCGAGAATGATTTATTTGGACTAAATAAATTTTTATCAAATTTTAGATTGCAACCAAACTTTAGTCGCAAATGTTAAACATTTGGCAACAACAAAAAACTTAGTCACCTAATGTTCAACTTTTGGCAACAATGCATTAAGTTAGTTGTCGAAAACTATAACTATTGGCCACTAAAAAGCCATGGTCACTAAAATGTTAATAATAGTGACCAAATTATTATTTAGTTGCTAGACATGTAACTATTGGTGACTACCCACAATATGGTCACAATAATTAGTCGCGAAATGCGTTTTTTCTTGTAGTGACTTTAGTCTATTGCACATTGGGGAAAAAGCATTTTGAGTGTGAATTTATGCCTCAAGATTCAATAATTTTTGTAATATTATCTATTTCACCAAAAAATTTGAATTGTTAAAAAGCTAATTTTTGTTTCCTAAATTTATTGTAGTATGACAATTTGTCACTGCCAATATCTGATAGTATGTCACTGAAAAAATTTCCAAGCAACTGAATAGGAGATTCATGGATGAAAGATTATTTAGTAATATACATTGAAGACATATTTATTAGTATCAATAATGAGGTTATTATATGGTGTCGCGCCCAGATTTTTTGCACTCGAGGAATACTCACACAAGCGGAAAAAATACTGTACTCTCTCGTTAGAACTCACCCTCCTAGAAGAATGAGTGCGACTAAGTTTGAATTGAAAATTTGATTTGAATAAAGAGCTTTTAGAAAAAGATTTGGAGTCGCCATCTAACTTGATTAAGGTGAGTTAGGTCACCTAAAAACTAAGAATAATCCGAAAACTACACTTAGGGTTTTTGAAAAACGATTTTGAAAATATCTCCTCAAGAGAGGGTTTTTAAGAAAAACAGGTTGTTTGGCAACCTTTGAAAAACATTTAGCCCTTTTTGAAAAATAACTCCTTTTGGTCTTTGAAAACAGTGATCCTAGGTTCGGAGGTTGGTTATGTGTAGGGAAGACGCACTAAGCCATCACCCTACCCCGCCCTTTCGGTACCTACATGTCAATCTACCCTAGATTCACCTATGAGAGTCTTCGACTAACTATAGTTCAATCCTACCCACTTTGAAAAACAATGCTTGAAAAGAAACTAACATGATGTATGATATGCAAGTGCAAGTTAAGAGAATTGAAAAATAGATTGGAAAAGAGATTGATTTGATTTGAAAATAGATTTGAAGAAATGAAATTGAAGTTGGAAAGTTTGAAAATTTGGAAATAGAAATTTGAAAATAGAAATTTTAAAATTAGAATTTTGAAAATAGACTGAAATTTGGGATTTGAAAAACGTGAAGACCGCACCCATGAGGGTGGAATTGAAAGTTTGAAAAGTATTGTGACCGCACCTATGAAGGTTGCCTATGTATCCCTTTGGAGGAATCAGGTCAGTCGTAGTTCGAACAAGAGTCCAATTGAAAAGAGATTGACTTGAAGAGAGAGATTGGATTGGAAGAAAGAGATTGAATTGAAAATTGGATTTGATTTGAGATTAGAAGAGGAGATTGGAAATTGAAATTGTGAAGATTGGACTTGCTTTGGAAAGATTGATTTTGGAAAGACTTGGTTTTGGAAAGATGGAGGTTTAGGAAACCTAGACTTAGGAAAGGTAGGAGACCTAGGAAAGACTTGAGATTAAGAAAGATTTGACTCGAACGTTGGACTTGGAAGATTTAAAAAGATTGGATTTTGGGAAATGTTCGAATTAGGAAAGGTCCGAATTAGGAAAATTTCTAATTAGGAAAGTTTCATTTTTGGAAAGTTTCAAATTAGGAAAGTTTTGAATTTAGGAAAGTTTTAGGTTTAGGAAAGTTTTCACTTTAGGAAAGTTTTGAAATAGGAAAGTATTGAATTTAGAAATGTTTTGAATTAGGAAAAGTTTAGTTTAAGAAAGGCTTAGAATTTGGAAAGTTTCAAGTTAAGAAAGATTTGAATTTTGGAATGTTTTGAAAAAGGGAAGTTGTGAATTTGGAAAGTTTTGAAACAAGGGAGTTTTGGAAATAAGAAAGTTTCGGATTTGGAAAGATTTGAAATTTAAAAAATTTAAGATTTAGAAAATTTTAGAGTTCGAGTTTTAGAAAATCTTGAGATTAGGAAAGGTTTGAATTTAGAAAAAGTTTAAAAACTTAGATTTGAAAAGTTAAGATTTGAAAAGAGGGTAGAATTAGAAAAGGGTTGAGTTAGGAAAGATTTAAAAGTTGAGTTTTAAAATTTAGGAAAGATTTTATGTTCAAGTTTTGGAAACTTAAGGTTTAAGAAAGTGGAAGTTTAGGAAGGATTTGAATTAAGAAAAAGTTGGATTAGGAAAGGATTGGATTTTGTTTTGAAAAGAGAAGGTTTGATTTTGTTTTCAAAAACGGGGGATAGGATCTAGTTTCCTAAACGGGTAAATTAGATTTAGTTTCCTAAAGGGAAAATAGGACTTGGCAAGGATTTGGAAAGGGAAATTCCAGAAACCCTAGTTTTGAAAAATTATAATTTTGACGTAGAAAAGAGGCTTTGGAAACATGTATAGTTTTGATGTAGAAAACAAAAGATTTTGGAAACCTAGGTTTGGGGCAAAGTTTGAAAATCATGTTTTCGGAGAGAAAATTAGGGTTTCCTAATTGTGGGTTCTAGGGCTTGACTTGGGCTCTAAGGAAAGAGTTTTTTGGAAAGCGCGTTTTTGGAAACGAAGATTTTGGAAGAAAATCCTAGAGAGGAGTTTTTGGAGGGAAGAATTTTTGGAAAGGATAGTTTTTGGAAAGATATTTTTAAAGAAAATGAGTTTTTGGAAAGTGTGTTTTTGGAAACGAAGGTTTTGGAAGGAAATCCTAGAGAGGAAGTTTCAAGAAGGAAGATTTTGGAAAGAGAGTTTTTTAGAAAGGTTTTTGGAGAGAGTTTTTAGGAAGGTGAATCTAGGGAGTGTTTTAGAAAATGAATTTTGAGGAGAAAGAGTTTTTGGAAAGGAGTTGAAAAAGGAAGCTTTGAAAAATAGATTTTGGGAGGGAGTTTTTGAAAACAATTTTGGAGAGGAGAGTTTTAGGAAAATATGTTGAAAACAAGAGATTTTTAGGAAGAAAGACTTTTTGAAAAGAGAGTTTTTAGAAGGTGTAAAAACATCTCACTTTCCTAAAGCAATTCTAACCATAAGAGGGCTAGAACCACTTTAGGAAAGTGGTTTTGAAAACGACAAGATTTGAAAATATGGACCGTATTGGTCAGTTTGAATGTAATACTTTCCTAAAGCAATCCTAGCTATGGAAAAGCTAGAATCACCCTGGGATTGTGATTTTGAAAACATGTTTTGAAAAAGAGATTTTGATGCAATTTTGAAAACAAGTTTGAAAACGATTTTGAAGATAACTTTGAAAACAACTTTTGGAAGATGCAAGACCATGATATGCGCAATGCAATTTGGGGTTGTGAACATACAAGGCTAAGGCTTCACCACATAATCAAGGGGGCCGAACCCACGTGGTCTCTAGTTAGACTAGAAGAAAACCCCCGACACGACGACTCTTCAATAGCCCAATCCTACACATGGACAGGGAATCCCCTTGTTTCAAGCATGCAAAGAAAGGGGGGAAAGAGATGGGGGATTAAAATAGAGAAAACCCAAGTGGGTTAGGAGAGAGAAGAGAGAGGGGGGAAGTGCGAAAATTTAAATAGAAAGCCTACTGTATGTCTTCTTTATTTTGCGCGCCTTACTTGTCTTCAATCTTCGGTCTTCGTCTTGATCTTTTTCTTCAACCTTCAAGGGTTGTCTTCAAGCTTTAGATGGCAGCTCTTCAAGTCTTCAAAGGATGGTTGAAGGCCAGTGTATGAGTGTACGGGGGTGTGTATGAGCGTATAGGAGGCTAGGGTTTGTGTAGGGTGGCTAGGGTTTAGAAAACCTAAGGAGGCTAGGGTTTAGGGAGTGCACGAGCTCTGTATATCAAAATATATGATTTTTAGGTTGAGTTTACTAATCCTTTTCACGTTGAATGAGACTATGTATTTATAAAGGTTGGACAACACTGGCGCCTGTTGCAGTGGCGCCAGGCCAGAATTTACCCTGGCGCCACTAGGAGTGGTGCCAGGCCAATTTTTGGCTTGGCGCCACTACTAGTGGTGCCAGCCATTTAGGAAATATTTAAGGTCAGTAAGCAACGTATCTTTGACTAGATTTGGGCGCCTGTACTAGTGACTACTATATAATTTTTAGCCTGGCTTTACTAGGAGTGACTCCGGAAAGTCCGGGAATGATTTGGAGGAACCGGGAATAACCCGGAAGGCTGGAAAGGAGTAGGAACACTTTAAATAGTGTCCTGAAGGTATTTGACTTGAAAAGTGAGGATAAAATGTGTCGGAAAGGTTGACCGGGCTTTTAGGGGCAAAATGGTTAATCGGATTGGGAAATTGCCGGGACGGACTCGAACTGTCCCGGAAGAAGACTTGGGATGTGAAAACATTATTCAAAATGTTCCTAGAGGTTGCCGGTTTGATTTCCAGAGCCGGGGTGGTCGGAAAAGGAGACCGGCCCACCAGGGGTAAAACGGTCATTTTGTACCGGGTTTGCCGGAACTGACTCGGAATGATTCGAAAAGGTAAAGGAAGGTTGAGAATACTATAAAAAGTATTCTCGAAAAATTACCGGTTTGATACCTAGAGCCGGTGTGGTTCCCGAGGCGTTCGGATGCCTAGGGGCAAAATGGTCATCTTGACCGAAAAGTCTCGGAAAAGGTCCAAAGGACAGTTTGGTCATTTTTCACCAAAGTGGGCTAACAGACACTGGTGTTGACCTAGGTTTTGAGTGTTTTCACCACTCTAACGGCGGTCGTCGTGACATAGGGGTTTGTTGGCAATTCCCTATATCGACCTATTTATGAGTATTTCCGCTACTCTAACGGTTTTGTAAGTAGTTTCGCTACTCGGACCGTCTCGAGGAATAAACTGTCTCGAGAGAGGGATTGGAAAAGGGGACTTACCATCTCCGAGGAGACGTGCCTGGATTGGAACCGTCTCGAGGAATAACTGTCTCGAGAGTGGGATTAGAAAGGGGTCTTACCATCTCTGAAGAGACGTGCCTGGATTGGAACCGTCTCGAGGAATAAACTGTCTCGAGAGTGGGATTGGAAAGGGGTCTTACCGTCTTCAAAGAGACGTGCCTGGATTGGAACCGTCTCGAGGAATAAATTGTCTCGAGAGTGGGATTGGAAATGGGACTTATCGTCTCCGAAGAGACGCGCCTGGAGTGGAACCGTCTCGAGGAATAAACTGTCTCGAGAGTGGGATTGGAAAAGGGTCTTATCGTCTCCGAAGAGACGTGCCTGGATTGGAACCGTCTCGAGAAATAAACTGTCTCAAGAGTGGGATTGGAAAGGGGTCTTACCGTCTCCGAAGAGACGTGCCTGGATTGGAACCGTCTCGAGGAATAAACTGTCTCGAGAGAGGGATTTGGAAACGGAAAGGAAAGGACAATGCCCCTAAGGGCATTTTGGTCATTTTGCCTCTATTTGGGCCTGATAGGCCTGCGAAGCGATGGACAGACGGGATTTGGACCTAGAGAATTGGTTTCGATTGGAATATGCCCACAACGACTTGAAAACAAGTCTGGACGGAGTGTAGACTGCCGAGCAGTCAAAAATGGGGTGCTTACATGTGGTAGTTTCAAAATATGAAAACACATCAAGAGCAATTGTAACAGTACATATATTTATATATATTTTGCAAAAAACAATGGCGACAATATAGTATGATTAATGCCTTTTATTTATAATTTTAGAATTAATGTTTAAGCTGTTACATTGCCTCATTAACAAAATTTTCTGGAGCTACCAGTACATCCCATTTCATATTCATTGGGGGTTGAACCCTCCATTTATATCCTAGTTTATATTTAAGGCTTCCACATTCATTCCCCCTACTCTGCCTAAGCCAACTAAGTTCGGGTTTAGGTAAGTCGAGCAATTTAACCCGTACATTTCAAATTTAGATTTAATACATATACTAATTTTTTTCTAATCTCACATATTTTTAAAAAATAGTAATTAGCCTACATAATAAAGGGTATACAATACTTTCTTATCTTTAGAAAAAATCATACTCTTTATATATAGTATAGTTATGGGTACTTATGTATTATCATAATATAATAGGGACGCTATATCGTCAGGTTAGTTCAGATTAGATGTCACCCAAACCCTAACTCATCTCAAGCCCTCTTTGGATTTCAATCTTTCTTTCATAACCTATGTAACTATGCTTCAGTCCTTGAATTGGTGAATTGAGATTAAATCTCTTTCAGATCTCTGAACTCAAATGGTTAAATTCTTGAATTCTTATTGAAACATTAGATGGTTACCATTGTTTTGTTATTATATTAAAATAAAAAGTAACACATTTCTAGTGAGATGCTCCTATTCTTGATATATTTTTACAAACAACGCTCTCGCACTACTACTGATGTTCTCGCTTTGGTGAATCGTTGGCTCAGTACTTGTCCCAATTGTTTATAAACCACACCCCCCCCCCCCCCCATGCACACACACACACAAATTCTATTACACTGTGTTTGGAATAGTGGGATTTGATAGAATTTGGAATTCAAAATGGAATTTGATATGTTTGGAATGGATGGAATTAAAAATGGAATTTGATTTTGGTGAGATTTGAAAAGAAGAAAAGGTCAACTTGAAATCCTTTGAAAAATGGTCGGATTTTATGGGAATTCGAATTACTAAAATCTAATAAAAAATTAGTTATAATATTGCCCTTCTTTCCTTTTTAGAAATTTCTTACTAGCTAGCATAAACTAGGGGCATCATTGTCGACAAATATATTTTCTTTCCAACTCTTAATCAAACCAAATAGAAAAATAGAATCCTTTACTTCTAATTCCAATTATTTTCAAACACAAAAAGGTAATTTCTTAAAAATCCTTCCCTTTCTTTCCCATTTTAAATTCCAATTCCAAAAAGGAATTTGTTCTCATTTTCCTTGGTGAAATTGTGATTCCTTATAAACGTAGGTGAATATGTTTTTCTATTAAAGTGTTTGTTAAGTTTATTCGTTTAAAGTGGTATGTGGAGCGCACAAGTTGTCCTGGTAGGGACTTTGTATGCCCCACTCATATAAAGGGTTCAAGCCACGGCCTCCCATTTCCCCTATCCCCTAATAAGCTTGCTCCTTCACTCCCCATTACCCCTTCTCCAAAATAATTATAAATATATATTGTTCCTTGTAATTTTTCAAAAAAATAAATAACAAAAAAGTGGTAGGTACGTGTATGAGTTATTTATGATACCTTTCCGTTGAAAAAATTATAAAACATAAAAATTATTTACATTGTGCTTGAATTAAGAATTTAGTGATGAAAAAAGTCTCCGTATGACTTGTTGAAGAAGTTAGTATCAATTCCCATACACAAAATGATGTGTCTTGTGCACGACCCCATTTAGTAGGTGTGGGACTCTCTATATGAAGTAAGGAGTAAGAACACATAGTGCTATAAGAACACTGAATAATTTCTCCATTAAAAAAAAATTTTTATTTTGACTTCTTGAAGAAGTTAGTATCAGATGCTCTCAGATCCCGTTTCTGTCCTGATTGCCGTCTACACTTGAGAAAATAGTAAATACGTGGCAGCTCAATAGAGCCACGGTTGAAAGCGACCACCTAATCGTCCTAGCATTCCTCGCGTTAAATTCCGAAGGGCGACATTGTCATGGTGGTCCCAATACCAAATTTTGTCAAGATTTACTATATATGTGATTTAGAAATAGCATTAGGAGATTTCAAACCCTACCCAGTTCTTATTCTATTATTATTTTTTATACTTCATCTTGTTTCATTAGTTCTCCAAATGCAGCTTTGCATGGCTTTCAGGCCTTCGTTTTACTATATATATATATATATATATATCTATATATATCTATCTACTCATTCACTAACCTTACTGGAGGCAAACACATCTTCATCCTCCACTTCATTGTTATTACTGGAAAAGAAACATGGATGCCCTGTTCTTATATCTATTGCCCCTTGTAATCCTCTTTGCATCACTGTTTATCATATCTCGCGCTAGAAAGACCAACACGGGCAGCTCAAAACTTCCACCTGGGACAACCGGATGGCCGATGGTTGGAGAAAGTGTGAAGATTGCCATGTTCGGCCCAGATAGATACATAAAGGATAGAATGAACAAGTTCTCACCGGCAGTGTTCCAAACCTCCCTGTTGGGAGAAAAGTTGGCGGTGTTTTGTGGACCAGCAGGGAACAATTCTCACCTCTTGGTTGCCACTCTCAATCAAAAAGGCTTTGATCTTCCCTTCATTTGTCGATAATTCTCTAAAAGACATAGCAGCCTTGAAGCGTAGCTTTATGAAGCTCTGCGCCATTACATACCGATAATGGATACCATGGCATGCGAGCACATAAAGGCAGAATGGGCTCCGAACGGAGAAGTTAAAGGTTGTTCCTTTGTCGAAGAAGTACACTTTTGATTTGGCATGTCATTTGTTTATGAACATTGACGATCGTAAACATATTAAGACGTTATTCGATCCCTTTAGCCTTGTTACATCCGGTTTGTTTTCTTTGCCCATTGATTTGCCCGGAACTGCTTACAATTGTGCCATCAAAGAGGGAAAATTTGTTCGGGAGGAGCTTTTGGAAGTCATTAGGCAGAGGGAAAGAGAACTATCCTCTAACAAGGATTTGGTTGCCAAAGATCGATTGTCTCGCATGCTGCTTGCTGTGGATCACGAAAATGACAAGTTGATGAATGAAATGGAGATATCTAACAACATCATAGGTTTATTAGTGGCCAGCTATGACACTACAAGTACTGCACTCACCAAGGTCTTGAACTTTCTTGCAGAGCTTCCTCATATTTGTGAAGAGGTCTATAGGTGTATTAATCCAAACTGGTTTGGCTTCTCCTAGTGAATGTCTAAATGAAATTTCCTAACAATTGCGCCTTAATTTCATGCACCTTTTAAGTTGAGATTTATTTAGTCAATTTAATAAGTAATCTTATACAAATTTTCCGTAATAAGGTCATAGGTTTATATAACTTTTGTTCATTTTACTGCAATTGTCTAACATAATAGGTTCTTCCCTATTACAGTTGGTTTCATTTGCCTCAACCACATCCTCTCTCTCTATCTCTCTCTATCTCTCTCTCTCTCTCTCTCTCTCTCTCTCTCTCTCTCTCACGCATTTGCTCGCATGCATTTTTATGTTCTGTGCTTCTCATATAATTAAATGCACCTTTTATTTCAGTTCTTGAAAATCATCAAAACTTAACATTGTCTGAACAAATTTAATCTTAACATGAAATTGGCCAGTCTTGATCAACAGAACAAATGGGGATTGCAAAATTGAAAGGTCCAGGGCAGTTGCTAACTTGGGAAGACATTGAGAAGATGAAATACACTTGGAGGGGGGGGGGGTGGGGTGGGGGGGGGGGGGGGGGGGGGGGGGGGGGGGTTGGGGTGGGGGGGTGGGGGGGGGTGGGGGGGGGGGGGGGGGGGGGGGGGGGGGGGGGGGGGGTGGGGGGGGGGGGGGGGGGATCACATGAAGCATTGAGGCTAGCACCACCTGCTCAAGGATCATTTAGAGAGGCCACAACAGACTTCACATATGCCGGTTTTACCGTTCCTAAGGGTTGGAAGGTACATGATAACTATTCCATTGGCTTCTTAATGCTAAAACATATTATGATTAAAACTAATAGAATCAAAACTCAAACAAATTTCTTGCAGACATTTTGGACTGTACATACAACACACAAGAATCCTAAATACTTTCTGAACCCAGAAAAGTTCTTTATCATACACATTCGTATCCTTTGGGGGAGGACCTCGAATGCGCCCTGGAAAACAGTATGCCCGACTGGAGATACTTGTTTTCTTACATAACGTTGTAACAAAATTTAAAATGGAGAGATAATATTCCATGCGTCCCCCATTCCTAAGAGTGGTGTACCGGTTCGCCTTCAGCCTCATGGAAAATAAATCTCCTATAGCGTGGTCACTTGATCGTTTTCGTGGCGCCCTTTTTACGTGGCCTAGTTGGTGTCACAAATAATAGGTGTAAACATAGAAACAATATCTGAGTTTGAAGCTTTTGTACTGATATTATTACAGTAAGGTGATAAGTTGCTCTCATATTTCTAGCATTAGTTCTGAATGAACTTGAAGCCCAGCCTGCGGCATGCAATGTAATTTCCGTTGCTACTTCAAATTCCTTTTTTTATATATGAACAGGTAGAATGTCTTTTGAACTCATTCCTTTCTGTCATGCAATATTGGTCGCAAGTTTCTATAGATATGGGTAAATAATAAAGGGTTAATTACACTTTTAGTCCCCACAACTTATAACCTATCTCAATTTGGTCATTGTACTTTTAATTTCATCAATTAGATCATTTAATTTAGCAAATTATGTACAAATAGTCTAATTGAAAATAAACGTTAAATAAATTGACAAAAAATGATCACGTGTCATGCATGTGAAAGGCACAATAGTAAATTTATATTATTCTTGAGCGCTAATTAAATTATTGGTCCATGTAATTTATCTCATGTCTCAATTTAATCCATGTACTTTTAATTTTTTCAATTAACTCTTTTAATTTAACAAAATATGCATAAATAGGCCCATTAAAAACGAATGTCAAAGAAATTGATATATATATATATATATAAGACTGTTTCACGGTCGTGAGGAGGATAATGATAAATTCATATCATTTTTCTTTTTTTGTCTCTTTTGTCTCCGCCTGCAGTAGCCTGACCCATAATCCCTAACCCACTCCCATCATCAAACAGCACCCCAGTAGTACCCACCCCTACCTCCACTACACCACACCCACCCTCCCTTGTCGCCGTCCCTGATAGAAACTTATGCAAAATTTAATAAAAACAATAATCAATAATTCCTACAAATCAATAATCATCATTATTATAGTAGCCAGGCATCCAACACCGCCAGAGCTCAAACCCGTCCAAGCACGACCAAAATTGCTTATAAAATAATGGAAATGGTAAAGGATGGTTGGGTATGTCTAATTAAAAAAAAAAGACTTAAATTTACCATTTTAACTCATTTGTGTGGTGCTTGGACAATTTTTTGGGTTAATTTCTGTTAGGCCCGTTTTCAATTGGATTGTTTTTACATATTTTGCTAAATTAAAGAAGCTAATTGACGAAATTGAAAGTATAAAGATCAAATTGAGACCCGGGTAAATTACAGAAATTGATTGTGTAATTAATATTTAAAAATAATATAAATTTACTATTGTGCCCCTCATGCGCATGACACGTGATTAATTTTCTTCAGTTTCTCTAACATGCATTTTCAATTGGACTATTTGTGTGTATTTCACTAAATTAAAAGATTTAATTGACAAAAAATTAAAAGTACAATAACCAAATTGTGACAAGGAGTAAATTATAGGGACTAATAGTGTAATCTACCCAATAATAAATATAGACATACATGATCTGAATATTGTTGTGCAATGGAAATGATTGAGCAATAGCTAACAAGATACAGATCGTGTGGTGCAAGTATTGATAATTTTAGCAGCAGCTATGATTTTACTGGGGCAAATTAAGTTCTTTTCTTTGTTTTTTTTTTTTTTTTTTCTTTGCTCGTTCTATCAAAGGTTCTAAAAGGCTAGGAAAAGTTTTACCCCTCATCCCGCTGCCCCCTTCACCAATGAGGGCAGGATTCAAGCAGATCAAGTCTGTTTAATCAAAATACTTTTTAATCTTTTGATCTATATATATATGATTCATGAAAATTCAAGGTCTAATGAGCAATACACAAAAATTCGAAATTTGGAGGTCAGAAAAGACGAAACTAAATATAGGTAATGAGAACTATGAGCCAATAATAGATGACCATGTGCTGATTTGAAAATGGAGAGAGAAGATATCCATTACTGATAATTTGGGGATGTTAATTGGGTCGGTCCGGCCCGACTCAGGCCGTGGCCCACCAAGGTCAGGTTGAGCTTTGGGAGATGTCACATTTTTTGGGCCTAGCTGGGCCGTGCCAAAATGTAAAGGGAAAGATTCAAGCCCAACCCACGGCCCTAGGGACGGGCTTGGGCTTCGCCCTTTGACGGGCTTTTTGGATAGGTCTTTCGATTGGGCCTTTTTGGCCTATTTTTTTTGTAGCATTATGTTTTTAAAACTAATAAATTTAATTATAAAGTATACACTATAATTCTATGAATTAGAAATTTATTTGTAAGCTTATATATATTTAATTTTTTTAAACTTATGTAAAAAACTTTACAGTTAAATTTTTTATTATATGTAATTAATAAGAATTACTAAGGTAAATTATTTATATAATTATATTTATAAAATTAATGAATGTGCTTGAAAAAAAAAATTTGAAAAATGGGGAGTCACGAGTATGGGTGGGGGTATTTAAAAAATATTCAAATTGAATTTGAGAGGGAAAAAACTGTTTTGGAGGGAAGGAGGAGGGTTTACGAGCTCACGGTCCGGCTTAGGCTCAGGCTCACGAGCCGAGTTTTAGGTTGGGCTCCGACTTTTAAAAAAGGGGCCTAGACCTATCCATAGAGTGCTCAGACTTAGGACAGACTAGGCCTAAGTTGAGCTTGGATGACTCATGAACCTATGACTGAATTTACATCTCTAACTGATATCACTTCAGTTTGCTAATATTGATATTACTACCTAATAAAATCACACTAAAAATAGTTTAGTCACCTAAAATTACTTTTAGTTGAGATGTTTTCTTCATACTTTTTCACAATTGAAGTGGCATTTCTAGCAAGGAGAATTTAAAATATTGATGTGGATATATTTTATTGGTTAGTGATTTCACATCAATAAACAAAATAATGTAGTATCATTGTTGTACTAAATATAGGATGCACGTTCGGGCCCTAATTTGGGTCCCGAATAGGCAATATGCCAATTTGGCACATTGCTCATGTGTTCTAAAGGAGCCCCATGTAGGCCTAGCCTAGTTTTGACTTGGCTAGGTTGGGCTGGGTTGGGACAATTTGTCAATTCCAAGGTCTAAGCCCAACCCATGGGCCAAGAGAGTTTTGGGCTTGGATGGGCCTCGGGCTTGGGTTCAGCAAAACGGATTGGGTGTCTTAATTTTTTTTAATAACTTTATAAAAAAAATTTAATTTCTTAATTAGGACTTTGGTCATGCTTTGGGTTGGATCATCAGGTCAGGCTATCAAACTGGCTTGGGCTGGGCTAAACTCGGACCGCGGTCCAAATTAACATCCCTACCTCTATGTGCCAAATGGGAGCCAACAAGCCTTGCATGTGTGCTGATTCAGCACATTCGTGTGTGCAAACTGATACCATCGTTTTGTAAAGCCTTTTTGACTTTCTTATGCAATAAACAACTTGGACGAGTCCTTATGGTTCCTTTGGGTTGAAAATACCCTAGAACAATCAAGAATGACCTAGGAGGCCACCCTATGGCTCCCCTGCGTTACACTAGAACAATTTCTCACTTGTACTAATATATTAAAATGCATCGTCTTATTTTTAAAAATTAGGGTAGTTAAATTAAAAAAATCAAAATTTATAGATGCATTGAATTTTTAGACAAAATTGGAGGGTCAAAATAATTATTTAGCCAATTACTTAACTCTTCTAGATTTAGTAACTGAGAAGACATTTTTAAAATATTAGTAATTTGTGGCATAGCATGAGTTTGGTGGGGATATTTGTGACAACAGCTCAGTTCGGTACTTAGGTGGTCAACCTTCTATTATGTAAGGGTGCTTGTAGGTGAAGTTTAAGTAATCTATTAACAGTTAGGTTGGACGAAGCTGTTTATCTCCCTCATAACTTTGTTTGTCAATGACATCTTTCTTGAGACTGATCTAACTTACCACCTCTTGAACTGACTTACTTGCTACTTGAATTGATTTTGGTTATGATACCTTTTTGTGTGCCATATTGTGAAAATCACATTTGTGCCGTAGCCGTTCCCGTGCAAAACATAAAGCACTGCACCAAAATTTCAATGGGATGGGACTATTTGCCATTGGACTGGACTGACTTATTTTTCTCCCAAAAAAAGAAATAATCAAAAGGAACTTTTCCTTCAGTTCAGATGGTGGACTTTCATAGTAGTTCAAAAGGCCTTGCCCTTTTGGGTTTATGGACATTGGATGTTGGATAAGCATTGTGGGCAATATGTTCTCTCGTCTTGTGGGTTATGTGCCTTTAACATTTTCGGAGCTAAAATAATTACGACAATGAATCTAATCTTTCTAATATAGACCATAATATTGTTGATACAATTAATACATCTACCATTTAAAAAAAAATGTTATTTGTGATTCTATTTTTTTATCAATTTTCTCGACACAAGTAAATAAGTTTCACATGAATTTATTAGTGTGAGTCCTATAACCTTGTATCTAGGAGTAAGAAATAGGATTGTATATATTATTACTTGTTAAAAAAAATATGAGCACGCATTGGCGAACCAAAATTTTTAAAATTTTCTCTATTCTTATAAAATTTTGAATATTTAGAACAAAATATAGTATATTGACCTCCTTAAAATTTAAGAAATTTAACGTGACTCACCATTAAACAAATTTTTTTTTTACCTTGAACCCTCTCATAAAAAAATCATGGATCAATCACTGTGAACACACTATCAGCATCGAGCCCAAGCATGTGAAGGGCAAACCAAAGAGAGAGGCAGGTTATTGACCACCCAATTCTCTCTCTCTCTCTCTCTCCCTCTCTCTCTCTCTCTCTCATTATTGTTGACCACCTAATCCTGTATCACCTCAATAACAAATCCACCAACCTTTATTTATCATTATCGGAACCATGGTGGATTTGGTAGCCAAATCCTCTAGGATGAACCATAACACTTCATTAGTAGCTATATAAGAGGGATTCTCTGGAGAACCACCCACCCACTGTATCAAAAACTATTAGACCAATCACTAGAACACTATGCTGGCCAGGATCATATTCTGCACTGCAGTCTCTGCGGCCATACTAACAGTTGTTCTCTTAGCCTTGATCTCACCAGTACCCCATAGAAAGTCTGCAAAAAACCACCACAAGCGCCCTTGGCTGGCTCTCTCGTTGTACATCCAACAACCAAAAGTAGCTTACCCCAATGCACAGCCGGTGGCACAATCCAGCGACGGGGCATTGGTTTTCCATCGAAAACTCACTAAGGGACCCGAGAACACTTCCCGGGTGGTCGGGAAAGCTCAGGGTTTCATAATTCCTATCGAACATTTTGCACATTCAGCATTCAACATCATTTATCTCACTTTCCATGCACACGAGTATTCGGGCAGCCTAAGTGTCGAAGCCAAGAATTTTGCCCACAAGGACAGAGGAGAACTGGCTGTGGTTGGCGGAACAGGCTCCTTTGCATTTGCCCGCGGGCTCGCTGTTTTTTCACAGACAAATCAGGAGGAATTCGCAACTTATCACATAAAGCTACACCTGAAATTCCCTAACCGATCCCAAACGATACCGGGATGAGGTGCAAGCTATTATTATGAATTATTTTCACCGATTATAAATACGGTTTGAATGTATCGACGGCTGAGGAAAACTTTTAGGCCTATAAATTGATCCTCATACATACACATGCAGTACAAGCTACTGAAATTAACATAGATTCTGTTACAGGCTAAATTATTGTGCCTCATCTAGCAGCCTAACATGCAAGGTTTCTGCGTTTGGCCTTTCATCCGGCGAGACATTAATACAATCCAAAGCAATTTGAAGCAGTGAAAGCATTTGATCATGAACAGCAGTTGAAGTTCCACTTATTCTGCAGTCAATAATTTCTTCCCACTTGTCTTGATGGATGGAGTTACTCAACACCCATTCGGCCAACTCGGTCCCATCACTGATGGCGGGTTTGCCCGTTATTAACTCTAGCATGATGATTCCAAAACTGTAAACATTCCCAGATGGAGTCACCCTCATGGTGTACGCGTATTCTGCTAGTAGTAGAGTAGCAATCAGTTATTTGCAGCCCAAATGGCTGAGAGAATAGCTTCCCCAATATGAAATTGTTAGAAGAAACCAACCACCATTTGATTTGATTTTTGCCCATTTGGTTACGGTTTTAGTTTTTAATTTTTTTAGTTCCTAAAATTTGCCAAAATTGCGTTTGACAAGCTGTTTCTGGAAAATGTTTTTGTCGAGACCAATTCCGTAAACCGATACCGAAACTTAGTTACCAAAAAATATTCAAAAAATACCTCAGTTTTAGAAACCTAGAAAAATGTTTTTTTAAAGCTTTGGGAACCATTTTCATTCGAAATTTGAAGTATAAAACTTTCCTTTCTTTTTGAAAAAATAAATACAACCTGATCCGCAATAATTATATTTATCGCATCTCGGACATGGCACAACAAAAGCAACAATGGGATTAAAGATAGTTAAAGAGCACTTCACCTGGAGGAATGTACCCAACCGAACCAGCAACAACAGAGATGGTCCCCATGGTTTTGAGGGACTGATCACCTTACCAAGCTCAAAATCTCCAATCAAAGGCTCCGAGAGCGATTTCATTAGGACAGTTTTTGTAGAAAGATGGAGGAGGATAATGGGGCCCGTGGAGGTCGAGCACCCATGTAGGAAAGCCAGACCTCTGGCAACTCCAACAGCTATACTGTAACGATCTTCCCAATTCAGATCTTTTTCGTTGCTTCTGGGAAGAAGGTCGAAGAGGGTTCCGTTTTGAGAATATTCATAGAAAACATACGCACAACGGGTTGTTAGGGTGTAAGCTAGAGGGATCATAATGTTTGAATTGTTTAGCCTGCCTAAAACCATCAGCTCCTCAGCAAACCTGTCAGGGCTCTGCAATTGGAATGCCTTATTGCTCCAAATTAGCTTCTTGATGCAATAGCTCATTCCACAAGGCATCACAGCCTTGTAATAGGTGTAGAACTCACTCTTCAGCATGATGTTCACAGGTTTGCAAACTGCCTCCATGGCTTTGGAGAAGTCAATCATTGATTTATGGATGCTGTTATCAGTTATCCAATGACCTTTGACTCCATGAAAGTGTCTTGAGGGTAGTATAAAAATCGTTGCCATAACCGCAAAAGCAATGCCACCTGACAGTAAGAATAAGTTTCACAAGAAATGAGATATTCTTCTTCGAAGATTTTGAGCTGGAGTTTGAAGTTGTAGCGTTTGTGAGACCCCTGTTTCCTCTTACATCAACATTAATGTACCAAGGAAACTTAGGAATCACTCCAGAGAGAAGTTTGTTGGAAAGCACCAATTGTCTCAAGCTCCACATTTTAGTCAGAGGTTCTGGAATGTTGCCTGAAAATCTGTTGTTGGAAAAATCCAATACTTCTAAGCCACGCAATTCTGAAAGGGTTTCCGGTATGGTCCCTTCAAAGAGGTTGCTGCTTAAATTTAAAGCAATCTGCAAACTCTGTGGTATCAACGGAATCTGCCCGCTGAGTTCTTCCATAGTTGGAGTTCGAGTAGAGAACTAAATTTGCCAATGGAATCAGGTATTGAACCACTGAGATTGTTGACTCGCAAGTCCATGTTAGTACGAATCTGAAGGCTTGAAATTGAAGAAGGTATTGAACCATTAAGCGAGTTCCGGCTGATATTCAGTTTCCGCAACCTTTGGAGTCGGGTAATTTGAATTGGGATTTCCCCAACCAAATAATTGCCTTGAAGCATCAATTCCTGAAGTTTTCTAAGATCACCCAATTGTTTTGGCAAAGCACCAGTGAGGTTACTCTTAGCTAAATTCAACAATTCTAAACTCTTGCATAAACCCAGTTCAAGAGGTACCGATCCAGTCAAACCATTGTTGTCCAGCTCTAAAAAGGTCAATTTGTGAAGGATTCCAAATGATGAAGATGGGATTGTCCCATCCAAATGATTGTTTCCTAATCTCAACCTCACCAAGCTTGGAGACATATTTGCAGGTATTGACCCCTCAAATGAATTATACGAAAAATCCGCAGTCTGCAAACTTGATTGGGATAAGAGGTCTGCAGGAATTGACCCGTTTAACTGATTGACACTCAGGTTTAAATTCCTGAGATACTTTGTAATCCCAGGTGGAATTCCACCGCTCAAATTATTGGAAGATAAAATCAGGATTTGCAGCTTGGAAAGCTCTCTAAATCTTTCAGGGATAGACCCATAAAGTCGATTTATACTAAGATCAATCAAACTCAAATTTGAATAATTCTCAATTTCTTCAGGGATTTTACCTTCAAAGAAATTAGCAGAAAGCTCAAGCTCCTCCAAGACCATGGATTGTCCGAGGTGGGTGGGAACAGAACCACTGAACAGGTTGTAGCCAAGGTTCAATCTTTTGAGTCCAACCAACCCACCAAGCTGTAAGTCAATGCTGCCATTCAATGAATTGTGAGATAAGTCCAAGAACTCCAACATGCTAAAACCATTAAAACTAGGCAAAGGACCAAACAATCTGTTCCTACTAAAATTCAACAATTTCAACCCCATAATCTTTCCACAATCAGCCATGAACCCATCTGGGATTGAGCTCAAGAGGTTGTTGGAGAGATCAACAGCCTCTAAAGTATCAATCTGGTATAGAACATCAAGAAAATTGGAGGTAGAGATCGAGAAATAAGGGAGAGAAAGTTGGGTGATGGAGCAGTTGTAGGAGTTGCATGTAACTGCCTTCCATAAGCATGGATCATTTGGGTCTTCGATGAGATTCCATTGAAAAGAAGAAAGCTGACTTGCGTTGCTCAACTTATTCTGGAGAATCTCGTAGAGCTTCTTCATGGTGGTCATTTGGTTTGAAGGCAGTTCAGGGGCCACCAACTGGAGGAAGAAGGAAAACATGAGAAGAGAAGTGATGTTTACATACCTTCTCATTTTGGCTTGTGCAGTAGAGTACCCTACACTTGCAGACTTTGCAGTTTATGTTAGTGCTCTATGTGTATATGGATATGCAGCTGTGTCTCATATATCTCTATTCTAATCGTTTAAGCTGGGTACAGAAACGAGAAACGAGGTATGCAGAGAGGAACTAACGAAGAAGGGAATAGAAAGAGAGGAGAGGCAAAACGAGAGGCTTTTAGAGAGAGAGAAGGTTGATAGTTGTGTTGTTAAGAGCTTATTATCCTACCGGCTAGTATATCATTTTTGTTATTGGTGTGGTAATTCAAATGATGTAATAAATTTGTACGGTTTGCTCCAGACCCAAACGAATTGATCCAGTGGAAATTTGTATTTGGTTACGGTTTCGGTTTCTATTTTCTGTTTTTGTTTTCTAAAATTCGACGGAACCGCATTTGGTATATTGGTTTCAAAAACTGTTTCTGTTAAAACCATGTTTAGTAAGCCGGTTCCAGGACTTACTTTTAAAAAAAAATTCATAAAACACCCCAGTTTTGTGAATCATTAAAAAAGTGTTTTCTAAGTTTCTGGAATCGTTTTCATACAATAATAAAAAAACAATATGAAAATAATAGTGTTTTCGATGGTCTCATTTTTTTGTTTCCAAGAACATGAAAAATGAGCAATCCCCAGATTTTTTGGTTTCAAGAATACGAAAAACGGAACCTAAACTAAAACCGAGACTCGTACCAAACAGAGCCTTAGCGTCTCTAGACTATGAACACCGGTGTGGTACCTGCCAAGAGCACTCCGATGCCAAATTTAAGCAAATAGTTTGGAGAAATGTGGGTAGAGTAATGACAAGGGATTTTGTATGCGTACTTATGAAGGTGGTAAGTCCTTTTTATATACCAACGTAAATTGGAATGATTCTTATATAACGGTTGTATGCATCATGGGTGTAATGGTACTCCCAGTCAAGAAGTAGTGGCTAATTTGTAGGTGTGGATTTCAAAATGTGCTTGTGAGGCGCCTGATGCCACGCTCAGGATGTCTGACTGGTCAGTTCGGCATGAAAGCTCGATCGGTCAGGGGTGCAATCGGGATGATGAGAGTGGTATGTTCGGGTACATGAGACTGGTACCTATCAGATGCCCCCAATTCCCTTAATCATCCTGCTTGCGATCGGGGGAATTACACGATCGATCAACCCTCGAGGCGAGGGAGCATTTATTGCACCACAGGTGTAATCATGGCAAGGGTTAGTGACGAGACGAGCCCTTTCGCATTATTACCACTTGGTTGCTTTTGATTGGTTGTCGGTCTTAGAAGCGTCCCTTTAACTACTGACCGTTGGACTTGGAGTAAGTGGGATGATCCTGAACCTTCATTTCAAACAACAGAGGGTTTTGGCTTGGCGCTTTGGCCTTGCCCCCTCATTTTGCCTTCAACGTCTTTCTGCAATTTTACCTTCCCTTTCATCTCGCTCCTCGCCTTGCCTTTCGACCTTTAGAGTCTAGTGTATTGATTCTTGCCTCGTTTGATAAGATTATTCTCCTCTCTTTCCCATCCTTGGGTCTTATGCACTGGTTTTTTGCTCGGTGCCTTTGGTATTCCGAGCACGCTCATAAGATTCCATCTCTTGAGGGTTTTGTTGGTAATTCGAGTCCACTTAAGGGCTTCATATGATTAGTAACCCTGGCATTAAAAGGAGTTAGAGATTTGAGCAGGTTAGGGACCATGAATAACGCAGAGGACATTAGTTTCGGTTTTGAGAGGACGGCATCCGACGATTTGGTGGCCATTAGGTGTGAAGCCTCAAGGAGTGCTTCCGTGGGCTACTCTGGGGCGTCGGTGGAGGAGGTGGAACTGGAATCGAAGGAGGCCGTCAGTTCTTCAGTGGGGGTCATTGCCCCCAGACCCAGCGATCTAGTTGTCTGTCGCACCCCAATTTTTTATACTCGAGGAAAACATGCACAAGTGGGAAAAATATGGTACTCTCTTATTAGAACTCATCCTCCTAGAAGGATGAGTGTGACTAGGTTTGATTTGAAAATTGATTTGATTAAAGGCATTTGAAAAAAATTTAGAGTCACTACCTAACTTGATTAAGGTGAGTTAGACCACCTAAAATTGAGCAATCCGAATATTAAACTTAGGGTTTTGAAAAAAGGTTTCGAAAAATTCCTTGAAAGAGGATTTTTAAGAAAACAGGTTGTTTGGCAACTTTTGAAAAAATTTAAGTCCTTTTTTCAAAAAAACTCTGTTTTGGTCTTTGAAAATAGTGATTCTAGGTTCGGAGGTTGGCTACGTGTAGGGAAGATATCCTAGGATCATCACCCTACCTCGCCCTTGCGATACCTACATGTCTACTCACTCTAGGTTCACTCATTTAGAATCTTCAATTAACAAAAGTCCAATTATATCCATTTTGAAAAGAATTTTGAAAAGAGATTTAATGTGATGCATGATATACAAGTACAAGAAACAGATTTGATTTTGAAAATAGATTTGAAAAGAAAGATTTAACTTTGACGATAGATTTGAAAAGTAGATTTGAAATTTGAAAAAGATTATGGATTTGAAAAAGGTTGTGAAATTAAAAATTTGAAAAAGGTTGTAACCATATCCATAAGGGTTGCCTACGTATCTCTTTGTTAGGACTCAGGTTAGTTGTAGTTCGGACAAGAGTCCGATTGAAAATAGACACTTTGAGGCTTTTGAAGAGTTCAACATGAAAATACTTGATTTGAAAAGAGTTTGATTTGAACTTTGAATAGAAGATTGGAAATTGAACTTGAAATTGACTTTGATTTGAAATAGAACTTGAGAATTTTAAAATTAATTTTGATTTGAAAAGATTCAACTTGGAAGAAGAACTTGGACTTAATTTAGAAAAAATTGAGATTTCAAAAACATCTTGAGTTAGATTGAATTGGAAAATCATCTTGGTTTAGAAAAGAGTTTTAGAAAGGAGTTGAAGTTTCCTAACTTAGGATTAGGGTTAAACTAAGGTTTAGCTTCCTAGGGTATAGATAACCTAGGGTTGAAACATGTGCTTAAATTGAAAATGTTTGATTTAAACTTGAGATGTTTGATTTTAGAAAGTTGAATTTAGGAAAGGCTCGAATTATGAAAGTTGGATTTAAGAGAGATTTGGAAAGAGATTTGATTTGATTTAAAAACACTTGATTTGGAATGGTTGGAAAGATTTGACTTGATTATTTGATTAGAATGAATTTAGAAAGTTAGAATTTAGAAAAGATTGGATTTTGAAAAGTTTTGAATTAGGAAAGTTTCAAAATAAGAAAGTTTCATTTTAGGAAAGTGCCAAATTAGGAAAGTTTTCAAATTAGGACATAATTGAATTTAAGAAAGTTATATTTTAGGAAATATTTGAATTTGGAAAGTTTTGAATTTAGAAAAGATTTGAATTTGAAAAGTTTTGAATTTAGGAAATATTTGAATTTGGAAAGTTTTGAATTTAGAAAGTTTTGAAAAGTTGGGATTTAGAAAGTTGAGATTCGGAAAGGTTCGAAATTAAGAAAGATTTGATTCCAATTTCTTAAAGTAGAAAATTAAATTTTATTTCAAAAAATAGATGATTTAATTTGGTTTCTAAAATTAGAGGATTTGATCTCGTTTTCTAAATTGGAAGATTTGATTTGACATAGAATTCGAATGGTTTAATTTTGAAAATCGAGGATTTGGAGATTTATAGTTTGGTGTAGAAAAAGAGATTTTGGAAATCTAAGGTTTGATGTAGAAGATAGTTTTTGGAAACTTATGATTTGAGACAAAATAGGAAGTCATAATTTTAAGAAAGGGACTAGGGTTTCCTAACCATGGTTTCTAGGGCTTGACTTGGACTCCAAGAAAAAGAGTTTTTTGGAAAAGAGATATTTTGAAAAGAATTTCTAGGAAGGAAGGTTGAAGAGAGTTTTTATAAAGTGGATTTTTGAATAAAGCTTTTGGAAAGAAGTTTGAAAAGAGAATTTTGGAAAGTGGTTTGAATATGAACTTCTAAAATCTTTTGAATGTCTCACCTTTCTAAAACGATTCTAACCATAAAAAGATTAAAACCATTCTAAGTTGGTGGTTTTGAAAATAACATGGATTTGAAATATGAACCATAATGATCACTTTGAATATCATACTTTTCCAAAACAACCCTGACCATGGAATGGTTAAAATCATCTTAAGATTGTGGTTTTGATGAAAAATAATTTAGGGTTTTTACCCAAAATATGGACCTTGATAGTCACAATGAATATGACACTTTCCTAAAACAACCCTAACCAGGAAATGGGTAGAATCACTTTAGAATTGTGATTTTGAAAAACAAGTTTGAAAAAGAAGCTTCTGAATGCAAGTTTTGAAAGAAAATTTTGATGCAAGTTTGAAAATAATTTCGAAAATAACTTTGAATAGATGTATGAATATGATATACACAATGCATAAAAGGTCGTGAACATACAAGGCTAGGTTTCACCACATAATCAAGGGGGCCGAACTCATACTATTAAGGGTTGAATTTGAAGAAAGCCCCTGACACGGTGACCTTTAACAATTCTTCCTAGGCATGAATCGGGAAATTCCTTGTTTCAAGCATGCAAAAAAGGGAGGTAGAAGATGGGGGATTAAAATAGAAGAACGTCAAAGTGGGCTAGAAAAGAGAAGTGTGAGGGGGGAATTACGTAAAAGTAAACCGAAAGCCTACCTTGTCTTCTTCTTGCTTTGACTTCTATGTTTGCTTCACTTTGCTCGAACCTTGAGAGCTCCTTGGTTGCAGCACTTTAAGTCTTTAATGAAGGCCTTGGAGACTTGAGTTTGAGTGTATAAAGTGTATAGATGTTAGGGTTTAAGTGTATGAAGGCTAAGGTTTGAAGAGGCTAGAGACGACTAGGGTTTGGAAAGACTTCGAGATATGGAGTTCGAGAAACAGAACTTTTGAACTGAGTTTGTGGAACCTTTTCATGTAAGAAGAGGGTCTGTATTTATAGATAAAAAAATAGCCTGGCACCTACTATAGTGGCGCTAGGGCAAAAAATCCACTATCACCATTAGGAGTGGTGCTAGCCACTTAGAAAAGTTTGAAGGCGGCACCACTAGGAAAGTTTCGACCCTTGATACATAAGGCAAAAGATTTAGGCACCTGTACTAGTGACCACCATGCAAATTTTGGCTTGACTCTACTAAGAGTGACTCCGAAAAGTCCAGGAATAATCTACAAGTTTCGAGCAACTAGACTCGGTCGAGAATGGACGAGAAACCTTGAGAGAGTGTCTTGGAGGTAACTAACCTCAGAAGTAATGCTAGAGTGTTTGAAAAGGCCAATTGAACCGAAAAAACACCGGAATGAACTCGGATTGACCCGTGAGAAGGCTTGAAGGCTAGAAATACTATTAAAAGTGTTCTGAGAGGTCATCGGTTTAATGCCCAGAGCCTGTGTGGTTAGAAAAAGTGACCGGCCCACTAGAGGTAAAACGGTCATTTTACACCAGTCTTACCGGAAAGAAATTGGAATGATCTGAAAAGGTGTTAGAAGATTAAGAATACTAATAGAGGCATACTCAGGAAGTTACTGGTTTGATACCCAGAGCCGGTGTGGTTCTTGGAGGCAGTCGGATGCCTAAGGGCAAAACGGTCATTTTGACCAAATGGTCCCGAAATTAATTTGAAATCAATTGGAAGGCACTTGAACATGTCGGATTGTCTTTGGTACAATCTTGGAAGGATGGGCTTACTGCTTTGAGGACTTAGGTACTTTCTCAAGAAATGTACCGAAAAAGGCCCAAGTGGTAGTTTTGTCATTTTTTATCGGAGTGGCTAGCAGGCACTGGTGTTGGCCCGGGTTTTGAGTGCTTTCGTCACTCTAACGGTGTGTGATGAGTTGGTTTCCAAAGATATCTCGTCCTTTGGTAAATGTGTCATGGCCAAGAGGCAAGTTCGGTCTCGTGACATAGGGGTTTTGTTGGCAATTTCCAATATCGACCTGTTTACGAGTGTTTTTGCCTCTCTAACAGTTACAATGTTTGCAAGTTTTTTCGCCACTCCGATGGGGTGCATTCATTTCAGAGACTGCCTGATCTCGAGAAGCTACTAGATGGATTTTTCGTCTGATGAATGAACTTTCTCAAAAGACGTGCCGAATAACGGACATTTTACATTAGCAGGCTAGCAGGCGCCAGAAGTGAACCGTTCTACCATCTCAAGGACTTGGGCTCCATCCTAGTTGACAGGTTTGAAGGTATTTACCATTCCGACGAGTTTTCTTAGTAAACGTGTAGGACTGGATGGACTTACTGTTTGAGGGATCAACTTTCTCGAAAGATGTGCCAGTTTGAGTTTGATTGATCTGGATTAGAAGTGGAATTGAAATTGGATTTGAGATTGAAATAGGGACTTACCATCTTTAGGAAGACGTGCTGACTGAAATTGGACCGAGTAATGCCCCAAGGGCATTTTGATTATTTTGTCTCTATTAGGCTCAGCTGGCCCGTGAAGCGATTGATTGACTGGATTAAGTTTGAAAAAATGGTTCTGACTTGAATGTATCAGTGTTAGTTTGAATGTGAATCTGGATAGACCAGAGATTACCGAGCGGGTAAAAATGGGGTGCTTACATTTTCCCAGGAGTTAGGGAGTTCAATTTCGCTACGGCCCATATGTCTTCCATTATGAAGGAGGGGAGAATTAGGAAGTTATGGAAGAAATACCAATTCCCTGCAAACCTGAGATATAAAGTCCTCGAGAAGGAGGATACAGCTTGCTCGCCTTTTCCAGGGGAGGTAACCGTCTATGAAGGGGCCTTAGCCAATGGGCTTAAGTTCCCTCTCCCCAAATCAGTTAGGGACGAATTGAGTCAATTGGGCTTCGCCCCTAGTTAGATACTCGTAAATTCGTGGAGGATTCTTTTAGGCTATACCGTTATCTGGTAGGCATCCAACGATAATAAGGCTGTTTTATCAATAGAGGAGTTCTTGTACTATTGTAAGGTAACAACAAGGGAGAACAGGTGGTGATATTTTTGGCTAGGAGTCCCAAGTTAAGCTTTGTGAAGGATTTGCCCAGTTCTCACAAGGGGTGGAAAGACAGGCTTTTCTACTTCTATGGCAAAAGGTGGGAGTTCCAGCCCTAAGAGCCAATAGATGAGAACACTGCTCGGGTCCCCAAACAATGGGGTAAGCCAAGTAGGAAGGGTATGTAGCAATTAGCCTTTTTAGTTTTTGTTGGTGTTTTTGCTATCTTTCCCAAGTCTTGGGGTTCTGACTTGGGTCTTTGATGTTGGTTAGGGCGCGTTGTTCCCATCCTAGATGATGATCAACTAGTTCGGATAAAGTGCGCCAAGGGGCACGAGGTTAGTGATGCCAATGCTTTGGTGAACGCTGAGACTTTGAGTATGTACTTATTGGGCCTTAAGCCCATAAGAGAAGCTTTAGCGACTGAGCGCGTGATGAGTGAGTTTAAACTTGTTCTCTCCCCTTCTTTTGATATCTTATTTTGACCTGTCGTTCACTCTTTTTGTTCAGATAAAGAGCGACAGCGAGTAAAGAACCTACAAGTAGGAGAAATGGGCTTTGACATGTTTGTTTTGAAGAGGGCTGGGAAGACCCTTGAGGATGTCTAACAGAGTGGGTCGAAACGGGCCAGGTTTTCGTCTAGGGGTGGCTCTAGCATTAAGGTTAGGGAGGTTTCGAACCCCCCTTCATAGCCAAAGAAGACTCATCATACTCCATGCGTTGTTGCACCCATGGACCCTTCTCCAGCAAAGGATCGGTCTGCTATTATTCCCTCCGCCACCGTTCCTCCTATTGATGCCGCCAAGCCTACGAATGTTATTGACAATGTAAAGGTTGCTTAGTAGAGGATCAAGAATGTTGTTTTTAGCGATAATATTGAGAGGTTGAAGAATGTGTCCAACTATCGGCTAGAAAGGGAGATGGCTCATGACATGATTGTAAGCACCCCATTTTTGACCGCTCAGCAGTCTACAGTCCGTCCAGACTTGTATTCAAGTCAATGTGGACATATTCTGAGTCAAATCAACTTTCCAAGTCTAATCTTGTCTATTCATTGCTTCGCGAGCCCATCAGCCCCAAATAGAGGCAAACTGACCAAAATGCCCTTATGGGCATTGTTCGGTCCAATTCCGAATTAGGCACGTCTTTCCGAAGATGGTAAGTCCCCTTTCCTATTCCCATAGGCGCGTCTTTCTGAAGACGGTAAGTCCCTTTTCCAATTCCAACAGGCACATCTTTTCGAAGACAGTAAGACCCCTTTCCAATTCCTTTTCCAATTCCAATTCCAATTCCAATCCCTCTCTCGAGAAAGCTGATTCCTTGAGACAGTAAGTCTATCCAATTCGGCATGTTTTTCGAAGAAAGTCTCTTCAGAATGGTAAGTCCCTTCAAACCTGTCGACTGGGACGAGACCCCAAGTCCCCGAGATGGTAGAACGGTCCACCTTTGGCGCTTGCTAGCCTGCCAATGCAGAAATGTCCGTTTCGGCATGCCTTCCGAGAAAGTTGACTTCTCAAGCACTAAGTCTCTTTAGTAGCCTCTTGAGATCAGGCAGTCTCGCGAATGATCGCGAACCATCAGAGTAGCGAAAGTACTCGTAAACATCGCAACCGTTAGAGTAGCAGAAATACTCACAAGTAGGTCGATATAGGAAATTGCCAACAAACCCCTATATCACGAGACCGCCGTCAGAGTGGCAGAAACACTCAAAACCCAAGTCAACATCAGTGCCTGGTAGTCCATTTCGGTGAAAATTGACTAAACTGCCCCTAGGGCCATTTTTCGGCACGTTTCTCGAAATAATACCTAAGTCCTCAGAATGGTAAGTCCACCCCTTCCAAGATCGTCTTAGAGACGATCCGGCATGATTGGGTGCCTTTTAGTCAGTTTTGGGCCAATTCTGAGGCTTTTCGATCAAGATGACCATTTTGCCCCTAGGCATCCGAACACACCGGGGACCACACCAGCTCTGGGTATCAAACTGGTAACCTCCCGAGAATACTTTTTATAGTATCCTCAACCTTCTATTATCTTTCTGGATCATTCCGAGTCAGTTCTGGCAAACCCGGTGCAAACTGATCGTTTTGCCCCTGGTGGGTCGGTCACTTTTTCCAACCATACTGGCTCTAGGTATCAAACCGGTAGCCTTTGGGAACATTCTAAATAATGTTTCCAAATCTCGAGTCATCTTCTGGGATATTCCGAGTCCATCTCGGCAGCTTTCCAGCCCCATTGACTGTTTTGCCCCTAATGGCCCGGTCAACCCTTTCGACAATTTTTGTCATCCTTTTTCAAGTCCATTACCCCCGGAACCCTATTTTAAGGGTTCCTGCCCCTTTTCGGCCTTTTGGGCCATTCCCAGTCCCTTAAATCCTTTCCGGACCTTCCGAAGCCACTCCTAGTGAAGCCAGGCTAAAAATTGCATGGTAGTCACTAGTACAGGCGTCCAAATCTTCTCAAGATACGTTGCTTGCCAACCTTAAAACTTTCCTAACTGGCTGTTGCCACTCCGAGTGGCGCCAAAGGGATTTTTGGCCTGGCGCCACTACAATAGGCGCTAGGTCATTCCTCTCTCTCTATAAATACAAAGCCTTCTCCAGCATGAAAGAGGTCCACAAACTTAGTCTAAAAACCCTACTTTTGAATATATAGAACTCGTAGCCTCTCTAAACCCTAGTCTCCTTTAGGTTTTCCAAACCCTAGCCTCCTATACACTTATACACTCTCATATACTCATGCACTAGCCTCCAACCCTCCATTAAAGACTTGGATTGCTGTAACTACAAAGCTTTGAAGATCAAAGACAAACTCTTAAAGACTAAGTGAAGACCGAAGCAAGACAAGTGAAGCAAAGCACGCAAAGCTAAGCAAAATAAACAAGACACAAGGTATGCTTTCTCTTTAAGTTTATGCATCTTCCCCATCTCTTCTCTCTCTTAACCCACTTAGGTTTTCTTCTATTTTAATCCCCCATCTTCTTCCCCCCCTTTCTTTGCATGCTTGAAACAAGGGACTTTTCGATCCATGTGTAGGATTAGGCTATTGGAGGGTCACCGTGTCGGGGGCTTTCCTTTAGACTAACTAGAGACCACGTGGGTTCGGTGTCGTGGCCCAATTTTTGGGCGGTCCAAGGTTCTTTCGGCTCAGAGACCCTAAAGCATGGAACTCTGTCACTAGAACTCGTCCCCCTAGAAGGACAAGTGTGACTAGGTTTGAAAATTGATTTGACTAAGGGCTTTTTAGAAAAATAGGAGTCACCACCTAACTTGATAAAGGTGAGTTAGGGCACCTAAAACTTAGCGTTAATCCGAAGATTAAACTTAGAGTTTTTGAAAAAGGTTTTTGAACACTCCCTCAAGAGAGGGTTTTTAGGAAAATAGGTTGTTTGGCAACCATTTGAAATGTTTAAGCCCTTTTTGAAAATAACTCCATTCTGGTCTTTCGAAAACATAAATCTAAAGTTCGGGGGTTGGTTACGTGTATGGAAGATATCTTAAGATCATCACCCTACCCCGCCCTTTCGGTACCTACATGTCTAATCACCCTTTGTTCAGTCACTAGAATAACCGGTTACCAGTGTCCACTTAATATCTACTTTAGAAAAACGGGGTTTAGTCATCACTTTTCGGATGGATGATTCATGATGCAAGTTTTTGAAAAAAGTTTGAAAATAATGGAGGTTTTGAAAGAGTTTGGAATAGAAACTTTGAATTGATTGTAATTTTTGAAAAAGGGATTGGAGTTGAAATAAAAGTTATGACCGCACCATTTTAGGTTGCCTACGGATCTTATTTGGCGAGAATCAGGTCATTAGTAGTTTGGCAAGAGCCCAATGGAAAATAGGCGCATTAGGGCCTTTGGAAGGTTTGAAGACACTTTGGGTCTTTGAAAGAGTTTAAGACACTTTGAGGTCTTGAAAGTTGAAGACTCTTTGTGGTCTTGGAAATTGAAGACTTTTTGTGGTCTTGGAAGTTTTGACTTAAAATTGAATGGTGGAGTGTTTTTTGAAAGTGATTTTGGATCACCTTAAAGGAGTTTTTGGAAAAAAGGCATTGTCGTGACTCAAGGAAACTTGAGAGTGTTTTTGAAGTCTCGTTTTGAAAACCATGGAGGAATGTTTTGATGACTTGGTTTGGAGAGTGGTTTTTGGAAATGACTAAGGTTTTGGAATCCTAATATGGTCAACCTTGGAGGTTGTTCTTGATTTATTACTTGTCCTTGGAATCCCTAACCATGAGAGGGCTAGGGACACCTTAGGTTTGTGACTCTTTAAAAATATTTTTAGAAATGCCTTAAAAATGGAATGTAAGGACATTTGAAGAGTTTATGGAGTTGGTTTTTTGAAATCAAGAGAGTAGGAGATTTTGGAAAAATAAGCTATGAGAATAGTTTGAAAATTTGAATGATCATTTAGAAAAGGGTTCAAGAGTTGGAACCTTAAAGTATACTAACCTAGGTTGAGTTAGCCTGGGGTTAGGGGTAACCTAAATTAACTAACTTGGGTTAGGTCAACCTAGGGTTAGGATAACCTATGGTTAACTAACTCGGGTTAGGTTAACCTAAAGTTAAGATAACTTAGGATTAACTAACTAGGGTAGGGTTAACCTAAGGTTAGTGAACTAGGGTCAAGTTAACCTAGGGTTGGATAACTAGGGTCAAGTTAACCTAGGGTGGGTCAACTAGGGTCAAGTCAACCTAGGGTTTGGTAACTAGGGTCAAGTTAACCTAGGGTTAGGTAACTAGGGTCAAGTTAACCTAGGGTGTGGTAACTAGGGTCAAGTTATCCTAGGGTTGGATTGAAAGATGATTTTGAAGTGTGGTTTGGTGCATTTTTGGAAAGAGTTTTGTTAGCTAAGAGTATGGTTTATATGGTTAGTGATTGGAGACCATTCCAAGGAAGGCTTCCTCATGGCCATTATAACCTTTATCTTGGCAAGAGTGAAGGTTTCAAAAATCAACATAAGGATGGCAATTTTTGGAAAATCATTTTTGATGCAAAGATGTAGAGAATGCATTTTTGAAAATCACCTTTTGAGAAGGATTTTGAAAACCATTTTTCAAGGGGAACATTCCATCAAGGGAGGGTTCATATGGCCAACAAAAGGGAGACCACTCAAGAGAGGGTTCCATGGGGCCATTCCAACCACTATGCTTGAACGAATGGAAATCTTGAAAATTAGAGAAATGGAAAGCAACCTTTATGCAAGTTAAAATACAATGTTGCCAAAATGAGAGTTAAGGGGTTAGTAGGGGCTCTTCTAAGGCATAATTCTAAAATTCCATCCTAAACTTCAAGGGGCCAACTCTTGGAACAATTTTTGAAAGAAATGTAGAACTTGGAAATGACATAAAATTAAGAGCAATGCAAGCATTGTGGAATATGGCAATAAGCATAAAATGAAGTCAAGCACACAAGACATGATCAAGATAGCAATATACAAGGGGTCATGATTCACATACAAGGTTTTTAGACTACACCACATAAATAAGGGACTCCTAAGCCATACCATCTTAAAGTAGGCTAGTGAGAGGTCCCCCTACATGGTGGCTCTCACTTGCTTTCCTCTACGCATGATCTAAGAGCCCTCTTGGCTCAAGCATGTAAGAAAGGGGGGTTGAAGATGGGGATTAAAATAGAGAATAGCCTAAATAGGCTAGGAGGGAGAAGTGAAGAGTGGGGGAGAGCATAAATGTAAAAGGGATACCACCTTTTGCCTTCACTACACTTGTAGTCTTCAATGGACGTCTTGATTGGAGCTTGAGTGACTTCAAGAAGGCTAAAGAGGCTAGAGTGGAGTGTATAAGTGTGTATGAGGCCTTATGTGTGGAGTGTATAGGCTTAGGAGGGGTAGAATCTAGCCTAAGTATTGGAGGAGAGGAATATATGTAGAGATTCGAGTTTCTGGAGTGATTTCAGCAGAACTTCGTATTAATTTCGAACCTGGAATATGCAAGGGGGGAGGCGTCTATTTATAGGCAATCTGGAACAGGCCTTGTGCATGTACTACATGTGCATGGCCAAAATTTGGCCTTGTGCATTTAGGACATGCGCAGGTACTATTCCATTGCTAGAATAACACGTGGCACCCTGTGTTCTGGTTAAATCTCGACCGTTGATCGAAAGTCGGTCGATCTGATCAAAATTTGAGCGCATGTAGCATACGCTCCATCACCGGGAAAGTTTGTTCAAACTTTGTCTCGATAATTGAGTCAATCGGGAAGGTTCCGGGGGAATCGGTCGCACTCGGGATGTTCTCCTAGTGCTTCCAATGAACTTTCATGTTTTCGAAAAATTTGAATTATGTTTGGAAGTGAGTGATATCGTCTTGGGAAGTGTGCTAAAAAGGTCACTTTTGTAGAGCGTCTGTGATACGCTCCCTGGGTGTTTGAAAGTGGCTGTTTTCGTTTCGTGTGATCGAGGCCGTTAAGAAGCGATCTATTTAATCACACCGTACCGATGGAAAGCACTCTGGAAATACCTTCAGGAATTTTCAAATTTAAGCATTTCTCAAGTCATTTGACGGTGTGTTTTGATTAGGGAATCGGAGAAAAAGTCAACCTTGGCAGAGCGTCTGTGAGACGCTCCAGGGGTTGCTGAAAGTTATAGTTTTCGCACCATACGATGGAGGGCTTCGGAAGGTGACCTATTTGATCGAGCCGTATCGATAGAAAGATCTACGGACGAGCTTTCGAGAATTCCCTGATTTACGCATTTCTCAAGTCGGTTGATGGTGCGTTATAACCAAGGAATCGGGGGAAAAGACAATTTAGGCGGAGCGTCTGCGAGACACTCTAGGGAACTTTTCTCGCATCGTGTGAGCTTAGTGTTGTAGGGTGTTCCTTGGGTTAAACAGGGGCGTGTGGTGAAACCCTCCACTTGAAATCCCAAGGCCGATGCTGTTTCGGGGCATTTTTGGGCTTCCAGGGGCAAAACAGTCATTTTGATCAAAATTGGCTGGAAATCGTCAGGAATGGTTTGGTATATTGTGTTAAGCGTGTAAGGCTGTTCAGGGATGGTTTTGAGAGAGTCTTTTGCCGTTTGGCAGG
Source organism: Euryodendron excelsum (assembly GCA_033060915.1). Lineage (NCBI taxonomy): Eukaryota > Viridiplantae > Streptophyta > Magnoliopsida > Ericales > Pentaphylacaceae > Euryodendron > Euryodendron excelsum. The sequence continues at coordinate 14,978,764 of CM065391.1, forward strand.
GTTTGTGCCATGCTAAGGCGTTCAGGGGCAAAATGGTCATTTTGACCAGAGTGAGTCGGAATAGGACCAGATTTGGACCGAATGGCGTGCGGGGGATGCCCAATAGTTTAACAATATTTGAAGGATGGACTCATCATTTTAAGGGATTTTGAACTTTCCCAAAACGAGCCTGGAGGCCCAAGGGACAGATTTGGTCATTTTTCACCGAGTCGGGCTAGCAGGTGCCGGTGTTGACCTAGGTGTTGGTTCCCGAGACCGCCCGGTCTCGAAAAACTACCTGTGCAGTGTCAGTCTCTAAGAACGCCTGGTCTTAGAGAGCTACCTGTAGGGTGGTGTTGGTTCCTAAGAACGCCTGGTCCTAGAAAGCTACCTGGAAGGGTATTGTTGGTCTCTGAGAATGCCTGGTCTCGAAAAGTTACCAAATGACGGACATTCTACATTGACGAGCTAGTAGGCGCCAGAAGTGAACCGTCTGGAATTTTTAATGAGGTGTTGGTCCCCGAGATCGTCTGATCCCGGAAAGCTACCTAGATGGCGTTGATTTCCGAGACCGCTTGGTCTGGAAAGCTGCCTGGAATGATGGTGCTTATGGGTTCAGCGGGTCCTCGTGGACCCGCGAAGTGACCAGTTGACTGGATTGGAGATTGAAAGGCTCGTCTTGAACCTACATGTGTTGTGATGTTGGAAACCGAATCCGATCGGCCTGGAGATTGCCGAGCGGGCAAAAATGGGGTGCTTACAACTGCCCCTCTTTTTCTGGCTTTGCTTGCAGAAGGCAGAAAAATAACAAAGTAAGGATCCCTTTTTGGCTACGAGGCGATCGAAGGGACGATGTGTCGGTGAATTTAGAATGCTTCGAAACCTCTTGTGGGTTACTGGTCTAGAAGATCTTTGAAAAGTCTTAGGCCTAGGTCGGGATCTGGGTTGCCAGTTTTGGTCCAGGGCAATTGATTCCCGCCAGTAAAAGTTGAAGGCTCGACCTTCGGCTTTGGCCAAGGCTTTTACGAGCAAATTCGGATTTTTGGGAAGCTCGAAATTGGTTTTGGCGGGGAGTTGAAGGGCCAGCGCATGTGTTACACACGTGTTTGGTATTTTAAGCCTTGCACATATAATACATGCACGAGTTGGATTTTTGTGCCGGCACGTCTGCTACATGCGCTAGCCCGTAGCATATAAACAGAGCAAGTTCGCGTTTTCGAGTTTTGGTTGATTTTGGAATTTTTCTCTAAAGGATTTCACAGAGTTTTGCCCTGGAAGCGTTGGAGGAGTGTTGAGAGATGTTAGGCACTTGCCGAGAATCGTCATTGTTGCCGGATTCTAGCCGGAAAGCCCGTTTTTTGCCGGAGAATTTTAAAGGTTAGTTTTCTTGAAACTTGTCGATTTCGATACGTTTGCTTTCGTTTTTTGAGTACGAATAGTGTAATCCCATGTTTTAGAATGTTTAGAACACAATGATTGGATTTTTTTTGTGATTTGTTGGAGTTTTGGGTGTGTTTTGGATGATATCGCATGTTTATGAAAGAGGGTTTCCCGCAGGACTCGAAAAATTGCCTCTACAGGCTTGAGCATTGACTTTTTGTGAGAGATTTTTATACTGAGAACATTAGAAAAATGTGTAGAACAACCGTATGAAGTTTCATAATTTTCTGAAAAATTTTGAAATTTTGAATTTTTAGAAATCACTAAAAATAGGCAAAATTGGATAAAATTATAAAATGAATCTCGCCGATGGTTGAAAAATCATAAAAAAATTTTTTGAAAATTGTGGTGATATTCTTGCATGTTTTAGGGAATTTTGTGAAATTTTTAGAAATGTGGGAGAAATAGAAAAATTTGAGAAGATAAAAAAATTGGCTTAAAAATTGCGTTTGAGAATGGGACGTGTGTTTTGGAGGATGGGGTTGTTTTAGTTGATGGTTTGAGATGTTTTAGGCTGTGTTTATGACTTGTGAAATTTCAGGATAGTGACTTTTTAAGGCGAAACTCTGCCGAAATTTTCAAAAATTTTAACACCTGGCTTCGAAACCTTTTGGTAAAGCAAATCTTTCTGGGAATAGGGCTTTTGAAACGGAAAGCCCGGAGAAATCGCATTTGTAGGAAATTTTTAGGAGTGGAATTGTTGAAGGAGAAAATTCGGGGAAACGGTTTCGAATTTTGGAACCAAACTTTTTGAGGAAAAAGCTTGAAAACCTGTAGAGAATTTTTGAACTAGGGTTTTTGAAGGCAAAAACCAGAAAAACTGGCTTTGAAATTTAGAAACCAAACTTTTTGAGGAAAAAGCTTGAAAACCCTGTAGGAAATTTTTGAACCAAGGTTTTTGAAGGAGAAAACCCGAAAAACCGGTTTGAATTTTGAAGCCAAACTTTTTGAGGAGAAAGCTTGAAAAACCGTTAGAAAATTTTTGAACCAGGGTTTTTGAAGGAGAAAACCTAAAAAACAGATTTGAATTTTGAAGCCAAACTTTTTGAGGAGAAAGCTTGAAAACCCTAGGAAAATCTTGAACTAGGGTTTTTGAAGGCGAAAACTCGAAAAACCGGTTTTGAAATTTTGAAACCAAACTTTTTGAGGAAAAAGCTTGAAAACCCTTAGAAAATTTTGAACCAGGGTTTTTGAAATCGGTTTTGAAATTTCGAAACCAAACTTTTTGAGGAAAAAACTTGAAAACCCTTAGAAAATCTTGAACCAGGGTTTTTGAAGGCGAAAAACCGAAAAATTGGTTTTGAAATTTCGAAACCAAACTTTTTGAGGAAAAAGCTTGAAAACCCTGAGAAAATTTTTGAACCAGGGTTTTTGAAGGCGAAAACCCGAAAAATCGGTTTTGAAATTTCAAAACCAAACTTTTTGAGGAAAAAGCTTGAAAACCCTTAGAAAATTTTTGAACCAGGGTTTTTGAAGGCGACAACCCGAAAAACTGGTTTTGAAATTTCGAAATCAAACTTTTTAAGGTAAAGAGCTTGAAAACCCTTAGAAAATCTTGAACCAGGGTTTTTGAAGGTGAAAACTTGAAAAACCGGTTTTGAAATTTTGAAACCAAACTTTTTGAGGAAAAAAGCTTGAAAACGCTTAGAAAATTTTAAGATAGGGCTTTTGAAGGAGAAAGCCCAAGAAACTATTTTTGAAATTTTGCAACCAAGCCTTTTGAAGGGAAGGCCTGAAAACCCTTAGAAAATTTTAAGCGGTGATACATGGGGCCCTAGCCCTTCCTCTTTTTTCTTTTCCTTTTCTTTTGTTTCTCTTTTTTTTGTTTGTTTGTTTTTTTTTTTTCTTTTTTTTTTTTTTTTTTCCTTCTTTTATTTTTTTTTCCCCCCTTTTTTTTTTTCTTCTTTTTTTTTCTCTTTCTTTTTTTTGTTCTTTCTTCTATTTTTTTTTGTATATACATTGATGCACTTATCTTTGTGCTTTTCACATATAGTAACTGATTGATCCTCTTGAATGTCATCATGTTTCAGGATGTCGGAGGCCGGAGCCGACGATCCGGACAAGAGGCGCCATGGGAAGGTGCGACGGATAGAGCTCAAGGAGGGCGGCAGTAGTCGGGGTAGCTCGGCTAGAGGTAGCAGCCGGAGCAGCTCAGCTCGGATTAGCGGTTGGGGTGGCACAACGCGTGGAGGCAGTTGGGGTGTTTCTACGCGGAGCAGTGGTAGGGTCGGTTCTCCTCGGGGCGGCCGCAGTGGGTCACAGAGATCTTCGAGCAGGACGGCTTCTAGTGGGAGCTCTGTGAGGGGATAGCCCTCGGCGGCTCTTGATGAGAGATTTGAGGATGAGGCTGACTCGTTTGTGGATCCCCGGACAAGATACGGTATGGCCTCTGTTCGGGACAGGTGGGGGGCTACTTCATTTACCGACGATCAGCTAGCCATTCCTGATATTCACCCGCCGCGTGATTTGGCGTTCCATCCGAGCCTATGTTCGCGCTATGGTCGGATGCCATCGTCTACCCACAGTTTGTTCAGAGGGGCTAGTATCTCAGCCTTGAGGGCTATGCAGGCGTCAGCTCCCTCCTATCAGGACTTTTTGGATCGGATCGGTTTCAGCGCTTTTATGACCTTGCAGACTGATAGACTTGATCACGGGATCGCTATGGGGTTGCTGGAATGGTGGTTTGGGGAGACAGGGACCGTGCATTTGATGGGTTTCGAGTTAGGACCTACCCCCGTTGACTGGGCTATGATTACCGGGCTATCTTTCGGAGGGGTACCGATCTCTCTACGGGACGTGGAGGCCCGTCTTCTCTTGGGGTTGCCAGGGCTTGGGGGCTCGAGTTTCCCAACTTCACTATTATGCTCGGCCGAGACAGCCTTTGCTTTTGAGCCTTCACCAGATGACCAGGTTATTATAAGGCGCCGGTTGGTGCTGTATGTCATCTTTAGTTGCTTTTGCAACAATCATAGGTCGACGGTCCCTTTGTCTCTGGTGAGCCTGGTAGCGGATTTGGACGCGCTAGATTATGTTGACTGGGGTGCTTTCATCTTTGCTTGCTTCTTACGAGGGATGAGAGTGAGGACATCCAAGGCTTGGGGGAGCTTGACGAGCTTCTGGCCATTTTTGGTATGATGGAGCTATGAGTATTTGCTAATTCGCCGACCGGAGGTGTTAGCAGGCGATGCCTTCCTGTGGGCCACGAGATGGGCCAAGCAGCAGGTAGTCCAACAGTCCTTGCTCATAGATTTTGTAGCCCTCAGGGCTAACTTAGAGTTGCTGAGGCCTCGGGATGTGACTTGGGCACCTTATCACCGATCCACCCAGTATGCCGGTATGAGGGGATGTCATCCTTTTATCCAAGTTGCAGATCACCTTTCGAGGCCCTGTGTCATGGGAGATGTACCTCGGGGAGCGTCACTGGCGACAGTTTCATACTACTTTCCGTGCCGCCGTGGATCCTCCCCAGTATATGTTTGGACTTTATCGGGCCGGGGTAGAGATCCTTTATATAGTTAGGGTCCCTGGTGAGCGGTTCTTGCTTCCTCCGGATGTGGATTATGAGGCTCACTTCCGGGCGAGAACTATTGGTGCTTTCACCCAGCTGGATATGGTGGTCGGAGGGCAGGTGGTCGGCCATGAGGTGGTGGAGCTTTGGCGTCAAGCCCAGGGCTTTGTATCTGAGGAGGAGTACCTAGTAGCTTGCCAGGCACGAGATCGGTATCGCGCTGAGGTGGAGGTTCTAACTGCCCGCATATCTCTAATGGAGGCCCATTGGGTATGTTATTTGTGGTTCATTACCTTTATGTTCCTTATGCATCTCCTATTTTCTTACGCTAGCTCTTCTTCCCTTTTTGCCTTTTTCTTTGGTCAGGGTCCTTTTGACACGGGAGCTTCCTCCAGCCAGCCTTCTCCGTATGTGCCGGATATGGGCGACTTTGACTTGGATAACAACCCTGCTCCTTGAGGCACCCCTTTTTATCTGTTGACACAATTGTAGTTTAGTTAGTTTGGCTGTATTGTTTTATGTTTTTGAGAAGGTTCATTTTAAGAAGGTTTCATTTTAGGAAATTTCCAATTTAGGAAAGATTTTGAATTAGGAAAGTTTTGAAATTGGAAAGTTTCGTTTTAGGAAAGTTTAAAATAGGAAAGGTTTCATTTTAAGAAAATATTGGAATTGGAAAATTTTGAATTTAGAATGTTTTGAAATAGGAAAGTTTTGAAAGTAAGAAAGTTTTGGGTTTAGAAAGTTTTAGAATTGGAAAGATTTGAAGTTTAGGAAAGTTTAGAATTTAAAAAGTTTAGGATTTGGAAAGGTCCAGATTCGGAAAGATTTGAATTAAGAAAGATTTAGGTTTGGAAGGGTTGAGATTCCTATTTCTTAAAACAAGGGATTGGATTTTGCTTCTAAGAAGAGGTGTTTTGATTTTGTTTCAAAAAACAGAGGATAGGATCTAATTTCCTAAACGGAAAAATTGGATTTGGTTTCCAAAAGGGGAAGATTGGATTTGGCATGGATTTGGAAAGGGAAGTTTTAGAAACCGTTGATTTGGAAGACTATAGTTTTGATGTAGAAAATAGATTTTGGAAGCCTAAGTTTTAAGGCAAGATTGGAAATTATATTTTGGGCAAGAAAATTAGGATTTTCTAATTGTTAGCTCTAGGGTTTAACTTGAACTCTAAGAAAAGAGATTTTTGGAAAGTGAGTTTTTAGAAAAGGAGATTTTTGGAAGGCCATCCTAGAGAGGAGTTTTTAGAAAATGAATTTTAAAGAGAGAGTTTTTGGAAAGTAAAACTTTGAGAGAGTTTTAGGAAAGAGATTTTGGAATGAGTAGTTAGGAAAGAGACTTAAGGTGCATTTTTGGAAAGTGAACTTTGAGGAGAGCATTTTGGAAAAGAGTTTGAAAAGGAGTTTTTGAAAAATAGATTTTGCACGTAGTTTTTGAAAACAATTTTGGAAAGGAGATTGGAGAGAGTTTTTAGAAAGTATATAAAATATCTCACTTTCCTAAAACGATTCTATCCATAAGAAGGTTAGAACCACTTTAAGATAGTGGTTTTGAAGACAATAATGTTTTGAAAATATGGACCATATTGGTCACTTTAAATGTAACACTTTTCCTAAAGGAACTCTAGCCATGGAAAGGCTAGAATCACCTTAGGATTGTGATTTTGAAAACAAGTTTTGAAGAAGAAAATTTAATGCAAGTTTTGAAAACAAGTTTGAAAACGAATCTTAGAGGAATGCAAGATAACGATATGCACAATGCAAATTGGGGTCGTGAACATACAAGGTTAAAGGCTTCACCACATAATCAAAGGGGCCGAACCCACGTGGTCTCTGGTTAGACTAAAAGAATGCCCTCAACACGGTGACCTTCCAATAGCCTAATCCTACACATGGACCGAGAAGTCCCTTGTTTCAAGCATGCGAGGGGGGGGGGGGAAGAAGATGGGGGAATTAAAATAGAAGAAAACTCAAGTGGGTTTACAGAAAGAAGAGAGGGGGAAGACGAGTAAACTTAAATAGAAAGCCTACCTTGTATCTTCTTTATTTTGCTTTGCTTCGCGCGCTTTGTTTTTCTTGCTTTGCTTTGATCTTCGCTCCAGCCTTCATCTTGATCTTCGAGAGCTTCAGGTTGCAACACTTCAAGTCTTTAATGGAGGCTTTGAGGCTAGTGTATAAGTGTATAAGAGTGTATGTGAGTGTATAGGAGGCTAAGGTTTGTGTATGGTGGCTAGGGTTTGGAAAACCTAAAGGAGACTAGGGTTTAGAGAGGCTACGGGCTTTGTATATCGAATAGTAGGGTTTTTAGACTAAGTTTTCGGACCTTTTTCGTACTAAAGGAGGCTCTGTATTTATAAAGAGAAGAATGACCTGGCGCCTGTTGCAGTAACGCCAGTCCAAAAAACCTTCTAGCACCACTAGTAGTGGCGCCAGCCACTTAGGAAAGTTTTAAGGTCGGCAAGTAACGTATCTTCAAAAGAGTTGGGTGCCTGTACTAGTGACGATCATGCAATTTTTTGCCTAGCTTCACTAGGAGTGGCTTTAGAAGGTCCAGGAAGGATTTAAAGGACCGAGAATGGCCCGAAAAGCCGAAAAGGGACAGGAACCCTCAGAATAGGGTCTCGGGGGGTAATGGACTTGAAAAAGGAAGTCAGGGTTTGTTAAAGGGGTTGACCAGGCCATTAGGGGCAAAACAGCCAACCGGGCCAGAAAGCTACCCGAACAGACTCAGAATGTCTCGGAAGAGGACTCGAGATTTGGAAACATTATTTAGAATGTTCCGAAAGGCCACCAGTTTGATACCCAGAGCCGGTGTGGTCGGAAAAGGCGACCGGCTCGCTAGGGGCAAAACGGTCATCTTGCATTGGGTTTGTCGGAACTGACTTGGAATGACTCGAAAAGGTAAGGAAAGATTGGAAATACTATAAGAAGTATTCTCGAAAGGTTACTGGTTTGATACCTAGAGCCGGTGTGGTTCTCGGGTGCTTAGGGACAAAATGGTTATCTTGACCGAAAAGTCTCGGAATTGGCTCGAAACTGACTAGAAGGCACTTAATCATGCCAGATTGCTTTTAAGATAATCTTGGAATGGTGGACTTACCATTTTGAGGACTTAGGTATTTTCTTAAGAAACGTGCCGGAAATGGCCCTAGGGGCAGTTTGGTCATTTTTCACCGAAGTGGGCTAGCGGGCACCGGTTTTGACCTGGATTTTGAGTGTTTCTGCCGCTCTGACGACGGTCCCGTGATACAGGGGTTTGTTGGCAATTCCCTATATCGGCCTGTTACGAGTACTTTTGCTACTCTGACAATTGCGATGTTTACGAGTACTTCCGTTACTTTGACGGTTTGCGATCATTTTCGAGACTACCTAATCTCAGGAAGCTGCTAAAAGGACTTAGCGCCTGAGGAATCAACTTTCTCAAAAGGCATGCCGAAACTGACATTTTTGCATTGGCGGGCTAGCAGGCGCCAAAGATGGACCGTACTACCATTTAAGAGACTTGGGGTCTCTTCCTGGTCGACGAGTTTGAAGGGACTTACCATTTCGAAGAGTTCACTTGAAAATGTGCCGGATTGGAGGGTCTTACCACCTTGAGGAATCAATTTTCTCGAAAGGTGCGCCGAATTTAATTTGAATTAGAATTGGAATTGGAATTGAAAATGGAATTAGAAAGGGGACTTACCGTCTTCGGAAAGACGTGTCTGTTAGAATTGGACTGAACATTACCCCCACGGGCATTTTGGTCATTTTGTCTCTAGCGGTTTGATTAACGGGATTAGACTTGGAAAGTTGATTTAGATTGGAATACGTCAATATTGACTTGAGTACAAGTCTAGATGGATTGGAGACTGCTGAACGGGCAAAAATAGGATGCTTACAAACTACCCCTCTTTTTCTGTCTTTACTTGTTGAAGACAAAAAATGATAGAGTAAGAGTCTCATGTTAACCGTGAGGCAGTCAGAGGGATGGACTTTGGAAATTTTGGAAGACGGGATTGTAGAAACAAATATTGGGCCGAAAAAGCTTTTGAAATCGAGTTTTGGCAGGAAAAAGGGCAAAGTTGCCTAGAATTGGCAACTGGCGCCACTGCTTTGGAAGAAATGGCTTGGCGCCACTAGCTGTGAAACCCTAATCTCATATTTTTATAATTAGTTGAATTGCATCGTAAACGTAGTTAAATTAGTTTATTTAATTTAATTTACATATATTGCATGGTTAATTATAAATTGTGTGTGCCACTTGTATCATTTTATTAGTGGTAAGTTAAATGGTTAAATGGTGAAACATTGGTGAGTGAGTATAATAAGTAGATGTATAAAATACCTAAAATATAATAAGTGGGTGTATAAAATACCTAAGGGGGGGGGGTGAGATATATATTATTATGTTATATTGAAGTTAATTGAGAGGAGGGGAGGGTGTCGGTGGAGAGAAAGAGAGGAAGATGACAAAGGGGGACAATGAGGCAAATGAAGAAAGAAAAGGAAGAAAAAGAAGGAAAAAAAAAACAAGAATGGTGGGGGGTGAGTGGTTAGCATGATGGGAGGGAGAAGAGAGGAAAGATAGCTGCCATTATAGAGAGAGAGAGAGAGATATATATATAGAGTTATAGAGAGAGAGAGAGAGAGAAGCTTGAAGAGAGAAGGAGCAGTCGGTGGAAAAGAGGAAGAAGAAGAAAAGAGGGGAAAAATCTAAGGAAGCTTTCTTACACTTTGTTTTCCTCATCTAAGGTGAGTATCATGCTTGTTTCATCTTATTTTCTCTAATTATTACATGTTGTATGAGTCATGCCATGGAAGGAAGAGGATGGAGGTGAGATCTTCCATGGTAAAAACTTAGAATCACCCATGACAGCCCTAACAGAGTATTCTCTATGAAAATGCTACTGTTTAGAGACATTTCGACCTAGCTAAAAATTTTATTTGTGGCTGAATTTTTGAACACTGTAATTTAGAGTTATGAGGATCATTTGGGCTTTGGATTCACTTAAAAATGTTGTAATTTCGAATTATGGTGGATTTTTGAAATGGGATTGTCCCTGCAGATTTTTGATGCCCAGATCTGTAACCTCTGGTTTAACAGAGAATTCGACCAAGTTAGAGTAGCCCAAAAATTATGAAATTTTTACTGTATCTAGGGTAAAGGTTGATGATAATCTGTACCAAATTTCAGATCATTTAGATGTCGTTTACCTATGTTATTAATTTATCAAAGATAGACTATTTACTGCTGAATTCGAGTTTCTGCAGCACTGCCCTGTATTTGCAAATACCAAATAAATACTTAGGCATGTTCAAAAAATGTACAATTTGGTCTGGATACTCTTTGATATGTCTAGTTGGTATTTCTAAAGTTTTAGAATTTTTGGGCATGAGCCCACGAAGTTATGTCCAGATTATGAAGCCTGTGTCAGTTTTGGCAGATTAGAGGACTTGATGTATTTTGGTATTTTTCAACTCTAGCTTTACATTGGGAGTGTGATTGAGATTAGCATATAGTAGTTCTAATGTATAATTTCAGTGTTATAACTTGTTTGTGTAGACATTATAGCTATGATTATCGGAGTATACATTGAGTTTCCTAAACTAATACGGTTGTGGTGATAGGAGCTAACGGAGAGCAAGATCCTTCAACGTCAACCCCGAAGTGATCTTTGACATAGTGTGTGTGCGGTGACAGGTGGGATCATAGGATAATCTTATTCATATAGAAGTGAATATATATTGCTTGTATTATTATCTGTGTTGGTGTTAATTGTGGGATTGTGGGATTTTGAGATAATCTTATTCATGTTAAATGCATTGTTATTTTCATATAATGGTGGTGAATGCATATGAGATGTTGAAGGTGTTTATATATGAGGTGGAAGTGATATTATATGAGAAGCTCTGTGGAGACATTGATGATTTTATATGTATGGTGGCATTGCATACCATTCATATTGTATGCCTTGCATTGCACTGGAGAGAGTTAACCACGGTGGGTTAACCAAGGCTTAGTCACGGTGGACTAGCCTAGGGGTGCCACGGTGGGCATTCCTTGATAACGCGCCATCAATATATTGGGCCAACGTTATCTAAAATTGCGCGCACATGTGGGTGATACATGCATTGCATTGAGACATCCATGAGATAGATATATATTAATCATTTCTACCTGTATGCATTTGAGTGCTTATTATCATTCTTTATGAGTTTGATTATCTGTCGTGAGTATGTTGACAATTAGCTCACACCCACACAGACTGTCTTGACAGGTAACTTGGAGATGACGGTTTGGTTCACTGCAGTCTTGGTTCTTGCCGTGGTGGCAATCATGTCGATGTCAGGATGTCTAGTCACGGGGCTTGGGACAGCTCCATTGTCTTACTTTCAGTTTCATGGTTGTAATTTTATATAGACGTTGGGTTTGGTATTATGTTTTAACTTTGTATAATGGTAAAGAATTTTGTGAAAGGATGTTGATTATTTTCCAGTGGTAATGTATTCCTTTGGAGAGTTTATTATATTTTTCTCATTGTATTATTTATTCCGCTGCGTTCTTTTATTTTTTTGAGTATGGGTTAAGGTGTCGTTCGCAGGTACGGTGACCTGTGCGATCACGTCTCACCTAATGTGACATAATTAATGTCTAATTGGGTTAGGGGTGTGACACTAGCAGTGGTGCTAGGCCTAGGATCAAAACCAGAAATATTTCTGGTTCGAGCACTTGCGGGATTTTGAAAAATTTTTGCAAAACCGAGAGGCATTGCGAAGAAACCGACTTGCACATTGAAGAAGCACTTCTTGGAAACCACGGGGGATTGCCAGAAGTGAACGCCATCATTGGAAAAGTCAATGGAAGAGAAGTTTTCGCCAGAGAACTCCAAGAGGTGAGTTTTTGAGTTTATGTTGATTTTAATGTGTAGAATTCCGTTTAAGTTGTGTGAATAGTGAAAATTGATGTTTTGATATGTTTTGAACACTGTGGTGAAGTTATTTTTGCATTTTAATGCTTGTTTGATTGAATTTGAGTGATTTTGCACGATTATGTGAATGGAGTTTCTATAGGAATTGGGGGTTTATTCCTACTGGCTCAGGTGTTGAGTTTTTTGGCTAGATTTTTATACTGTGTGCCTTAGAAAAATGTATTTAAAATTCGTATGAAATTTCGTGATTTTTTGAAAACTTTTGAATTTGTGGTTTTTTGAAAAATAGAAAAAAGACTTAGAAAAATAGGAAAAATGGAGAAAATTGAGAAAGTGATGAAATTAAGGGAGTTTAAAATTTAGAAAAATGTTGGAATATTTTAGAAAACATTTGAAATGATTTTGAAAAATTTTAGGATATCTTTGAACACCATTGATTTATTAAAAAATGAAACGAGTCTTTTGGGAAGTTTGAAAATTTTAAAAGTGTGTGCGGGTGTTGGTGGTATGTGATGGTGGTGTTTGTAGAGTTCATGGCTTGTGTTTTGTGTTGATGTGATGAGTGTTGTAGGGACCATTTTTAAACGAAATTCTGTCAAAATTTTAGAATTTGAAAAAGAGTTGGAAAATGTTTTAAATAAAATTTTTTTGAAGGAAAAAGACAGAAAACCCTAGAAATTTTAGAAAACTTGTTTTGACTTGAAATTAAAAAATCAAAATGTGCAGAAAATTCATTTTGACTCAAAACTTGACCTTTTAAATCAAAATGTGTAGAAAATTCATTTTGACTTAGAAATGGAATTTTAAAATCAAAATGTGTAGGAAATTCATTTTGACTTAGAATTGGATTTAAAATAAAAATGTGTAGGAAATTCATTTTGACTTAGAATTGGAATTTTAAAATCAAAATGTGTAGGAAATTCATTTTGACTTAGAATTGGATTTAAAATCAAAATGTGTAAGAAATTCATTTTGACTTAGAATGGGCTTTAAAATCAAAATGTATAGGAAATTCATTTTGACCTGAGACTTGAGTTTTGAAATCTTGTTAAACAAATGACTTGGAAAGATTTTGAAAAATAGAATTTTAGGAAACATTTTGGAGGTAAGATCTTGGGGACTCTTTTAGATTTGAAAAATGTTGAGATTAACAAAGATTCAGGATGGAAAACTTTGGGACTTGATAGAAATTTTGGACGGAAGAATTTTTAGAGTGAAAACTTGAAAATTTTTTTATTTTATTATTATTTTTTTAAGTAAGACTTTTTTTTTTCTGTGAAAGAAAAAGTTTGGGAGAAACTTAAACCTGATTGAAAAAGAAATTTCTTCAAGAACTTAATTAGAAAAGCTTGAAGATGGATTGAAGAAATTTGGAGATTTGATTTTGAAAATGATTTTTTGAACTTGACTTAGAATTCTGATTTTAAGAAGTGATTTCAGAGATGAACTTTTGGAAAAGAGAATTAGAAAACCTTTTTGAAAACTGATTCTGGGAAGGAACTTTTAGAAGAAAGAGTTTTTGAAAACTTATGGAGGAAAATAATAGGAAACCCCCGGGAAACTGATTTTGAAAAAGAACTCTTGAAAGGAAGAAGTTAAGAAACTTTTCGAGAATCGTTTTTGGAAAGAGAACTTTTTCAGAAACCTTTGAGAGTTGATTTTAGAAAAGAACCTTTGAATGAAAAGTTTAAGAAACCCTTTAGGTTGGTTTGAGTAGAATTTATATGAAAGTTGTCTCATGCATTTTCATTTATATTTTATCTTTGGTTATCATCATTATTATTTTTTTCTTGCTTTTATTTCTTATTTTTTGAACTGTATAAACTGAATATTAGTACCTCTCACCTTGACTTACCTTTCAAGATGGTATATGCAGGCGATGATGGTTCTGAGAGGAGATGCCACTCTAGGAAGGCGCCTTGGACAGATTCTTGTTGGCAGCTCCAGTCGCTCTAGGGGTAGTCGCAAATCAGCTAGCAGGGCATTCTTTAGCCAAGATGGAAGGGGGAGTAAGCCTCCAGTAGACCCCTTCCCTTTAGTTAAGCCAACATTTGAAGAGGAAACAGATGCCGAGGTTTCCCACTTTTGACCTTTAGAATGGCTGACTTTATGTTGAGTTGACTGTGGATTTGGTAAGACAGGTATCCTCTATATGAGCATGACATCTTTTGCTGGTCCTTTGGTTGCATGGCTTCTCTCCTATTGGTGTAGCTTGTTTTCTGACAGTGGTTCCCATTTGGCCACCTGACCTGTCTCTCTTTCGTTTTGGGGAATGTGAGCTTGCCCCTACACTCCATGAGTATGGCTTCCTCCTAGGTCTACAGGATGGTTCAACTAACACTACGAGACCTATTTTTCCTGATGGCTGCGTCACAATTGTTTCTTCTCAGCTTGGGCTCCATTGTACGACCTTTTCTTCTGATCTGTTGCCCTAGTTTCCTTACGTCCCAGTGAAGTTCTTGTTTCTCTCATTTTGAGTTTGCAACGGATAGGGGATTGACATACTTCTCCAGATTGGTCCATTTCTCCATGGTAGTCCTAATTTTGCGTCTCCTAAACTTGTTGATGTTTCCACCGGGGGGATTGTCATGCCCAGATTTTTTGTACCCGAGGAATACACACACAAGCGGAAAAAACACTGTACTCTCTTGTTAGAATTCACCCTCCTAGAAGAATGAGTGCGACTAGGTTTGAATTGAAAATAGATTTGAATAAAGGGCTTTTAGAAAAGATTTAGAGTCGGTACCTAACTTGATTAAGGTGAGTTAGGTGACCTAAAAATTAAGCATAATCCGAAAACTACACTTAGGGTTTTGGAAAATAATTTTGAAAATATCTCATCAACAGAGGGTTTTTAAGAAAACAGGTTGTTTGGCAACCTTTGGAAAATATTTAAGCCCTTTTTGAAAAATAACTCCGTTTTTTGTCTTTGAAATCAGTGATCCTAGGTTCGCAGGTTGGTTACGTGTAGGGAAGAAGCACTAAGCCATCACCCTACCCTGCCCTTGCGGTACCTACATGTCTATTTACCCTAGATTCACCTATGAGAGTCTTCAACTAACTAATGACTAATCCTATCCACTTTGAAAAAAAAATGTTTAAAAAGAAATTTAACATGATGCATGATATGCAAGTGCAAGAAAAGAGAATTGAAAAATAGATTTGGAAAGAAATTGATTGGATTTGAAAAGGAAGAGATAGAAGTTTGAATTTGGAAAGAAGGTTTTGGAAATTGAAAATAGAGATAGAAATTTGGAATTGGAAGTTTGAAAATAGATTGGAGATTTGGAAAGATTTTGTGAAAATAGAAGCTTGAAAAATGTTGTGACCGCACCCCTGAGGGTTGCCTACGTATCCTTTTGGAGGAATCAGGTCAGTTGTAATTCGAACAAGAGTCTGATTGAAAATAGAAGGTTGGATTGGAAGAAAGAGATTTTGATTGGAAAAAGGATTTTATTTGAATTTAGAATAGAAGATTGGAAATTGGAATTTAGAATTTTGGAATTGAAAAAGTTGGACTTTGACTTGGGAAGGTAGAACTTGGAAGAAAGATTTAGACTTGTTTTGGAAATATTGAGGTTTAGGAAACCTAGACTTAGGAACTTAGAAAAGAAATATTGAACTTGACTTGAAAAGATTTTTGAAAAGAATTGACTCGAATATTGGACTTGGAAGATTAGGAAACTTGGAATTAGGAAAGACTCGAATTAGGAACGTTTCAGAATAGGAAAGTTCCGTTTTAGAAAAGCTTCATTTTAAGAAAGTTTCAAATTTAGAAAGTTTTGGTTTAGGAAATGTTTCAAATTAGAAAAATTTTGAAAAAGGAAAGGTTTCACTTTAGGAAAATTTCGATTTAGGAAAGTTTTGACTTAAGAAAGTTTTAACTTAGGAAAGTTTTGGTTTAGAAAAGATTTGAATTAAGAAAGTTTCAACTTAAGAAAGTTTTGAATTAAGAAAATTTTGAGTTTAGAAAAGTTTTAGATTTGGAAAGATTTGAAATTTAGGAAAGTTTAGAATTTAGAAAGTTTTAGAGTTTGAATTTTAGAAAATCTTGAGATTAGGAAAGGTTTGAATTTAGGAAAGATTGAAAAACCTAGATTTAGAGAGTTAAGATTTGAAAAGGGATGGAATTAAGAAAAGGGTTGAATTAGGAAAAATTTGGAAGCTTAATGTTTAAGGAAGGATTTGAAAGTTTTCGGAAACTTATGGTTTAGGACGGTAGGAAATTAGGATAGAGTTGAATTAGAAAAGATTTAGATTTTGAGCTTTAAAATTTAGGAAAGATTTTTATGTTCAAGTTTTGGAAACTTAAGAGTTAGGAAAGTAGAAGATTATGAAGGAGTTGAATTAGGAAAGATTTGGATTTTGTTTCTAAGAAGAAGTGTTTTGATTTTGTTTTAAAAAACTGAGGATAGGATCTAGTTTCCTAAACAGGAGATTGGATTTGGTGTCCTAAAGGGGAGATTGGATTTGGTTTCCTAAAGGGAAGATGGGATTTGGTTTCCTAAAGGGAAGATTGGATTTGGAAGGGAAGTTTTTAGAAACCCAAGATTTAGGAAGACTATAGTTTTGATGTAGAAATAGGTTTTGGAAATATGTATAGTTTTGAAGTAGAAAACAAGAGGTTTTAGAAACCTAGGTTTTGAGGCCAAAATAAGGGATTGGAAATCGTATTTTTGGGAAGAAAAATTAAGGTTTCCTAATTGTGGGCTCTAGGGTTTGACTTGGGTACCAAGAAAAGAGTTTTTGGAAAGTGAGTTTTTAGAAAAGAGTGATTTTTGGAAGGAAATCCTAGAAAGGAGTTTCTAGAAAGTGAATTTTAAAAAGAGAGTTTTTAGAAAGAAATCCTAGAGAGAAGTTTCTAGTAAGTGAATTTCGAAAAGAGAAAGTTTTTGGAAAGAAATCCTAGTGAGGAGTTTCTAAAAAAAGATTTTTAAAAAAAAGATTTAGGAAGAGATTTTTCTAAGAAGGAAACCTAGGGAGTGTTTTTAGGAAAAGAATTTTGAAGAGAGTGTTTTGAAAAGGAGTTGAAAAGGATTTTTTGAAAAATAGATTTTTTGAGGGAACTTTTGAAAACAATTTTGGAAAGAAGAGTTTTTAGAAAGCATATTGAAAAAAAGGGTTTTAGAAAGAGAGACTTTTGGAAAGAGAGTTTTTTGGAAGGTATAAAAATGTCTCACTTTCCTAAAGCGATTCAAACCATAAGAAGGCTAGAACCACTTTAAGAAAGTGGTTTTGAAAATAGCAAGGAGTTAAAAATATAGACTATATTGGTCACTTTAAATGTAGCACTTTCCTAAAGCAATCCTAGCCATGGAAAGTCTAAAATCACCCTAGGATTGTGATTTTGAAAACAAGTTTTGAAAAAGGAGATTTGATGCAATTTTGAAAACAAGTTTAATGCAAGCTTTGAAAACGAGTTTGAAAACGATTTTTGGAAGAATGCCAGATGATGATATGCACAATGCAAATTGGGGTCGTGAACATACAAGGTTAAGGCTTCACCACATAATCAAGGGGGCCGAACCCACGTGGTCTCCGGTTAGACTAAAAGGAAGCCCCCGACACAGTGACCCTCCAATAGCCTAATCCTACACATGGACCGGGAATCCCTTTGTTTCAAGCATGCAAAGAAAGAGGGGAAGAAGATGGGGAACTAAAATAGAAGAAAACACAAGTGGGTTAGGAGAGAGAAGAGAGAGGGGGAAGTGTAGAAACTTAAAGAGAAAGCCTACCCTGTCTTGTTTATTTCACTTTGCATTGCGCACCTTGCTTTCTTGCTTTTTCTTCGGTCTTCGCTTCAGTCTTTGAGAGCTTTGTCTTGGTCTTCGAGAGCTTCGAGTTGCAGCAATCCAAGTCTTTAATGGAGGGTTGGAGGCTAGTGTATAAGTGTATATGGGTGTATATGAGTGTATAGGAGGCTAGGGTTTGTGTATGGTGGCTAGGGTTTGGAAAACCTAGAGAAGCTAGGGTCTAGGGAGGCTACGAGCTCTATATATCAAATATTAGGGTTTTTAGACTGTGTTTGTGGACCCCTTTCACGCTGGAGGAGGCTCTGTATTTATAGACATGAGATAGACCTGGCACCTGTTGCAGTGGCGCCATGGCAAAATTCCTCTTGGTGCCACTCCTAGTGGCGCTAGGCCATTTTTTGGTTTGGCGCCACTACTAGTGGTGCCAGCAAGTTAGGAAAGTTTGTTAAGTCGGCAAGCAACGTATCTTTGATAGATTTGGGCGTCTGTACTAGTGACTACCATGCAATTTTTAGCTTGGCTTTACTTGGAGTGACTCCGGAAAGCCCAAGAAAGACTTAAGGGACCAAGAATGACCCGGAAGGCCTGAAAAAGGGCAGGAACATTTAGAACAGTGTCCTGGAAGTATTTGACTTGAAGAAAAAATGAGAATAGGATGTGTCAGAGGGGTTGACTAGGCCATTAAGGGTAAAACGGTCAATCGGGCCCGAAAACTGCCAAGATGGACTTGAAACGTCCTGAAAGAAGATTCGAGATTTGAAAACATTATTCAGAATATTCCCAAAGATTGTCGGTTTGATACCCAGAGCCGGTGTGGTCGGAAAAGGTGACCGGCCCACTAGGGACAAAACGGTCATTTTGCACCGGGTTCGCCGAAATTGACTCGGAATGATCCGAAAAGGTAAAGAAAAGTTGAGAACATTGTAGGAAGCATTCTCGGGAGGTTACCGGTTTGATACCCATAGCCAGTGTGGTTAGAAAAAGGCAACCGGCCCACTAGGGGCAAAACGGTCATTTTGCACCGGGTTTGCCGGAATTGACTCGGGATGATCCGGAAGCATAAAGAAAGGTTGAGAATACTATAAAAATTATTCTCGAGATGTTACCGGTTTGATACCCAGAGCCAGTGTGGTCGAAAAAGGTGACCAGCCTACTAGGGGCAAAACGGTCATTTTGTACCGAGTTTGCCGGAACTGACTCGGAATGATCCGGAAAGATAGAGGAAAGTTGAGAATACTATAAGAAGCATTCTTGGGAGGTTACCGGTTTGATACCCACAGCCGGTGTGGTTCCCGGGGCGTTCGGATGCCTAGGGGCAAAATGGTCATCTTGACCAAAAAGTCTCGGCAAAGGCCCAAGGGGCAGTTTGGTCATTTTTCACCGGGGTCGGCTAGCAGGCACTGGTGTTGACCTGGGTTTTGAGTGTTTTCGCCACTCTGACGGCGGTCGTGTGATACAGGGGTTTGTTGGTAATTCCCTCTATTGACCTGCTTGTGAGTATTTCCGCTACTCTGACAGTTCGCGATCATTCCCGAGACTGCCTGATCTCGAAAAGTTGCTAAAGGGGACTTAGCGCCTGAGAAGTCAACTTTCTCAGAAGGCGTGCCTAAACGGACATCTCTACATTGGCGGGCTAGAAAGTGCCAAAGGTGGACCGTTCTACCATCTAGGGGACTTAGGGTCTCGTCCCGGTCGACAGGTTTAAAGGGACTTACCGTTCCGAATAGATTTTCTTTGAAAAATGTGCCAAACCATCTCGAGGAATAAATTGTTTCGAGAGAAGGATTTGAATTGGAAAGGGGTCTTATCGTCTTCAGAAAGACGTGCTTGATTTAGAACCGTCTCGAGGAATAAACTGTCTCGAGAGAGGGATTGGAATTGGAAAGGGGTCTTATCGTCTTTGGAAAGATGTGCCTGATTGGGATAGATTTACCGTCTCGAGGAATCAACTGTCTCGAGAGAGGGATTAGAATTGGAAAGGGGTCTTATCGTCTTCGAAAGACGAGCCTAACTGGGATCGATTTACCGTCTCAAGGAATCAACTATCTCGAGAGAGGGATTGGAATAGGAAAGGGGACTTACCATCTTCGGAAAGACATGCCTGATTTAGAATTGAAAAGGGGCCTTACCATTTTCGGAAAGACGTGCCTGATTTGGAATCGAAAAGGGGACTTACCGTCTTTGGAAAGACGTGCCTGGTTTGGAATAGATTTACCGTCTCGAGGAATCAACTATCTTGAGAGAGGGGTTGGAGTTGGAATTGGAAAGGACAATGCCCCTAAGGGCATTTTGGTCATTTTGCCTCTATTTGGGCCTAGTGGGCCTGCAAAGCGATGGACAGACGGGATTTGGACTTAGAAAGTTGGTTTCGATTGGAATACGTCCATATTGACTTGAGTACAAGTCTGGACGGAGCGTAGACTGCCAAGCGGTCAAAAATGGGGTGCTTATAGCTGCCCCTCTTTTTCTGTCTTTGTTTGTCAAAGACAGAAAATGATAAAAGTAAGAGTCTCATGTTGACCGCGAGGCAGTCGAAGGGACAGACATTGAGAATTTCTCAACAACAGAGGTCGAAAAATGGATGTTGGGCCGAAAAGGCCTTCAAAAATGAGTTTTGGCGAGAAAGAGGGCAAAGCTGCCTAGAATTGGAAACTGGCGCCACTACTTTGGCAAAGAAGGCTTGGCGCCTCTGCTAGTGGCGCCAGGGTTAAGAACAAAACCAAAAAATTTTCTGGTTCGAACACTTGTGGCATTTTGGAGAGTTTTCGCAAATCCGTGAGGCTTTGCGTGAAAATTGATTTGAACCTTGAAGGAACACTTCTTGGAGACCACAGGTGATTGCCGGAAGGAGACCACATCGTCGGAAAAGTCGCCGGAACAGAAGATTTCGCTAGAGAACTTTCAAAAAGTGAGTTTTCAAATTTTGTTGATTTTGATGTGTAGAACTTCATTTGAATCATGTGAATAGTGAAAATTGACGTTTTGATGTGTTTTGAACATGATGGTGATATTATTTTTGCATTTTGGTGCTTGTTTGATTGAATTTGAGTGATTATATGCCATATGCCCTAGAAAAATGTGTTTATCAACCGTATAAAGTTTTGTGATTTTTTGAAAACTCGGTGAATTTTTGATTTTTTGAAAAATAGGAAAATACTTAGAAAATTTAGAAAAATGAGAAAACTCAGGAAATTGATGGAATTCCTTAGAGTTTAAAATTCAAAAAAATGTAGGAATATTTTTTAAAAACATTTGAAATGATTTTGAAGAATTTTAAGGAATTTTTGAAAACAATTGATTTATTGAAAAAATAAAACATGTGTTTTGAAAATTTCAAAAAATTGAAAAGTGTGCACGGATGCTGATGTCATGTGATTGCGACAATGTGAAGTGCACGTTTTGTGTTTTGTGTTGATGTCATGGGTGTTGTAGGGGCCATTTTTGAATGGGGCTCTGCCGAAATTTTTAGAAATTAGGGAAAGAGTTAGAAATAAGTTTTTAGAAATAAAATATTTTTGAAGGAAAAAGAAAGAAAACCCTTGAGATTTGATTTGAAGTTGGAAAATCAAAATGTGTACGTCGGAATTTTTTTTTTTTTTGACTTATCATTCAAACTCTTTTATTTGTTTTGTTTGTGTTAGTTGTTTATTTCGTTTTACTTTATTATGTCCATTATTTGCTTAATATATTAATACTTCTCACCTTGGCTTACCTTTTCAGGATGACAGATGCGGGTGATGACGGCTATGAGAGGAGACGCCACTCGGGGAAGGCGGCTCGAACAGATTCAACTGGTGGTTCCATTCGATCTCGAGGTAGTCGATGATCTACCAGACGATTCTCCTGCAGTCAAAGTGGGCAGGGGAGTAGACCACCTGTCGACCCCTTTCCCCCAGTTGAGCAGGCTTTCGCAGAGGAGATTGGTGCCGAGGAGGAGGTACTGGGCCTTGGGGATCAGGTGACTGGTTATGGGAGAGCTTCCTCCAAGCATAGGCAGATGGATGCTGATTTGGAAGATCTGCAGATTCCGGACGTCCCACCACTCGGGGATCTTGCTTACCACCCTAGCATGTACTTTAGACAGCATTTGCCCCCTCCGCGGGTATATACAGCTTTAGAGGGGTTGTTCATCAGGTCTTTGTAACTATGCAGCGGGCTGCCCCATCATACCGCGCCTTCTTGGTGGAGATCAGATTCGGCGCCTTCATGGGATTACAAGCTAACCGCCTGAACCGGCATTTGGTACTGGCACTTGTTGAGAGGTGGTTCGGGGAGACCGGGACCTTTCATTTCGTCGGCTTCTAGTTAGGTCCCACTCCTTTGGATTGGGCGATTATTACAGGGCTTTCCTTTGTTGGCCGACGGATCACCCTGC
This sequence comes from Euryodendron excelsum, assembly GCA_033060915.1. Taxonomy (NCBI): domain Eukaryota; kingdom Viridiplantae; phylum Streptophyta; class Magnoliopsida; order Ericales; family Pentaphylacaceae; genus Euryodendron; species Euryodendron excelsum. The sequence goes on from CM065391.1 coordinate 15,000,730, forward strand.
ATCTAGTCAGTAGGGACGAGGCATGTTTGTTGTTGGACTTGCCTCCTCCTGAGCGTTCTACCTTCCCAGTCTCTTGGATCAGTCAGGATGACCGTACTTTTGCTATTGAGCCATCGCCTGCTAGGCGGGACATCATGAGATGGCAACTTGTTTTATACATCATCTTTAGCTGCTTCTGCAAGAACAAGTCACTTGTGTCTTTCCGGTTGGTGAGTATAGTAGCTGATCTTGGAGCTTTATCTGAGCTGGACTGGGGATCCTTCTCCTTTGGCTACTTTCTTCGATCGATACGGATTCGGACTTCTTCCCGTTGGGGTAGCATGACTAGTTTCTGGCCCTTCCTCGTTTGGTGGAGCTACAAGTACCTTCCTGTTCGTCGCCCTGCAGTTGTTGAGGATGACCTCTATCCTCGTGCCTTGAGGTGGGCTCGTGACCCGGTAGCCCAGCGATTGGAGATAACTAACTTTGTGATGCTCCGGGCTAACCTGGAGCTGATTGAGGCGAGGGATGTGACTTGGCGGCCCTTCATTGGATCATTCCATTATGAGACAGTCTGATACTTGGTCCCGTTGTCCCTGTCGAGAGCTGCTTTTCTCAGTGATGCACTTAGGAGTCCTATCTTGGAGAGCGACACTGGCAGCAGTTTCATGAGGAGTTCTGATCAGCAGGAGCTTCGCAGGAGTATATGTTTGGAGCCTTGGTGGCGGAAGTGCCTATCCCTTATCAGGAGCGTCAACCAGGTGCCGAGTGCTTGCTTCCTCCGGATACAGATTATGCTGCGCACTTTGGGGCTCATTCGGTCGGTGCCTTCACCCGGTTTGAGGTAGTGGTCGGCAGGTACGCTGTTGGCCAGGAGGTGGTTGACTTATGGCGACGAGCTGGAGGATATGTGCCCCAGACTGAGTTTACTACTATGAGAGACTAGAGAGATCAGTACCAGATGGAGCGGGATTAGTACCAAGCCGAGGTAGCTTCCCCTTCGGCTCGGTTATCTCAGCTGGGTGGTGAAGGGGTATGTTATTCCTTCTTTGCTTCTTCTTGCTCTGCTATTGCTTAGTTCTTTTTATATGCAGCTAATTTCGGTTCTATCTTCCTTGCAGGATGGTAGTGCTTTGAGTAGTTATCCAGCTCCTCCGATGCCGGGTTTTGGTGATTTTGATCCAGATGATATCGACTTTGACTTGTGATAGATGCCCTTTGTGGAGACTCTGAACTTCTTTTGCCACTTGTCCCTGAGATGTATTTATGTTAGACAGTTTTATTTTGATATTTTGTACAAAAATGAATATTTATGGTATTCAAATGCATGCATAGACAAAGACATTTATGATTGATATTTTTTTTTTCTTTCTTCAGCTAGGTATATGATCTAATGCATGTGATGGATGATGATGTTATGTATCTATTATATGAGTTGATATTGGTAACTTATGTTCCTACATGGAGTTATGCCCTATGTATGCAAAGCTCCTGCCAACTCTTTTTTTTATTTATTTTTATTTTTATTATTTTTTTTATAGAATTGTGTTAACTAACAGAATGACAGGGGTTTTTAAGCAGCCCATTTTCGATCGCTCGACAGTCTACACTCTGTCCAGACTTGTTTTCAAGTCATTGTGGGCATATTCCAATCGAAACCAATTTTCTAGGTCCAAATTCTGTCTTTCCATCGCTTCGCAGGCCTGTCAGGCCCAAATAGAAGCAAAATGACCAAAATGCCCTTAGGGGTATTGTCCTTTCCTTTCCGATTCCAATCCCACTCTCGAGACAGTTTATTCCTCGAGAAGGTTCCAATCCAGGCATGTCTCTTCGGAGACGGTAAGACCCCTTTCCAATCCCTCTCTCGAGACAGTTTATTCCTCGAGACGGTTCCAATCCAGGCACGTCTCTTCAGAGACGGTAAGACCCCTTTCCAATCTCACTCTCGAGACAGTTTATTCCTTGAGATGGTTCCAATCCAGGCGCGTCTCTTCGGAGACGATAAGACCCCTTTCCAATCCCTCTCTCGAGACAATTTATTCCTCGAGATGGTTCCAATCCAGGCACGTCTCTTCGGAGACGGTAAGACCCCTTTCCAATCCCTCTCTCGAGACAGTTTATTCCTCGAGACGGTTCCAATCCAGGCACGTCTCTTCGGAGACGGTAAGACCCCTTTCCAATCCCTCTCTCGAGACAGTTTATTCCTCGAGACGGTTTCAATCCAGGCACGTCTCTTCGGAGACGGTAAGACCCCTTTCCAATCCCTCTCTCGAGACAGTTTATTCCTCGAGACAGTTCCAATTCAGGCACGTCTCTTTGGAGACGATAAGACCCCTTTCCAATCCCTCTCTCAAGACAGTTTATTCCTCGAGACAGTTCCAATTCAGGCACGTCTCTTCGGAGACGATAAGACCCCTTTCTAATCCCGCTCTCAAGACAGTTTATTCCTCGAGACGGTCCGAGTAGCGAAACTACTCACAAAACCGTTAGAGTAGCAGAAATACTCACAAATAGGTCGATATAGGGAATTGCCAACAAACCCCTGTGTCACGACGACCGCTGTTAGAGTGGCGGAAACACTCAAAACCCAGGTCAACACCAATGTCTATTAACCCACTTTGGTGAAAAATGACCAAACTGCCCTTTGGACCTTTTCCGAGACTTTCCGGTTAAAATGACCATTTTGCCCCTAGGCATCCGAATGCCCTGGGAACCACACCGGCTCTGGGTATCAAACCGGTAACCTCCTGAGACTATTTTTTATAGTATTCTCAACCTCCCCTTACCTTTCCGGATCTTTCCAAGTCAGTTCCGGCCGACCCGGTGCAAAATGACCATTTTGCCCCTGGTGTGCTGGTCTCCTTTTCCGACCACGCCAGCTTTGGAAATCAATCCGGCAACCTCTGGGAACATTCTGAATAACGTTCTCAGATCCCAAGTCTTCTTCCGGGACAGACCGAGTTTGTCTAGGCAGTTTCCCAGTCCAATTGACCGTTTTGCCCCTAAAGGCCCGGTCAACCCTTCCGACCCGTCTTATCCTCATTTCTCAGGTCAAATACCTCCAGGACACTATTTTAAGTGTTCCTGCTCCTTTCCGGCCTTTCGGGTCATTCTCGGCTCCTTCAAATCATTCCCGGACTTTCCAAAGTCACTCCTAGTGAAGCCAAGCTAAAAATTGCATGGTAGTCACTAGTACAGGCGCCCAAATCTAGTCAAAGATACGTTGCTTGCCGACCTTAAACCTTTGCTAATTGGCTGGCACCACTGCAACAGGCACCAGTATTGTCTAACCTCTATAAATACAGAGCCTCATTCAATGTGAAAGGGATCCGCAAACTCAACCTAAAAATCCTATAATTCAATATACAGAGCTCGAGCACTCCCTAAACCCTAGCCTCCTTAGGTTCTCCAAACCCTAGCCTCCTATACACTCCTATACACCCCCATACACTCATACACTAGCCTTCAACCATCCTTTGAAGACTTGAAGAGTTGCCATCCAAAGCTTGAAAACAACTCTTGAAGACTGAAGGTGAAGATCAAGACAAAGATCGAAGACCGAAGACAGCACAGCGTGCAAAATAAACAAAACATACGGTAGGCTCCCTATGTAAATTTTTGCACTTCCCCCCTCTCTCTTCTCTCTCCTAACCCACTTGGGTTTTCTCTATTTTAATCCCCCATCTCTTTCCCCCCCTTTCTTTGCATGCTTGAAACAAGGGGACTCCCGGTCCATGTATAGGATTAGACTGTTGGAGAGTCACTGTGTCGAGGGCTTTCTTCTAGTCTAACCAAAGACCACGTGGGTCCGGCCCCCTTGATTTTATGGTGAAGCCTTAACCTTGTATGTTCACGACCCCAAATTGCAGTGTACATATCATAGTCTTGCATCTTCCAATATTCATTTTTAAACTCGTTTTCAAAATCGTTTTCAAACTTATTTTCAAAATTGTATCAAAATCTCTTTTTCAAAAACTTGTTTTCAAAACCACAATTCTAGGGTGATTCTAGCATTTCCATGGCTAGGGTTGCTTTAGGAAAGTGTTACATTAAAAGTGACCTTTACGGTCCATATTTTCAAATCTTGTTGTTTTCAAAACCACTTTCCTAAAGTGGTTCTAGCCCTCTTATGGCTAGAATCGCTTTAGGAAAGTGAGACGTTTTTACACTTTCCTAAAACTCTCTTTTCAAATCCCTCCTCTTAAAAATCTTTTTTCCAACATGCTTTCCAAAAAGCTCTCTTTTCAAAAATCCCTTCCTAGAAATCTTTTTCAATTCACTTTCCTAAAACTCTCCTTTCCAAAATTGCTTTCAAAAGTTTCCTTCCAAAATCTATTTTTCAAAACTCCTTTTTTCAACTCCTTTCCAAAATCCTCTCCCCAAAATCCACTTTCTAAAAACGTTCCCCAAAAATCTTTCCAAAAATTCTTTTCAACAATCTTCTACCAAAAACCTTCCTAGAAAAACTCTTTCCAAAAATCTTTCCAAAAACTCTCTTTCCAAAATCTCCCTTCTAGAAATTCCCCTCTACGATTTTCATTCTAAAATCTTCATTTCTAAAAACACACTTTCCAAAACTCCTCTTTAAAATCTTTTTCCAAAAACTCCCTCTTCAAATTCGCTTTCTAAAAATTCCTCCCTAGGATTCCCTTCTAGAAAACCTTCGTTTCCAAAAATGTACTTTTCAAAAACTCTTTTTTTAGAGCCCAAGTCAAGCCTTAGAGCCCACAATTAGGAAACCCTAATTTTCTTTCCAAAAATATGTTTTTCAAAGCTTTGCCCCAAACCTAGGTTTCCAAAATCTCTTGTTTTCACATCCAAACTATACATGTTTTCAAAACCTATTTTCTACGTCGAAACTAGAATTTTTCAAATCTAGGGTTTCTAGAATCTCTCTTTCCAAATCCTTGTCAAATCAAATCTTCCCTTTAAGAAACCAAATCCAATCTTCCCGTTTAGAAAACTAGATCCTATCCTCCGTTTTTGGAAACAAAATCAAACATTCTCTTTTCAAAACAAAATCCAATCCTTTCCTAATCTAACTTTTTCTTAATTCAAACATTTCCTAAACTGAAAACTTTCCTTTTTCAAACCTTTCCCAAAACAAAACGTTCTTATTTTCAAAACTTTCTTGTTTTCAAATCTTTCCAAATTCAAAACTTTCTAAATTCAAAACTTTCTTAAGTTAAGACTTTCTAAATCTAAAACTTCCTAAATTCTAAACTTTCCAAATTTCAAATCTTTCCAAATTCTAAGCTTTCCAAATTTAAAACTTTCTTAACTTGAAACTTTCTAAATTCTAAGTCTTTCTTAAGAAAACTTTCTTAATTCAAAACATTTCTGAACTTAACACTTTCTTATTTCAAAACCTTTCTTGAAACAAAACTTTTCGATTTTCAAAACTTTCCTAATTTGGGAATTTTCCTAATCTTAAAACTTTTCTTAATTCAAAACATTTCTAAATTCAATACTTTCCCATTTCAAAACTTTCCTAAAGTTGAAAACTTTCTTAAACCTAAAACTTTCCTAAGTTAAACTTTCCTAATTTCAAAACTTTCCTAAATCGGACCTTTCCTAATTCGAACCTTTCCTAAATCCAATCTTTCATAAATTCTTGAGTCTTTCCTAAGTCTCATCTTTCTTAAGTCTAGGTTTCTTAAACGTTCTCTTTTTCAAAACAAGTCCAAATCTATCTCTTCAAATCAAAGTCCAATCTTCTCAATTTCAATTTCCAATCTCCTCTTCTAATCTCAAATCAAATCCAATTTTCAGTTCAATCTCTTTCTTCCAATCCAATCTCTCTCTTCAAATCAATCTATTTTCAATCAGACTCTTGTCCGAACTACGACTGACCTGATTTCTCCAAAGGGATATGTAGGCAACCTTCATAGGTGCGGTCACAACACTTTTCAAACTTTCAATTCCACCCTCATGGGTGCGGTCTCCACACTTTTCAAATCTCAAATCCCAATCTATTTTCAAAATTTCAATTTCAAAATTTCAATTTTCAAATTTCTACTTTCAATTTTCAAACTTTCCAATTTCAATTCCATCTTTTCAAATCTATTTTCAAATCAAATCAATTTCAAATCAATCTCTTTCCAAATCTATTTTTCAATTCTCTCTTATTTTGCACTTGCATATCATGCATCATGTTAGTTTTCAAACATTGTTTTTCAAAGTGGATAGGATTGGACATGGGTTAATTAAAGACTCTCATAGGTGAATCTAGGGTAGATTGACATGTAGGTACCGAAAGGGCGGGGTAGGGTGATGGCTTAGTGCGTCTTCTCTACACGTAACCAACCTCCAAACCTAGATCATTGTTTTCAAAAGACCAAACAGAGTTATTTCTCAAAAAGGGCTAAATGTTTTCCAAAGGTTGCCAAACAACCTGTTTTCTTTAAAACCCTCTCTTGAGGAGATATTTTCAAAACCTTTTTTCAAAAACCCTAAGTGTAGTCTTCGGATTATTCTTAGTTTTTAGGTGACCTAACTCACCTTAATCAAGTTAGGTGGCGACTCCGAATCTTTTTCAAAAGCCCTTTATTCAAACCTGTTTTTAATTCAAACCTAGTCGCACTCATTCTTCTAGGAGGGTGAGTTCTAACGAGAGAGTACAACATTTTTCCTACTTGTGTGAGTATTCCTCGAGTGCGAAAAATCTGGGAGCGACAGGTTGCTGTTGAACTCAAATATCTTTGGGATGGTAACTCCTTGCTTTTCGGGAGTCTAGCCTCTCCTCTGACTCAACCCGACCTTGGTTGGATGATAGCACTTCACACCTTTCTCAACCTCTTGATTGCCTCCAACTCTTTGTCTTAGGGTTAGTGTATATGGTTATTGGGCTGAGACTCTCGACTCTCGGGGTTTTAGCAACAGCTTACCTAACCTTTGGCAGAGCGATAAGTGACCAGTCATTTCAATTCGAGGAGACTTTGTTTAGGATCGTAATGTAGGCTAGGTTATGGGGTTTTAGAAACAACGGGATATGTAGGCTCAAATTTGATGTTGTTTTCGATAGGGTTTAGATCCATACCATCCTTGATTACTTTTCAATAGGATTAGCATCCTTCTTTAGCTTTGGCAGCGTATCTAGCTCATTTAGATCAAGCAATCTACTTTCAATCAGAGGGGACTTTAATAGGGTTGTAATGTAGGCCATGGTTTCGGGATTTTGCAAGAAAAGGGTAAGGTTCGAACCTATTATTTCTACTTGGTTTTTTCGTAACCTAGGATCACCTTTAAATTTCCTTCTTGCTTTTGACCATATACTTCTCAGGGTGAAAATACCCTTTTCTTTCACCCTTTCCATATGCTTTTTTGAGAAAAACATGACTCCCTTCTCATTTGATCTTCTTATTATGCTTTTGAAGATGACTCAATCATGATTTTCTTAGGCCTTTCCTTAAAGGTTTTTTTTGGCCTCTTGCCCCTTGGCGACTCATTTCCTTTGCTTTTTCTTTCTATTCCTTCATGAAATGATTAATTCTTTGACCCTTTTTTCTTAGGCCTTTTCCTCGGCAGTTCAATCTACCCGATGTGGGCGGTGATCCCCAGGTTGGGGTTTCCTCAAGAAAAGGATAGATGGCTCAACAGGTTTGGCAAGGGGTTGCTTTTGACTGTATGGGAAATGAAATGAGGGTCTCTCTTCACTTTGAATTAGATTGCTTGATCTATAGAGCTTTTGACACTATCCTAGCATGATAGAGATGGACACCACTCCTAGAGTTCTCAACTGTTGTTTGCCTCGGTGTGGGGAGGACAGTCTTCGATTGGGGTTGACAATGAAAACTTCGTTTGTTACGAGGCTCTAGGGGTTAAACAAAGGGAATATGAGCACATTTGTTTATTTATTCTTTTATTTATATATGGGGAAGTGAAAGATGGCTCCTCTTCATTTTGATAAATTGGCCACACATCGCTTAGCTTCAGAGTCCTGCAAGTGCTGCCTTTGGGTAGTATCCTCACTCATCCTTATTCTCTCTCTCTGTGGAAGGCTGATCATTTGGCGAGTGGTTACCTCATGCTATCATCCCTTCAAGTTGGATCATTCCACAAGATAAACCATGCCCCTTGTATAGAAAGTAGCTACCATTCCCAAGAGAAGATAAGACAACTGTGATGGAATAAAAGATTATTATTTGATTATTATTATCATTTCTTATGGAAAGCATAGAGTTCTTAAGCAATAAGGAAATGTAAGCATTAATTTAAAGACAGGAAGTAAAAGGGATAGAAAGACAGTGGGTGAAAACACCACTCTCTTATACGCTCTTGCAAGGAACCCATTTTAGTACGGCTTTGGGACAATTCCCACATCTTCGATGCTCCATTCGTGACTCGGATCCTTGGCTAAGGCGAGACAAGCAAAGGCTTCTCCTAGAGCTCCAAAGATGTTAATGTTGTTGACGCGGTTGTCAGCCTCCTTCTTGTTCTTTGTAGTGGGTTCTTCTGTAAATAGGGTGACCAGCTTACCCCCTTCCAATTTGAAAGGCTCTGTCTGTTCTCTTGACTCTTCTAGCTCCCATCCCATGTCTTCATAGTTATACTCAGTTGCGGGCTAAGGGTTTTCTAGTAAGTGACGTTCCGCCGCGACTTACTTTGGATGCAGAAACTCAGCACCCCATCCATCAACAACTATGTTCTTTGTCATCTCATTTTCAGAAATATTGGCTCCTCAATGGGCCAATCAGAAGCATCAGGCACCTCCTCAGGGTAATAAAGATAAATCGGGCACAATAGGAGATCCTCCTCCCAGTCGTTTTCTTCATCGGCCTCCCCATCATTCTCATAACCTTCGGCCCCGAGCTCGTCGTATTCTCCCTCACCTTCCATTCCTACTAGTATCATATTGACGATGTGATCCGGCAGAGGGTTAGCGGTCAAATTGGGAGTAGGAGCAGGTTTTACTAGTTGCAGATCAGTAGTCTTATTATCGATCAGGTCTTGGATCTTGTGCTTGAGAGCGAAGCAGCTTTCGGTGTCATAACCTTGGTCACCTGAATGGTACTCACATGTAAGGGCAGCATTAAAGGTTGGGGGTAAAGGGCTTGGCAACGGGCGAGCTGGTACGGGCTTCAAGATGTTGTTCTTCAGAAGGCTATGGTAAGCCTTGGTTTGGGTATATGCTAAGGCGTCGAAGGTATGGATATGTCGAGCAGGTCTATTAAAGTTGGGTTGTGCTCCAGCGGGACCATAGTTAGGGGTTGGAATGGGCATGGTTAAGGTGGGTAAGGGTAGGACTGGGGGTGATTGAGGTGTTTGACTAGGAAAAATAGAAGACACTTCACTTTCCTTCCTAATCGTGCCCCTTGTAGTAGCCTCCTTCTTGGCTATGTTGGCGGTATTTTCTCCAGTTTTGGTATAAGGGTCTGTAATTCTGCCTGTCTTAAGGTCGTTTTCTATCTTCTTTCCCTTCATGATGAGCTCGAAGAAGCTTTTTCCTACGCTTATGCAGAGCTTCTTGTAGAATATACCTTGGAAAGTCTGCACAAATAGTTGTACATACTCCTTCTCTTCCAGCGGGGGATTAACTTGTGCAGCAGCCTCCCTCCATCTTAGGGCATGTCCTTTAAAGCTTTCCTTCTAACCCTTGCTCATTGTTATCAGGGACCATCAATCAGAAGTGAGGTCGATGTTGTGACGGTATTGGGCTTTGAACGCGTTGACTAGCTCAATCCAGGTTGTGATCTTTCTTAAGTCCAGACGAGCAAACCATTGCAGAGCAGACCTTGTGAGACTGTGTTGGAATAACTGCATAAGGAGCTTCGGGTCGTTACCATGACCACTTAGTGCTCCAGCATAGAGACGAAGATGTGTAACGGGGTTACCGATGCCGTCATATTTCGGGAAGTCAGGCATTTTGAACCTAGCAGGTCTCGGGTGGTTAGGGAAGAAACAAAGCTCAACGTAAGAAGTGAACCCGTAAGCGTCGTGGCCATGGAGACTCTGCAACGAATCTTCCAACCCTTGGATTTTCAGACTAAGAGGGTCTAGAGGGGCCTTCTTTATGACAGGTGAAAGCGATATGGTCTCTTCTTCTTCAGTGTTGACCCCTTTGGCATCTTCCTTGGTCCTCCCAACAATGTCAGACTGGAGCATTATCCTTGGATTAGCGGGTTCAGGGTCCTTGGATGAAGTCATAGCTGATGACGGGACTGCAGTAGCATCCTTCATGGCTATAGTTTGAATAAGTTTGAGCATCTCATCCATCTTAGTCCTCATTTCGTTGACTTCCTCTTGAGAGACTTGAGAGGATTCTTCAGGGTTAGAAGCCATTAATGATGTTCTTTGCCGAGTAATAATGGGATCCCTAGGTGGATGTTGTCCCTTTTTGGGAGCAATGTTGACTCAGTACAGGGTGACCTCTGTAAATAAAAAGGAAAAGACAAAAAGACAAGAACACAAGTCGCAAATTAGTTTCTAGTTTTTAGAGAACATTATGCAATGCATGTCCTAGGGTGCTCCTTTTTAGGAGGGAAACTAATCATGATGTATTGGCCCACTTTTGGAGATAAGGGATTTGCCCCTATATGCAGATACCTTACCGTCAGGTAGGAACCTTCAGCCATCCGTTCATTCATTCATAAAAGTAAAGAAGTACATTAAATTTTGGGTTTAAGATACAAAAGAATTGAAATACATTTTAATAGGGGGAGGGGGAACATTTTCTTTTGGACTTCCACCTATCTACTTTTACAAAGGAAAACCCTAAACTACTCTTAAGTGTTCGGATTCGCCTTCCTGGGATTTGATGTCGAGGAGATCGCTGAGAGACCTTGCTAATTGGTTGCCCCTTGTCTTCATGGCAACCCTATCTCCATGAGCATAGAGGGATTGGGGCCCCTCTTATGGAATGAATTAAGATGCATGCAATGAGTCCTTAGGGTTATGCGAGAACCCTTAGGGTTTGGGTAGGTTTAATGCAAGGGAGAGTGACCTTGGTGTCACTCTCAACGGGTTAATCATATGCATAAGAATGCAGTGACTTGAGTTACTTGGAACTCTTGTCTTGACATGGAATATTGAATGCATGAATATGGGTATGCAAAGAGTATAAAGAATGAGAATGCACTAGCAAGGTAAACGTGCATGCATGAGCAGTTAAATAGTCATTATAACAGTAAGAATTACAACAACAGGAATAAGCAGGTATAAATGAAAGTAAGAGCAGTCGCTCTTTCCTCCGTGATTTTGAAAACAGTGCTCGTATCTTAAATCTGGCAGAAGTTCGGCTATGCATGGTGTCTATATGAGTATGAGGTTGAGGGTTGACTAATGCGTCCTAAAAAGGCTCGGTCCCCGGATCTTCAAACCTAGGCCCACTCCTTGTGGTGGTGCCATGATCGGTTGGTGATCCGAGCGAGGGAACCATCAAGAGGTCGTAGGCGAAGAAACTGACACATCATCTTGCCCACAACTAATATACCGTTCTCCCTTTCTAACTAGAAAGGTCACATCAGGGTAATAATGCAAATATGCATAATGCAGGTGCACATGTAGTGTGTGTGTGATTTTTAAAAGTGGAGGAAAGAGCCCAACAACTCTCATCCATCCTGTTCATCACATTCATGCATAACAAGTAATAATGTTTAAACATAAAGCGCACGTACAAAACAAAAATGCAAGAGTTAGTATGTGGATGGAAAATTTAATACAAGATAATATGAATACATGCATATTTTTTTAAAACAATTTTAAAAATTTGATTTTGAAAATTTAAAGTGAATAGGATTGAACCAAGTTAATTGAAGACTCTACATGGGTGAAAGGTAAGAAGACATGACTATGGCCTAACCCTCTGAATAGTCCCCAGCGGAGTCACCAGCTGTTGCGTCCAGATTTTTCGCACTCGAGGAATACTCACACAAGCGGGAAAAATGCTGTACACTCTCATTAGAACTCACCCTCCTAGAAGAATGAGTGCGACTAGGTTTGAATTGAAAATAGATTTGAATAAAGGGTTTTTAGAAAAAGATTTGGAGTCGCCACCTAACTTGATTAAGGTGAGTTAGGCCACCTCAAAACTAAGCATAATCCGAAAATTACACTTAAGGTTTTGAAAAACGATTTTTGAAAATACCACCTCAAGAGAGCGTTTTTAAGAAACTATGTTGTTTGGCAACCTTTGAAAAACATTTAGCCCTTTTTTTTGAAAATAACTCCGTTTTTGGTCTTTGAAATCAGTGATTCTATATTCGGAGGTTGGTTATGTGAAGGGAAGATGCACTAAGCCATCACCCTACCCCGCCCTTTCGGTACCTACATGTCAATCTACCCTAGATTCACCTATGAGAGTTTTTAACTAACTATTGTTTAATCCTATCATCTTTGAAAAAGAATGTTTAGAAAAACATGATGCATGATATGCGAGTGCAATAGAAGAGAGTTACAAAATAGATTTGAAAAGAAAATTTTGATTTGATTTAATTTGAAAAGAAAGAGATAGAAGTTTGAATTTGGAAAAAAGATTTTGGGAATTGAAATTGAAGATTGAAAATAGAAATAGATCATGGAATTGGAAACTTGAAGAAAATCGTAAGATTGGAGATTGGAAAGAAGTTGTAGAAATAGAAATTTGGAAAATGTTGTGGAATTTGAGATTTGAAGAATGTTGTGACTGCACCCATGAGGGTTGCCTACGTATCCTTTTGGAGGAATCAGGTCAGTCATAGTTCGAACAAGAGTTCGATTGAAAATAGAAGAGTTGATTTGAAAGAAAGAGATTGAATTGGAAATTGGATTGGAAGATTGAGAGATTGAACTTTGATTGGAAGATTTGAAAAGACTTGAGTTTGGAAAACTTGGTTTTAGGAAACCTAGACTTAAGGACTTAGAAAAGAAAGATTGGATTTGATTTGGAAAGATTTTGGAAAAGAATTGACTTGAATATTGGATTTGGAAGATTTGGAAAGATTGGATTTAGGAAATGTTCAAATTAGGAAAGTGTCATTTTAGAAAAGTTTTGGAATTAGAAAAGTTTTGAATTAGGAAACGTTTCGTTTTAAGAAAGTTTTGAAATTGGAAAGTTTTCAATTTAGAAAGTTTCAACTTAGGAAAGTTTTGAATTAAGAAAGTTTCAACTTAGGAAAGTTTTGAATTAAGAAAGTTTTATTTTAAGAAAGGTTTTGAAAATAAGAAAGTTTCATTTTAAGAAAGGTTTTGAAAGAGGAAAGATTTTGAAAATAGGAAAGTTTTGAAAATAGGAAAGTTTTGAAAATAAGAAAGTTTTGAGTTTAGAAAGTTTTAGATTTGAAAGGATTTGAAGTTTAGGAAAGTTTAGAATTTAGAAAGGTTTTAAATTAGGAAAGACTTGAATTTAGAAAGCTTTCAGAATTTTTGGAAGATTCAAAGTTTGAGTTTTAGAAAGATTTGAAAATCTAGATTTAAGAGTTAAAGTTTGGAAAGGATGTGGAATTAAGAAAGGTTAGAATGACGAAAGGTTTAGACTTTGAAAGATTTGAAAACTTAGATTTGGAAAGAGGTAGAATTAGGAAAAGGTTGTATTAAGAAAGATGTGAAAGTTGAGTTTTAAAATTTAGGAAAGATTTTTATGTTCAAGTTTTGGAAACTTAAGATTTAGGAAAGTAGAAGATTAGGAAGGAATTGAATTAGGAAAGATTTGGATTAGGAAAGGATTGGATTGCTATTTCCTAAAACAAGGGATTGGATTTTGTTTCTAAAATAGAAAGTTTGATTTTGTTTCCAAAAACAGAGGATAGGATCTAGTTTCCTAAACGGGAAGATTGGATTTGATTTTCTAAAGGGAAGATTTGATTTGACAAGGATTTGGGAAAGGAAGCTTCTAGAAACCCTAGATTTTGAAGTGTATAGTTTTGACGTAGAAAAATAGGTTTTGGAAACTTATGATTTTGATATAGAAAGGGAGGTTTTGGAAACCTAAGTTTGGGGCAAGGTTGAAAACCATGTTTTTGGAAAGAAAATTAGGGTTTCCTAATTGTGGCTCTAGGGCTTGACTTGGGTATCAAGAAAAGGGATTTTTGGAAATTGCGTTTTTTGGAAATGAAGATTTTTAGAAGGAAAATCCTATAGAGGAGTTTTTGGAGGAAAGATTTTTGGAAGAAAGTTTTTAGAAAGATTTTTGGAAAGAGATTGTTGGAGAGAGTTTTTAGGAAAGTGAATTTAGGGAGTGTTTTTAAAAAGTGAATTTTGAGGAGAAAGAGTTTTTGGAAAGAGATCCTAGTGAGGAGTTTTTTAGAAAGAGATTTTTAAGAAAGAGATTTAGGAAGAGGTTTTTCTAAGAAGGAAACCTAGGGAACGTTTTTGGAAAGTGGACCTTGAAGAGAGCATTTTGCAAAGGAGTTTAAAAAGAGAAGTTTTGGAAAATAGATTTTTGGAGGGAGTTTTTTGAAAACAACTTTGGAAAAGAGATTTTTAGGAAAATATGTTGAAAAAGAGATTTTTAGGAAAAGAGACTTTTGAAAAGAGAGTTTTTAGAAGGTATAAAAACATATCACTTTCCTAAGGTGATTCTAACCATAAGAAGGCTAGAACCATTTTAAGAAAGTGGTTTTGAAAACAACAAGATTTGAAAATATGGACCATAAAAGTCACTTTAAATGTAACACTTTCCTAAAGCAATCTTAGCCATGGAAAAGCTAGAATCACCCTAGGATTGTGATTTTGAAAACAAGTTTTGAAAAAGAGGATTTTGATGCAATTTTGAAAACAAGTTTAATGCAAATTTTGAAAACGAGTTTGAAAACGATTTTTGGAAGATGCAAGATCATGACAGGCACAATGCAAGTTTGGGGTCGTGAACATACAAGGCTAAGGCTTCACCACATAATCAAGGGGGCCGAACCCACGTGGTCTCCGGTTAGCCTAAAGGAAAGCCCCTGACATGGTGACCCTCCAATAGTCTAATCCTACATATGGACCGGGAGTCCCCTTATTTCAAGCATGCAAAGAAAGGGGGGAAAAGAGATAGGAGATTAAAATAGAGAAAACCCAAGTGGGTTAGGAGAAAGAAGAGAGAGGGGGGAAGTGCAGAAACATAAAACGAAAGTCTACCTTGTGTCCTGTTTATTTTGCTCGCCTTACTTTTCTTCGGTCTTCGCTTCACCTCAGTCTTGATCTTCGAGGGCTCGTCTTTAGTCTTCAAATCTTTGTAGTTGTAGCAATTCAAGTCTTCAATGGAGGGTTGGAGGCTAGTGTATAAGTGTGTAGGGGTGTGTATGAGTGTATAGGAGGCTAGGGTTTAGTGTATGGTGGCTAGGGTTTGGAAAACCTAGGGAAGCTAGGGTTTTCGGAGTGTGCGAGCTCTGTATATCGAATATTGGTGTCTTTAGACTAAGTTTGCGGACCTCATTCACGCTGGAAGAGGCTCTATTTTTATAGAGATGGGATAGACCTGGCGCCAGTTGCAGTGACACCAAGCCAATTTTCCTCTTGGCGCCTCTCCTAGAGGCGCCAGGCCAATTCTTGGCTTGGCGCCACTACTAGTAGCGCCAGCCAGTTAGGAAACTTTGTAAGTCGGCAAGCAACGTATCGTTGACTAGATTTGGGCGCTTGTACTAGTGACTACCATGCAATTTTTAGCCAGGCTTCACTAGGAGTGACTCCGGAAAGTCTGGGAATGATTTGAAGAGGCCGGGAATGACCCAAAAGGCAGGAAAAGAGCAGGAACACTTAAAACAGGCCGGGAATGACCCAAAAGGCAGGAAAAGAGCAGGAACACTTAAAACAATGTCTTGAAGGTTTTTCACTTGAGAAATGAGGATAGTATGTGTCGGAAGAGTTGACCGGGCCTTTAGGGGCAAAACTGTCACTCGGATCGGGAAGCTACCGGGACAGACTCGGACTGTCCCAGAAGATGACTTGAGATTTGGAAATATTATTCAGATTTTTTCCAAAGATTTTCGGTTTGATACCCAGAGCCGGTGTGGTCGGAAAAGGAGACCAGCCCACTAGGGGCAAAACGGTCATTTTGTATCGGGTTTGCCGGAACTGACTCAGAATGATCCCAAAGGATAAAAAAGGTTGAGAATATTATAAAAAGCATTCTCGGGAAGTTACCGGTTTGATACCTAGAGCTGGTGTGGTTAGAAAAAGGCGACTGGCCCACCAGGGGCAAAATGGTCATTTTGCACCGGGTTTGCCAGAACTGACTCAGGATGATCCGAAAGGATAAAGAAAGGTTGAGAATACTATAAAAAACATTCTCGGGAAGTTACCGGTTTGATACCTAGAGCCGGTGTGGTCAGAAAAGGAGATCGGCCTACCAGGGGAAAAACGGTCATTTTGTACCAGGTTTACCGGAATTGACTCGAAATGATCTGGAAAGATAGAGGAAAGTTGAGAATACTATAAAAAGCATTCTTGGGAGGTTACCGGCTTAATACCCAGAGCCGGTGTAGTTCCCGGGACATTCAAATGCCTAGGGGCAAAATGGTCATCTTGACCAAAAAGTCTCGAAAAAGGCCCAAGGGGCAGTTTGGTCATTTTTTACCGAGGTGGGCTAGTAGGCACTAGTGTTGACCTGGGTTTTGAGTGTTTCCGCCACTCTGATGATGGTCATGTGATACAGGGGTTTGTTGGCAATTCCCTCTATCGACCTGCTTATGAGTATTTTTGCTACTCTAACGGTTATGATCTCGGGAAGCTACTAAAGGGGACTTAGTGCCTGAGAAGTCAACTTTCTCGGAAGGCGTGCCTAAACGGACCTTTCTGCATTGGCGGGCTAGCAAGCGCCAAAGGTGGACCGTTCTATCATCTAGGGGACTTGGGGTTTCGTCCTGGTCGACAGGTTTAAAGGGACTTACCATTCCGAAGAGATTTTCTTCAAAAAACACGTCAAACCGTCTCGAGGAATAAACTGTCTCGAGAGAGGGATTAGAATTGGAAAGGGGTCTTATCATCTTCGGAAAGACGTGCCTGATTTGAAACCGTCTCAAGGAATAAACTATCTCGAGAGAGGGATTGGAATTGGAAAGGGGTCTTATCGTCTTTGAAAAGACGTGCCTAATTGGGATAGATTTACCATCTCGAGGAATCAATTGTCTCGAGAGAGGGATTGGAATTAGAAAGGGGTCTTATCATCTTCGAAAGACGGGCCTAATTGGGATAGATTTACCGTCTTAAGGAATCAACTATCTCGAGAGAGGGATTGGAATAGGAAAGGGGACTTATCGTCTTTGGAAAGACATGCCTGATTTGGAATTGAAAAGGGGACTTATCATCTTCAAAAAGATGTGCCTGATTTGGAACCGAAAAGGGGACTTACCGTCTTCGAAAAGACGTGTCTGGTTTGGAATAGATTTACCGTCTCCAGGAATCAACTGTCTCGAGAGAGGGGTTGGAGTTGGAATTGGAAAGGACAATGCCCGTAAGGGCATTTTGGTCATTTTGCCTCTATTTGGGCCTAGTGGGCCCGTGAAGCGATGGACAAATGGGATTTTGACTTAGAAAGTTGGTTTCGATTGGAATACGTCCATATTGACTTGAGTACAAGTCTGGACGGAGCATAGACTGCCGAGCGATAAAAAATGGGGTGCTTACAGTATGCCTAAATGGACATTTCTGCATTGGCGGGCTACCAGGCGCCAAAGGTGGACTGTTCTACCATCTAGGGCACTTGGGGTCTCGTCCCGGCCGACAGGTTTAAAGGGACTTACCGTTCCAAAGAGATTTTCTTCGAAAAATGTGCCAGATTGGATAGAATTACCATCTCGAGGAATCAACTGTCTTGGGAGAGGGATTGGAATTGGAATTGGAAAGGGGACTTACCATCTTCAGAAAGACGTGCCTAATTTGGAATATGAAAAGGACAATGCCCCTAAGGGCATTTTGGTCATTTTGCCTCAATTTGGGCTTGATGGGCCCGTGAAGCGATGGATAGACGGGATTAGATTTAGAGAATTAGTTTTGATTGGAATACATCCACATTGACTTGACTACAAGTCTGGACGGACTGTAGACTGTCGAGCAGTCAAAAATAGGGTGCTTACAGGGATGACTTGGTCGATTATCGATTATGTGCACTGCTTATCAATATTAGTGAGGGGCACTCCCATGCTCCTATGATTGTAGGAGAGACCTTCGTGAGCCTTGCCAGACTCCAGCAGGGGGTTAATGCTCATTTTCGGGGATATGCTTCATTATTCTAGCTTCGAGCAATCAGAAACTTATTCGTTACTCACCTTTTTGAGCATACATGGTTTCTCGAGTTAGAAGTCATTTGATTAGGGAGGTCAAGGGTGGGCCATTGCCCAAGTCTCTATTTCTTGTTGGCCATGGAAATTCGAGCTTTCTAAGGTGTGTGCCGGTGCTAGAGATGTCTGATGGGTGGCTTTAACTCCTTTTTGCGGTTTATCTTGTTCCATGTTTCTTATTAGAGAGAGAGAGAGATAGAGAAAAACATAGAGTTTGTTTTTGTACAAAAGCAGTTTACTTTATGCTAATTCTAAAAATGCACAGGTAAATGCATGTTATACTTATTATTATTATTATTATTATTATTTTTATGAATGCACATCGAATTAGTTATATGACTTATTTTGCATGTCCTACTTATATATATACATTTATTTTCTTTTTATGAATGCACAGGTTTATACAGGAATGGAATTTAAGGCATGTTATATTTTTTTGGATGAATGTACATACAGGAAAGGAATTCAATGCATGACATGCCTTTGATAAGTACATGAAAAGATACAAACTACACAAGAATTTAATGGATGTACCGGTTATACATGTCATGGATGCATTATACTACACGTATATAAACTATTTATAAAGAATGTCCCAGGATTACCCCAGGGCTATACTCTCATAATTCTGTTTCCTTTCTAGGATTTTGCCCGATTCAGTTTTGTCCCATTCTTATCGGGGTGTGATAGCATTTGCACCATTCTCCAAGGATCTTGACCTTTCAGTTTGCTATCCTATCCCTACTTTCTACAAGGTTGTTGTTTGGGGTTTTTCTGACCTCCCTTGGTTTTCTCTCTCAGATTTCCAAAATGCCACCATGATTAGTATGACAACTCGCATGCCCTTTGCAGAGCAATAAACAGCTAAGCCCTCAATCCGAGAATACTTCTTTTAGGACCGTAATGCAGGCCAGGTTTATGGGTTGTAAGAAATGAAAGGATATTCAGGCTCAAAGATCTTCTTTTAGTGGGTTGTTTAAACCAAAACCATCTGAGCACACCTTGGAGCATGAGATCACCCCTGCATTTCTCTCTAGTTCTCCTTTCTCATCCTACTTGTCTTAGTATTGTTCAGGCTTATTTGGACTAAACAATTTTCTTTGATCAGAGAGGACTTTAATTTGGACCGTAATGTAGGCTAGGTTAAGGGGTTTATGAATGAAAAGGGTAGAAAGGGTCAAACATTATCACTTGTGGGGTTTTAAAAGACCAATGATCACCTTTGGCAACTTAACTTCTATTCATGGCTTTCTTCTTTCCTTCATACTCTTGTTATTCTTCTAGATCGCTTTATGCCTTCTAATTTAAGATTCTTTTTTTCATCAAGAAATTTGTTGTTAAGTCAACTTTTGAAGATGCCAACTTTTTCATTTATATTTTGGGATGATAGTATCTTCTTTTGAAGATCCCCACGAGCACAATAATTTCTTTACTAGAGACGCCTTTGACACCATAACTTCTTAAAGATCACCATTTTCATCGTTGCTTATTATACCCTCTTGAAAATCACCCTTTTCATCATTGCTCAATATTTCCTACTTATGACTTTTGTCTTAACCCAGTATGGGCGGTGATTATCTGGTCGGTTTTCTTAAGGAAAGTAACTGGCTCAAATGGGCTTTACAAAGGGATTTATTTGTGTATGGTAGAAGAAATGAAGGTTTTTCATCACTTCAAATTAAATTTCTTAGTTCATAAAGTCTTTATACAAAATTTAGACAATGTTCCTAAAAAATGGTGTGTTTCTGTTGGTAAACCACTGTATATTCTATCGAATCAACTATTCTGTGCTTACTCCAGTATGGGGGATGGTTATAGATTTGGGAATATCTGAAAAGAGATCACTGACGACTCTAGTGGGCTGAGCAAAGGATAGTGTTTATTTGGGATAAATAGAACAATGACTCCTCATCATTTTGAGTACTCGGCTGCCCATCGCTTAGCCAGGATATCACACAAGTGTCGCCTCTTCAATAAAATTCACACCTCTTTGTTGAGACTACCTTCCTCCTATCTCTCACTCTCTCTTTGTCTCTTAAAGGTTTTAACCCCTTTTAAATGGGTGGCCTATACTATCCCATCCTTCAAGTCAAGTCATTTACCAAATGGGGAAAGATCCCTAAATGTGACAATCGTCTACAAGAGTATGAAACAAAGGGGATAAACTAGGAACTACCTATTTTTATTTAAAAACATGATTACATGGCATGCAATGTTTATTTAAAGAAGATATGGGAGAAATAGAAAGACGAAAAGAAAATAGACGAATTTTGTGGAAATCTCCCTTTTCTTGTGGATCTCTTAGTGAGAACCCCTGATAGGGTTTTGAAACTGTCAATTTCTTTGGCATTTCATTCTTCGGGTGTATCACCAAACGACGGAGGGCGGATTGACAGATCTCTTGCAGCATTTGGCATGCATTCAGAAGTTATGAGATTCTTTTGTAGTAATGTACGTGTCTGACAGAACTTTGCAAACGATGAAGCCTTTTTCTGCATGGACGGTGATTGTCGCAGCAGGGCGGGAAGGTAACGTCTTGCAGATGGATGATTAGTTCTTTTTGCTACTTAATGTAGGTTCGACCTCCTCTAACAACTAGGCTTATCCTCCCATGAGTTTGAATCTGGTGAGGTGCTAGAGGGATTCCATGAATTCAATTGTGCTCTCTGATCTACAAAAAAAAAAAAAAAAAGAAAAAGAAAAACATAATGCTGTCAGCTTGTGGAGTTGGAGGTTCTATGCGATGCATGTCTTATGAAGGTCCCTTCTTTGAGGGAATCTAGGCATGATGACAAGTCTATTTTAGAGGTGGGGTTTTGCCCCTATTATGCAATACAATACCTCTTCGACGTGGGCCGGTTGATATGTTCTTATTTGGGCAATCCCGCCTCCATGGACTGAGAGAGATTTGGGCCTCTCTCAAGATATGGTTCTATGCATGCCATGAATCTTTAGGGTTTAAGAACCTG
The DNA here is from genome assembly GCA_033060915.1 of Euryodendron excelsum. Lineage (NCBI taxonomy): Eukaryota > Viridiplantae > Streptophyta > Magnoliopsida > Ericales > Pentaphylacaceae > Euryodendron > Euryodendron excelsum. The sequence goes on from CM065391.1 coordinate 15,021,854, forward strand.
TAGGAGTTTTGGTAGGTTCGATTGACATTTGGATTACTCCTTTCCCTCTACGGTTGATCAGATGTATGAGAATGAAATGAGTCGAGTTTCTTAGAACTCTTGTCTTGCAATAGATATGGGTGCATGAGCATGTAAGAAGTGAACGTGTAAGCAATATGATGATAATAAGTGAGTGATTTAGAAAACCCCCTGCTTGTCTTGCTTTTGCCTTCAATTCTCTTGGTATTTGGAGATAAGAAGGGGGAGGACAGAAGACATGAAACAAAAGAGAAGTAGTGCCTTGATTTGAAGATTTTTTATGCAATGCATGTCCTAGATGTGCCCCTACTTAAGAGGGAGACTAAATATGATGTATTAGCTCACTTTCGGAGATAGGGGACTTACATACAAATACCTTACCGTTGAGTGGAAATATTCATTCATCAATTCATTCGCTCGAGGAAAATAGAGAAATACATTTTAACTTTGGGTTTGTGATACAAAAGAATTGGAATACATTTTAACAAGGGGAGGGGGAACATTTTCCCTTGGGGTTACACCTATCTAGTTTTACATAAGAAGTCTTAAACTACTCTTGAGTCTTTGGATTTGCCTTCCTTGGATTCAATGTTGAGGAGGTCGCTGAGAGACCTTATTGATCGATTGCCCCTTGTCTTCTTGGCAACCCTATCTCCGTGAGCATAGAGAGATTAGGGCCCCTCTTATGAAATTAATTGAGTTGCATGCCATGAGTCCTTAGGGTTACGTGGGAACCCTTAGGGTTTAGGTAGGTTTAATGCAAGGGAGAGTGAACTAGGTGTCACTCTCTTTAGGTTGATCATATGCATGAGAATGCAGTGACTTGAGTTACTTGGAACTCTCGTCTTGACATGGAATACGGGATGCATGAAAATGGATGCATAGAGTATAAGGAAAGAGAATACAATTGAAGTACATATGCATGTATGAGCAGTTAGACAAGCATTATAACAGTAAGAATATAGTCATTATAACAACCGGAATAAACAAGTATAAATAAAAGTAAGAGCAGTCGCCCTTTCCTCTATGGTTTTGAAAACGGTGCACGTGTCTTAAATCTGGCAGAGGTTCGGCTATACAAGGTGTCTATATGAGCATGAGGTTGAGGGTTGGCTAATGCGTCCTAAAAAGGCTCGGTCCCCGGATCTTCAAACCTAGGCCCACTCCCTAAGGTGGTGCCATGGTCGATTGGTGATCCGAGCGGGGGAACCATCAAGAGATTGTAGGCAAAGAAACTGACATAGCATCTTGCCCACAACCAATATACCGTTCCCCATTTCTAACTAGAAGTCAGGGTAAAAATGCAATTATGCAGAATGCAAGTGCACTTGCAGTGTGTGTGTGTGTGTGTGTGTGTGTGATTTTTAAAAGTGAAGGAAGGAGCCCAACAACTCCCATCCATCCTGTTCATCACATTCATGAATAGTAGTTAATAAAATAATATTGTAAATACAAAGCGCACCTACAAAACAAAGATGAAAGAATTAGTATGTCGATGACAAGCTTAATACAAGGTAATATGAATAAATGCGTGTGTTTTGAAAACAATTTTGAAAATTTGGTTTTGAAAATTTAAAGTGAATAGGGTTAAACAGGTTAATTGAAAATTCTACATGGGTGAAGGGTAAAGAGACATGACTACAGCCTAACCCTCTAAGTGTCCCCAGTGGAGTCGCCAGCTGACACACCTAGATTTTTCGCATTCGAGGAATACACACACAAGTGAAAAAAATACTGTACTCTCTCGTTAGAACTCATCCTCTTGGAAGAAGGAGTGCAATTAGGTTTGAATTAAAAATTAATTTGAATAAAGGCCTTTTGAAAAACATTTGGAGTCGCCATTTAACTTGATTAAGGTGAGTTAGGTCACCTAAAAACTAAGCGCAATCCGAAGATTACACTTAGGGTTTTTGAAAACAATTTTGAAATACTTTCTTAAGAGAGGGTTTTTAAGAAAACAGGTTGTTTGGCAACCTTTAGAAAATATTTAAGCCCTTTTTTGAAAATAACTCTATTTTGGTCTTTTGAAAACAGTGATCTAAGGTTCGGAGGTTGGTTACGTGTAAGGAAGACACACTAAGCCATCACCCTGCCCCGCCCTTGTGGTACCTACGTCTCTATTCACCCTAGATTCACCTATGAGAGTCTTCAACTAACAAATGTCCAATCCTATTTACTTTAGAAAAAGAATATTTAAAAAGACATGAAGCATGATATGTAAGTGCAAGAAAAAGAGGGTTGGAAAATAGATTTAGAAATAGATTTGAAAAGAAATTAATTTGATTTTAGAAGAGAGATTCGAAAAGATAGATTTGAAATTGGAAAATTTTAGAAATTGGAAATAAAATTTTGAGAACAGTCTTTTGGAATTGGAAACTTGAAATAGATTATCGAATTGGAGATTTGAAAAGAGCTATGGAAATAGAAGCTTGAAAAAGATTATGACCGCACCCAGGACAGTTGTCTACGTATCATTTTTGAGGAATCAGGTCAGTCGTAGTTCAGACAAAAGTCAGATAGAAAATAGAAGATTTTGATTGGAAAGAGAAATTGAGTTGGAATTTGAATTGGAAGATTAAGAGATTGAACTTTGATTGTAAGATTTGAAAAGATTTGATTTTGGAAAGCTTGGTTTTAAGAAACCTAGACTTAAGAAAGACTTGAGACTTATGAAAGATTTGACTCGAGTGTTGAACTTGGAAGATTAGGGAAAGATTGGATTTAGGTAAGGTTCAAATTGGGAAAGATTCAAAATAGGGAAGTTTCATTTTAAGAAGGTTTCATTTTAGGAAAGTTCTGATTTAGGAAAGATTTCGAATTAGGAAAGTTTTGAAATTGGAAAGTTTCGTTTTAGGAAAGTTTAAAATAGGAAAGGTTTTAAAAAAGGAGAGGTTTCATTTTAAGAAAGTATTGGAATTGGAAAGTTTTGAATTTAGAATATTTTGAAATAGGGAAGTTTTGAAAGTAAGAAAGTTTAGAATTTAGGAAGTTTAGGATTTGGAAAGGTCGGGATTAGAAAAGATTTGAATTAAGAAAGATTTTGGTTTGGAAGGGTTGAGATTCCTATTTCCTAAAACAAGGGATTGGATTTTGCTTTTAAAAAGAGGTGTTTTGATTTTGTTTCCAAAAATGGAGGATAGGATCTAGGTTCCTAAACGGGAAGATTGGATTTGGTTTCCAAAAGGGGAAGATTAGATTTGGCATGGATTTGGAAAGGGAAGTTTTAGAAACCCTAGATTTGGAAGACTATAGTTTTAACGTAGAAAATAGATTTTGGAAACCTAGGTTTTAAGGCAAGATTGGAAATCATGTTTTGGGCAAGAAAATTAGGGTTTCCTAATTGTTGGCTCTAGGGTTTAACTTGGACTCTAAGAAAAGAGATTTTTGGAAAGTGAGTTTTTAGAAAGGGAGATTTTTGGAAGGCAATCCTAGATTGGAGTTTTTAGAAAATGAATTTTGAAGAGAGAGTTTTTGGAAAGTAAAACTTTGATAGAGTTTTGGAAAGAGATTTTTGGAAAGAGTAGTTAGGAAAGAGACTTAAGGAGCGTTTTTGGAAAGTAAACTTTGAGGAGAGTGCTTTGGAAAAGAGTTTGAAAGGAGTTTTTGAAAAATAGATTTTTAGAGGGAGTTTTTAAAAATAATTTTAGAAAGGAGATTGGAGAGAGTTTTTAGAAAGTATATAAAATATCTCACTTTTCTAAAATGATTCTAACCATAAGAAGGTTAGAACCACTTTAAGATAGTGGTTTTGAAAACAACAATGTTTTGAAAATATGGACCATATTGGTCACTTTAAATGTAACACTTTTCCTAAAGCAACCCTAGCCATAGAAAGGCTAGAATCACCTTAGAATTATGATTTTGAAAATAAGTTTTGAAGAAGAAAATTTCATGCAAGTTTTGAAAAAGATTTTAATGCAAGTTTTGAAAACAAGTTCGAAAACGAATTTTGGAGGAATGCAAGATCATGATATGCACAATGCAAATTGGGGTCGTGAACATACAAGGTTAAAGGCTTCACCACAGAATCAAGGGGCCGAACCCACGTGGTCTCCGGTTAGACTAAAAGAAAGCCCCGACATAGTGACCTTATAATAGCCTAATCCTACACATGGACTAGGAAGTCCCTTGTTTCAAGCATACAAGAAGGGGGGGCAGAAGATGGGGGATTAAAATAAAAGAAAAATCAAGTGGGTTCAGAGAGAGAAGAGAGGGGGAAGATGCGTAAACTTAAATAGAAAGCCTACTTTGTATCTTCTTTATTTTGCTTCGCTTCGTGCACTTTGTTTTTCTTGCTTTGCTTCGGTCTTCGCTCCAGCCTTCGTCTTGATCTTTGAGAACTTGTCTTGCTCTTTGAGAGCTTCGGGTTGCAGCACTTCAAGTCTTTAATGGAGTCTTTGAGGCTAGTGTATAAGTGTATAAGAGTGTATGTGAGTGTATAGGAGGCTAAGGTTTGTGTATGGTGGCTAGGGTTTGGAAAAGCTAAAGGAGACTAGGGTTTAGAGAGGCTACGGGCTCTGTATATCGAAAGTAGGGTTTTTAGACTGAGTTTTCGGACCTCTTTCATGTTGGAGGAGGCTCTATATTTATAGAGAGAGGAATGACCTGGCGCTTGTTGTAGTGGCGCTAGGCCAAAAAACCTTCTAGCGCCACTAGGAGTGGCGCTAGGCCAAATTTTGGCTTGGCACCACTATTAGTGGTGCCAGCCACTTAGGAAAGTTTTAAGGTCGGCAAGCAACATATCTTCAAAAGATTTGAGCGCCTATACTAGTACCTACGATGCAATTTTTAGCCTGGCTTCACTAGGAGTGGTTATGGAAGGTCCAAGAAGGATTTAAAGGATTGGGAATGGCTCGGAAAGCCGAAAAGGGACAGGAACCCTCAGAATAGGGTCTTGGGGGGGTAATGGACTTGAAAAAGGATGTTAGGGTTTGTTAGAGGGGTTGACCGGGCCATTAGAGGCAAAACGGCCAACCAGGCCAGAAAGCTGCCCGGACGGACTCAAAATGTCCCGGAAGAAGACTCAAGATTTGGAAACATTATTTAGAATGTTCCCAAAGGCTACCGGTTTAATACCCAGAGCCGGTGTGGTCGGAACGGCCCGCTAGGGGCAAAACGGTCAATTTACACTGGGTTTGTTGGAACTAACTCGGAATGACTCGAAAAGGTAAGAAAAGGTCGGGAATACTATAAGAAGCATTCTCGGGAGGTTACTGGTTTGCTACCCCGAGCCGGTGTGGTTCCCGAGGCGCTCAGATGTCTAGGGGCAAAATGGTTATCTTGACCGAAAAGTCTCGGAATTGACCCGAAACTGACTAGAAGGCACTTAATCATACCAGGTTTCTTTTAAGACAATCTCGAAAGGGTGGACTTGCTGTTCTGAGGACTTAGGTATTTTCTCGAGAAACGTGCCGAAAATGGCCCTAGGGGCAGTTTGGTCATTTTTCACCGAAGTGGGCTAGCGGGGACCAGTGTTAACCCGGGTTTTGAGTGTTTCCGCCACTCTAACGGTGGTCCCGTGATACAGAGATTTGTTGGCAATTCCCTATATCGGCTTGTTTACGAGTACTTCTACAACTCTGACGGTTCGTGATTATTCCCGAGACTGTTTGATTTTGGGAAGTTGCTAAATGGATTTAGCACCTTAGGAATCAACTTTCTCAAAAGGCGTGTCGAAACGGACATTTCCGTATTGGCAGGCTAGCAGGCGCCAAAGGTGGATCGTTCTACCATCTAGGGGACTTGGGGTCTCATCCCGGTCGACAAGTTTGAAGGGACTTACCGTTCCGAAGAGTTCACTTGGAAATGTACCGGATTGGAGGGTCTTACCACCTTGAGGAATCAACTTTCTAGAAAGATGCGCCGAATTTAATTGGAATTAGAATTGGATTTGGAATTGAAAATGGAATTGGAAAGGGGACTTACCGTCTTTGAAAAGACGTGCCTGTTGGAATTGGACCGAACATTACCCCCACAGGCATTTTGGTCATTTTGCCTCTATTTGGGCCCGGCAGGCCCGCGAAGCAGTTTGATTGACGAGATTAGACTTGGAAAGTTGATTTAGATTGGAATACGTCCATATTGACTTGAGTACAAGTCTAGATGGACTGGAGACTGCCGAACGGATAAAAATGGGGTGCTTACAGGCGCCTACTAGCCCGTCAACGTAGAATGTCCACTATTTGGCACGTCGATCACGAAAGTACCTAAGGCCTGAGATGATAAGTCCATCTGGAAGCTTCCCGAGATCAAGCAAACTCTGGAATAAATGCACACTAACAGAGTAATGGAAATGCTCACAAACATTGCAACCTTCAGAGTGACAAAAACACTCACAAACAGGTCGACATCAAGAATGCTAACAAACCCCCTTTGTCACGAGACCTGACATGCTTCTTGGCTGTGACATGTTTACCGAAGGACATGATACCTTTGGAAACCAACTTATCACACACTGTCAGAGTGGCGGAAACACTCAAAACCCAGGTCAACGTCATTGCCTGTTAGCCCACTCTGGTGAAAAATATCCAAACTACCCCTTAGAAGGATGTACTTACCACTATGAGGTCTTAGGTAATTTCTTTAGATAATCTAGCACGTTCTAGTGCCTCCCAGTCGCTTTCGAAATGATTCCAAAAGTATCCATCCAAAATGACCATTTTGCCCCTAGGCATCCAATCACCTCCGTGAACCACACTGACTCTGGGTATTAAACTGATTAGTTTCTAAGGATGTTTCTAATAGTATTCCCAACCCTCTAGTACCTTTCCATACCATTCAAGGTCTGTTTTCAATAAACCCAGTGTGAAATGACTGTTTTGTCTTTGGTGGACCGGTCATCGTTTCCAAGCACACTAGCTCTAGGTATCAAACTGGTAATCCCTCGGAACATTTTTAATAGCATTTTCAACCTTTAAATCTTCTCACTGATCACTTCAGGTTGATCCCGTTGTTTTTTTTTATTCAAATGACCATTTTGTGCCAAGCTCAAGTTTGCCTGCCTAAAAATACAAGCTACCCCCTGCATATTCGAGGTCTGCAAAATCACTCTAGAAATCTGCCTCTCTAAAAATAGAGCTAGAATTCCTTTAAAACCCTAGTTATTTCAAGCCTCCTCAAACCCTAGCCTCCATACAATCTATACGCTCAAATCCTTGCCTCCAAGCATCCATTGAAGGTCAAGTCCAACCTTTGGAAGCTCTTAAAGATCAATTCCAAGTCCAAGCAAAGTCCAACATCAAAGCATCAAAGCAAAGAGAAGACAAGGTAGGGTTTCTATTTAAATTATGCAATTCTCCTCTCTCTCTTCTCCCTCCTAACCCACTTGGGTTTTCTTCTCTTTTAATCCCCATTTTCTACCTCCTCTTCTTACATGCTTGAAACAAGGGACCTCCCGATTCATGCCTAGGAAGGCCTTGGAGAGAATCACTGTGTTGGAGATTTTCTTTGAGTTCCACCTAAGATGGTGTGGGTCCGGCCCCCTTGGTTATGTGGTGAAGCTCGACCTTGTATGTTCATGTCCCTATTGCAATGTTACTAACATAATCATACATTCAAAGGTGTTTTCAAACTCGCATTAAAACATACATTCAAAACCCTTTTCTTTTAAAGTCGTTTTCAAAACATAGCCTTAAGATGATTCTAACCATTTTATAGTTAGGGTTATTTTAGGAAAGTGTTATATTCAATATACTATTAAGGTCTAAATTTGAGTTCAAGTCCTAAATTGTTTTTCAAGAAACCACAATCTTAAGATGATTCTAACCATTTCATGGTTAGGGTTGTTTTAGAAAAGTGTTATATTCAAAGAGACCATCAAAAGTCCATATTAGGATTTCAAGCCCTAGTTGTCGTCAAAATCATAACCTTAAAATGGTTATAGTCTTCTCATGATCAGAATCATTTTAGGAAACTGAGATATTCAAGAGACCTTCAAAAGTCTATATTCATTCTTTTTGTAAAATTAGTTTTACAAATCCACTTCATAAAGTTCTTCTCAAAGATTTACTTTCCTAAAACCTTTAGTCTTGAAGTCTAGGTCAAAACTCTAGAGTCCATATTTAGGAATTCTTAGTTTTCTCATTTAAAATCATGGTTTTCTATTTGCATCAAAATCATACATTTTCTAAACAAAATCATAGATTTTCTAATTCAAAATTCACATAAAATGATGGATTTTCAAAAGAAAAGCTTTCCAATTTCAAGTCAAATAAAATCATTCCTATTTCCCATCTTTCCCAATGTCAATCTTTGCTAATTTCAAAACTTTCAAAAGACAAAACTCTCATTTTTCAATTGAAATTCAATCTTTCCAATTCAAGTGTATTGCATAAATCCTAGGTCCTAGGATTGCTTAGATCTCAAGTTACCTTAAACATAGGTCAAACCTTTCCAAATTCAATTCTTCTTAAATCAAATCTTTCCAAATCCTGACTTTCAAATTTCAAATCCAAACATTTCCTAATCAAACCTTTCCTAAATGAAATCTTTCAAAAATCAAACATTTCTTAAATCAAATCTTTCCAAAATCAAGTCTTTCCTAAAATGAAAACTTTACTAAAATAAAACTTTCCTACTTCAAAACTTTTCTAAAACTCAAACTTTCTAAAATCAAACTTTTCAATTGCATGTTTAAACCCTAAGATACCTAAGCCTTAGTTCCACCCTTAACCCTAAGTTAGATAACTTCAATTACTTTCTAAATCTCAATCAATATAGTTTTTAAACCCCAATTCAAGTCAAGATGATTTCAAAGTTTAATTCAAACTTTCCAAGATAATTCCAAGTTTTATTTCAAAGTTCGATTTCAAATCAAAGTCAATTTCAAATCAAACTTTAATTTCCAATCTTCCAATCAAAGTTCAAACAAGAATCTTTCCAAGTCAAACTTTCTAAAGGCTGCAAGTGTCTTTTCAAATCAAACATAACCCCAAAGTGTCTATTTTCAATCAGACCCCGAGTCCAAACTATGACTAACCTAATTCCCAACAAAAGGATACGTAGCCAACCATTATTGGTATGGTCACAACCTTTTTCAAAACTCCAATTCCCTTTTTCAAAATCTCTTTCTAACTTCTTTTCATGCACTTGCATATCATGCATTATATCACCTTTAAAATGATGACTCAAACCTATTTTTTCAAAATTCTCAAAGTGGATATAATCAGACATTGGATAATTGAAGATTCTAAATGAGTGAAACTGGGGTGAAAAGACATGTAGGTACCAAAAGGGCAGGATAGAGTGATAGCCTAGTGCATCTTCCCTATACGTAACTAATCTCCGAACCTAGAATTACTATTTTCGAAAGACCAAAACAGAGTTAGTTTTAAAAAGAGCTTAAATCTTTTCAAAGGTTGTAAAACAACTTGTTTTTTCCAAAAACCCTCTCTTGAAGAAGTTTTTCACAATCTTACAAAAACCCTACGATTATGTTGGACTTTACTTAGTTTTAGGTGACTTAACTCACCTTAACAAAGTTAGGTGGTGACTCCAAACTTTTTTTCAAAAGCCTTTATTCAAGTTAATTTCTAATTCGGACCTAGTCACACTTGTCCTTCTATGAGAATTAGTTCTAACGAGAGAGTACCGTGCGTTTCCCACATATCATTCTCGATGGTGCAAAAAACGGGGGTGCAGCAGCTGGTGATTCTACTGGGGATGCTTAGAGGGTTAGGCCAATACCATGTCATTTTACCCTTCAATCACCTAGAATCTTCGATTAACTTGTCCAATCCTATCCACTTTAAAATTTTCAAATTTTTCAAAATCAAACTTTTCAAAGTTGTTTTCAAATAATGTCGTCATTTCCATTCAATTCATATTCAATCATTCTATCATACATTAAGTTTGTCATCAAAGTATTGACTTTTTGCATTTTATTTTGTAGGTGGACTATATTCACATTTATTTTTATTATTTATATAAATTGTCATGAATGATAAGATGGAATGGATAAGATGGATGAGAGTTGTTAGGCCCTTTTCTCTGTTTTTTCAAAAACTTCACATACACATTCCACATTCACTAGCATTTGCATACTTGTATTCTTTACCTAATTATGTCTCTTCTAGTTAGAATAGAAGGGGGAATGGTATATTGGTTGTGGGCGGATGTTGTGTCAGTTTTTCAGCCTACGGCCTCTTGATAGTCCCCCACTCGGATCACCAATCGATAATGGCACCACCTCGGAGAGTGGGCCTTGGTTTGAAGATCGGGGAACCGAGCCTTCTTAGAAACTATTAGTAAACCCTCACATGCTCATATAGAAAACCATGCATAATCAAACCTTTGCCAGATTTAAGACACACACGTCAATTTCAAAACTATAGAGGAAATGGCGACTGCTTTACTTTCTTTTTTATTCTTGTCTATTCTTGCTGTTATAATGCCGGTATAATGTTCATGCATGCATATTTACTTTATAATTGCACTCTCTCTCCCTATACTCTTTACATACATGTACGTACATTTGATGTCTCATCTCAAGATGAGAGCTCCAAAATAACTCAAGTCACTGCATCTCCATGCATATGATCAACCCAAAGAGACTGATACCAAGCTCACTCTCCCTTGCATAAAACCTATCCAAATCCTAAGGATTCCCATGCAACCCTAAGCACTCATAGCACACATTTCAAGACATCTCATAGAGATGGACCCCAATTCCTCTCTGTTCACAGAGATAGGGCAACCAAGAAGATAAAGGGAATTCAAGAAGCAAGGTCTCATAATGAACTCCTCAACATCAAACTCAAAGAAAGGGAATTCGAAGACTCAAGAGTAGTTTAGGATTTCAAATGTAAAAGTAGATAGATGGAAGTCCCAAGGAAAATGTTCCCCCTCCCCCTATTAAAATGTACTTTGATTCTCTTATATTTAAGACATGCATTGCATAAATTTTTTCAAATATCAAACACTAACTTATGGCTTGTGTCCTTGTTTTTCTTCTTCTTTCTTTTTCCTTCGTAGAGACTACACCATAGAAGGACATCATTGCTCAAACGAAAGATTCACATCCATCTAAGGACTCTATCATCATCTAACAAAGAGCTTTGCTAATGGTAGCCAACCCTAATGAGACCTCCTTTATCACTCGTAAGGAGATCAATAAGATGAAAAGCAAAATAGATGAAATGTTCAAGCTAATGCAGGCAATGACATCCAAAGGGCCCTTTTCAATAGTGCCCTCAACCTCAATGCCACCCAATCGACCACTCAGGCATGGGTAGACCTGGATATTGGAGGAACAAGTAGAACTCGGAAAAAGGATGATAAAACTCGAGACCATGATCTCTCTATCTTACGCAAAAATGACCTATGAGGAAAAAGAGGAAAAGTCAACCTCCCACCATGATATCATCACCCAGCCACAACCTCAACTCCATGTTGCCACACTACTCAACCCTCAACCTCCTACCAACCCCCCACAGGATGAGGATCAGACACAAGTTAAAGTCGGGTATATTCTTTCTCAAGAGAAGGTAAAAAAGGAAAGTTAGAACTTCAACCCTCCCAAATGTTCTTGAGATGCAGATTATCAGTAACTTTGCGAATCTGGGTGCCTGGTTATGGTGCCTCTTAAGCCCACTCTTGATAAAGCTCTTAAACCTGAAGGTCATAACATCGGAAGTTGCCACACCCTAAAGCACAAGATCCAAAGTCTCAGTGACCCCCAAGCTACGAACCTGGTAGAAATCATTACTACAGAATTTGACCCACTACCCTTGCAACCGTCTACACTAGCGACACCCAGGGTACCTACTTTTGAGTTAGTTTGGGCTTTGTCATATGCTAGACCTAAAAGAGCAAGAGGGCAAAATCAACCCTTTACCCAACTAGCTTGCACCCAAACAAATACTTACAATGACTTGCTGAAAGCTGGATACTTGCACCCAATACCAGCTATACCACTATGTAAACCTCTACCACTCTCTTTCAACTCAATACTCAAGTGCACATATCACTCAAGCAGACTAGGCCATGACACAAAAAGCTACCGATCTCTGAAACACAAAATCCAAGATCTAATAGATGCCAAGATTGTCAAAATTAAGGAAGTGAACCCGGTCCTTGCTACCCCCACTAATCCGCATCGAGATCACACCGCCAGTATAATCATGGAAGAGGATATCAATAACGGTACCATTCTCGCCAATTCCCCAAACGCCGCGAAAGATTTGTCAATTTGCGCTACGTTGTTTGGTGATACATCCCAAAAATGGAACACCAAGGAGGTTGGCATAGTCCCAAAACCCTATTAGGGGTTCTCACCAAAAGGCCTACAAGAAAAGTGATGTTTCCACAAAATTTGTCCATTTTCTTTCTATCTTTCTATTTATTGCATATCTTGTTGAAATAAACATTACATGCCATGCAATCATAATTTGAAATGAAAAAGAGGTAGTTTTCTATTTATCCCCTTTGTCTCATACTCTTGTGGATGATTATTGCTTTTAGGGATTCTTCTCCATTTTGTAATGACTCGACTTAAAGGATGGGATAGCATGAGCAACCCATTCAACGGGGGTTAAAACCTTCAAGAGAAAAAGAGAGAGTGAGAGAGAGGAGAAAAACAAACTCAACAAAAAAGGGCAGAGCTTATTGAAGAAGTAATACTTGAGTGTTATCCTAGCTAAGTGATGGGTAGCCGAGACATCAAAAGGATGAGAAGCCATTGTTCTATTCATCCAAAAAGAAATAAACACTACCCTTTGTTCAACCCACTAGAGCTGTACATGATTTCTATTTATATATTCCCAAACCAAGAACCATCCCCCACATTGGGTTAAGCACAAAGTAGTTGATTTGATAGAATATATAGGGGTTTACTGGCAAAAACACACCATCTCTAGGAACATTGTCTAAATTTTGTACAACGGCTTTATGAACTAAGCAATTCAATTTGAAAGGATGTGAAGCCCTCATTTTTGCTACCATACGGTCGAAGAACATCCCTTTGCAAAGCCCACTCGAGCTGGTTATATTTTCTTAAAAAAAAATGACCAGATGATCACTGCCCACTGCATGATGAAGATGTTAATTTTCAAGAGGATATAGTATCGACGACATCTCTAAGAGGAAGCATAGGAGCAAGTTTTTTTATGTAAAGAATAGTCTAGAGGAGCATTGAAAAAAAAAAAAGAGAATTTTGTTTGTGGTAGTCTTCAAAAGAAGAATTTGAAAAGTTGGCATCTCTAAGAGTTGGCATCGGAATAAATTTCTCGATGAAGAATTCCAATTAGAAGGGAGAGAATGGTCTAAAAAAAAAAGAACAAAAGAGAGAAAGAAATTGAAGGTAAATTGCCAAAGGTGATCATGGGTTTTTTGAAACCCCACAAGTGATAATGTTTGAGCTTTTATATTCTTTCATTTATAAACCCCTTAACTTAGCCTACGCTACGGTCCAAATCAAAGTCCTCTCTGATAAAAAAAATTGCTTAATCCAAATAAGACTAAACAATACTAAGACAAGTAGTTGGAAAAAAGAGAGAGAGAGAGAGAGAGAGAGAGAGAGAGAGAGAGAGAGAGAGAGAGAGAAGAGACGGGGAGGATTGTAGGGGCAACCTCATCTCAAAGGTATGCTCAGATGGTTTTGGTTTAAACAACCCACTAAAAAAAAATCTTTGAGTCTAGGTATCCTTTCATTTCTTACAACCCCTAAACTCGGCCTGCATTACGGTCTAAAAAGAAATATTTTCGGATTGAGAACCAAGCTGTTGATCACTCTGCAAAGGGCATGCGAGTTATCACTCAAGCCATGGTGAAATTTGAAGATTTAAAGAGGGAAAATCAAGTGAGGACAAAAAATCCCCAAACAGCAACCCAGTAGAAAGTAGGGATAAGATACCAACAAACAAACCAAAAGATCAAGATCCCTTGAGAATGGTGCAAATGCTATCACACCCCGATAAGAATGGAACAGAACCAAAGGGGTAGAATCTCAAGGGTGTAGACCCTGGGGTAATCCTGTGGCATTCTTTAAAAATAACTTATACACATGTAGTACTTGTGCATTGATGATATGTATTTAATTCAATTCCTGTATAAACCCGTGCATTCATAAAATAGTAGGACATGCATTTAATTCCATTCTTATATATAACCCGTGCATTCATCAAAAAGTGGGACATGTATTCAATTCATTTCCGGTATAAACCCGTGCATTCATAAAAAAGTAGGACATGCATTTAATTCTTTTCCTGTATATGCATTCATCAAAAAGTATAACATGCATTCACCCCTTTACTTGTGCATTTTTAAAATTGGTATAAATAAACTATTTTTGCACAAAAACTCTCTCTCTCTCTCTCTCTCTCTCAAATAGGAAATAAGGAATGGAGCAAAGCACAAAAAGGAGCAAAAAGCCACCCCGCGATCAAGTAACCTCAAACATCTCCAGCACCAGTACCCAACTCTAAAAGCTTAGACTGCTATAGCCAACAAGAAACAGAGAACGGGGCAATGACCCACCCTCAACCTCCCAATCAACCTTGATTCAACCTTTCGCAAACCATGAAACCTAGGGCAATCCCCCACCCAACACCTCCCTTCTAAACCAGTTGATCCATTCAAAATGAACCCACCAAAGGTAACCTTACTCCTCCCAAAAGGCAACTCAAGAGAAGCATTACCCCTCCAGAGACATATCAACAAGAATCCTATCATATTTGCTAAAATCAGAACTCAACAATCAAGCTAACACCCTGCATTCGAACCCTAAGAGATCCCGACCAAAGACAAACTGGTGTGCTGTCGCGGGCACCCAAAAATAAAATCAATACCCTAAAAACAATTATGTAGTAGTGTGAGTAAGGATTGTTCCCACGGAGAGTGTTTAGCCTAGTTTTATGCTATGTGAACTTTGATGGGGGGTTTTGGATATAATGAAAACTATTTTAATAATAACTAAGAAACAACTCAGATTAAAGTATTAAAATCAATCAAAAGAACAAACCTTGGTCTAAGTCAACATCCACCATCGAAATTTTACAACTAACCATCAATGCAAGCATATCAATTCACATATTGAATATTCACCGTCGGAATTATTTTCTTATCTCTCCTTAGTCGTAGTTGACTAGAACATAAGTGATCTCATTAACCCTAACTATTAAATAACCCAGGATAAGCACTCAAGGTTTAATCTAATAGTAGCCTTAAAAATTAGAAAAATTGATAAAACTAAACAACACAAGCACAAGTGGTTTCATTTAATTTAGTCGAACGTGCTTCCTAAGATATAATAATTCCTAACGCAGCAAATCATTAAATCTTAGTTGCTTCACAAATTAGAGGAATCAATCAATTACGGATTTGATATCTAATCTAACAACAGATTGCAACGAATAATAAACTAGTAGGCCTCCTAGCGATTAACAAGACAATCATGAAAATAGGCACAGAAGAACATCTGATACACAAAGCATAAATTGAATAATGAAAACAAATTAGATCTCACAATTTATTATTAATTCCGAAGCTTCTGTCTCCTTCGACCAAGATTCAAAGTTTAGCCACGCAGGGCCATGAAAACAACTCAAATAATAACCTAGAATAATATGGAAAACACCAACAACCCTAAAAACAAAACAATCCCAGCTTTTATAGGCTTCTGAAATTCTGCAGCTGCGCACAACCATTCGAACGCCCTTACTGTCGTTCGAACGCATCGGACCACCGTTCGAATGGTGTTTTGAATGCACTTTAAACGATAAAATTGCTCTCTATATATTTTGAACGCTCTTCGAACCTGAACTTGACGTAAATCCGTTTGACGTACCGTTTGAATGCATATGCTACCGTTCGAACGCCTCTTGGGACCATTCGAATGCTCTTTTGAACACTGCTTCCAATTTAGCACGAATTCGTCCCTTTTAAGCTAAGATTCTCTTCCTTGGCGTTCCATGGCACCCTAAATCAAAACATAAGAATAGTGAGTATATTTAGGCACCAACTAAGTATAAAAAATTAAACATTAAGGGAGAAAAATATGACATTTGCATTCTCATCACGGACCTGTAAGCACCCCATTTTTGACCGCTCGGCAATCTACACTCCGTCCAGACTTGTTTTCAAGTCATTTTGGGCATATTCCAATCAAAACCAATCCTCTAGGTCCAAATTCTGTCTTTCCATCACTTCGCGGGCCTGTCAGGCCCAAATAGAGGCAAAATGACCAAAATGCCCTTAGGGGCATTGTCCTTTCTTATTCCCTTTCCAATCCCTCTCTCGAGACAGTTTATTCCTCGAGACGGTCTGAGTAGCAAAACTACTCACAAAACCGTTAGAGTGGCAGAAACACTCACAATCCAGGCACGTCTCTTTGGAGACGGTAAGACCCCTTTCTAATCTCACTCTCGAGACAGTTTATTCCTCGAGACGGCTCCAATCCAGGCACGTCTCTTCAGAGACGGTAAGACCCCTTCCAGTCCCACTCTCGAGATAGTTTATTCCTCGAGACGGTCCGAGTAGCAAAACTACTCACAGAACCATTAGAGTAGCAGAAATACTCACAAAACCGTTAGAGTAGCGGAAATACTCACAGAACCGTTAGAGTAGCAAAAATACTCACAGAACCATTAGAGTAGCGGAAATACTCACAGAACCGTTAAAGTAGCGAAAATACTCAACCCCGTCCGAGTAGCGGAAATACACCCAAATCATTAACCCCGTCCGGGTAGCGGAAGTACTCACACCGTGAGAGTGGCAGAAATACTCAAAACCCGGTCAACACCAGTGTCTGTTAGCTCACTTCGGTGAAAAATGAGCAGACTACCCTTAGGACCATTTCCGAAACTTTTCGGTCAAGATGACCATTTTGCCCCTAAGCATCCGAATGCCTCGGGAACCACACCGACTCTGGGTATCAAACCGGTAACCTCCTGAGAATACTTTTTATAGTGTTCCCAACCTCCCCTTACCTTTTCGGATCATTCCGAGTCAGTTCCGGCCAACCCGGTACAAAATGACCGTTTTACCCCTAGAGGGCCGGTCTCCTTCTTCGACCATACCGGCTTTGAGTATCGAACCGGTAATGTTCTGAGAATACTTTTTATAGTATTCTCAACCTTCCTTTACCTTTCCGGATCATTACGAGTCAGTTCCGGCCAACCCGGTACAAAATGACCGTTTTACCCCTAGAGGGCCGGTCTCCTTCTTCGACCACACCGGCTCTGGGTATCAAACCAGTAATGTCCCGAGAATACTTTTTATAGTGTTCTCGACCTTCCTTTACCTTTTCAGACCATTCCGAGTCAGTTCCGGCAAACCCAGTACAAAATGACAGTTTTGCCCCTTGTGGGCCGGTCTCCTTTTCCGACTACGCCAGCTCTGGGAATCAAACCGGCAACTTCTGGGAAAATTCTAAATAATGTTTCCAGATCCTAAGTCTTTTTTCAGGACAATCCAGGTTCGCCCCGGCAGTTTTCTAGTCCGATTGACTGTTTTTCCCCTAAAGGCCAGGTCAACCTTTCCGACCCACCTTATCCTTACTTTCCAAGTCAAATAACTCCAGGACACTATTTTAAGTGTTCCTGCTCCTTTCCGGCCTTCCGGGTCATTCCCGGCTCCTTCAAATCATTCCCGGACTTTTCGGAGTCATTCCTAGTAAAGTCAGGCTAAAAATTGCATGGTAGTCACTAGTACAGGCGCCCAAATCTAGTCAAAGATACGTTGCTTGCCAACCTTAAATCTTTCCTAATTGGCTGGCACCACTAGTAGTGGCGCTAAGCCAAAAAATGGCCTGGCGCCACTCCTAGTGGCGCCAGTGTAAAATTTGCCCTAGCGCCACTGCAACAGGCGCCAGGTTTGTCCTCCTTCTATAAATACAGAGCCTCATTCAACGTGAAAAGGGTCTGCAAACTTAACCTAAGAATCCTATATTTCGATATACAGAGCTCGAGCACCTCCTAAACCCTAGCCTCCCTAGGTTTTCCCAAACCCTAGCCACCATACATAAACCCTAGCCTCCTATACACTCATACACACCCCCATACACTCATACCCTAGCCTTTAACCATCCTTTGAAGATCGAAAGAGCTGCTATCAAGAGCTTGAAGATAACCCTTGAAGGTTGAAGAAAAAGATCAAGACGAAGACCGAAGACCGAAGACCGAAGACAAGCAAGGCGCGCAAATTAAAGAAGATACAAGGTAGGCTTTCTCTTTAAATTTCTGCATTCCCCCCTCTCTCTTTTCTCTCCTAAACCACTTGAGTTTTCTCTATTTTAATCCCCCATCTCTTTCCCCCCCTTTCTTTGCATGCTTGAAATAAGGAGACTCCCGGTCCATGTGTAGGATTGGACTATTGGAGAGTCACCGTGTCGGGGGCTTTCTTCTAGTCTAACCAAAGACCACGTGGGCCCGGCCCCCTTGATTATGTGTTGAAGCCTTAGCCTTGTATGTTCACGACCCCAAATTGCATTGTGCATATCATAATCTTGCATCTTCCAATATTCGTTTTCAAACTCGTTTTCAAAATCGTTTTCAAACTTGTCTTTCAAAATTGCATCAAAATCTCTTTTTCAAAAACTTGTTTTCAAAACCACAATTCTAGGGTGATTCTAGCCTTTCCATGGCTAGGGTTGCTTTAGCAAAATGTTACGTTAAAAGTGACCTTTTTGGTCTATATTTTCAAATCTTATTGTTTTCCAAAATCACTTTCTTAAAGTGGTTCTAGCCCTCTTATGGCTAGAATCGTTTTAGGAAAGTGAGATGTTTTCATACTTTCCAAAAAACTCTCTCTTCAAAAATCTCTTCTTAAAAATCTTTTTTCAACATACTTTCCTAAAACTCTCATTTCCAAAATTGTTTTCAAAAACTCCCCTCCAAAATCTATTTTTCAAAACTCCCCTTTTCAACTCCTTTCCAAAACTCTCTCTCCTAAAAATTCACTTTCTAAAAACGCTCCCCAAAAAGATTTTCCTTCCAAAAAATTTGTCTCCAAAAACACACTTTCCAAAAACTCCTCTTCTTTAAAATCTCTTTCCAAAAGCTCTCTTCAAACACACTTTCCAAACACTCCTCCCTAGGATTCCTCTTCTACAAAACCTTCGTTTTCAAAAACGCA
The DNA here is from genome assembly GCA_033060915.1 of Euryodendron excelsum. Lineage (NCBI taxonomy): Eukaryota > Viridiplantae > Streptophyta > Magnoliopsida > Ericales > Pentaphylacaceae > Euryodendron > Euryodendron excelsum. The sequence goes on from CM065391.1 coordinate 15,040,940, forward strand.
TTTTCTAAAAGCTCTTTTCTTAGAGCCCAAGTCAAGCCCTAGAGCCCACAATTAGGAAACCCTAATTTTCTTTCCAAAAACATGATTTTCAAACTTTGCCCCAAAACCTCTTGTTTTCTACATCAAAACTATACATGTTTCCAAAACCTATTTTTTACGTCAAAACTAGAATTTTTCAAATCTAGGGTTTCTAGAATCTCCCTTTCCAAATCCTTTCCAAATCCTATCTTCCCTTTAGGAAACCGAATCAAATCTCCCCGTTTAGGAAACTAGATCCCCTCCTCCATTTTTGAAAACAAAATCAAATTTTTTCTTTTAGAGACCAAATCCAATCCCTTCTAGATCCAAATCTTTCCTAATTCAAATCCTTCCTAAACCATAAGTTTCCTAAAACTTTCAACTTCAACCCTTTCCTAATTCTACCCCTTCCAAAATCTTTTTCAAATCCAAGCTTTCAAATCTTTCCTAAACTTAAACCTTTCATAATCTCAAGATTTTCTAAAACTCTAAAACTTTCTAAATCTTAAACTTTCTAAATTTCAAATCTTTCCAAATTCAAAACTTTCTAAATTTGAAACTTTCTTAAGTTAAATCTTCCTAAACCTAAAAACTTTTTAAATTCTAAACTCTCTTAAACTTCAAATCTTTTCAAATCTAAGGCTTTTCTAAACTCAAAACTTTCTTAATTCAAACATTTCCTAAATTGAAAACTTTTCTTTTTCAAACATTTTCTAAATTGAAAACTTTTATTTTTCAAACCTTTCCTAAAACAAAACTTCCTTGTTTTCAAAACTTCCCAAATTCAAAACTTCCCTTTTTCAAACATTTCCAAATTCAAAACTTTCTTAATTCAAAACTTTCCTAAAATGAAACTTTCCTAATTTCAAAACTTTCCTAACTTCGAAACTCTCCTAATTTGAAAACTTTCCTAATTCAAAACTTTCTTAATTCGAAACATTCCAAAAATGAAATTTTCCTAATTCAAAACTTTCTTAAGTTGGACCTTTCCTAATTCATACCTTTCCTAAATCCAATCCTTTCCTAAATTTTCCAAATCCAATCTTCAAGTCAATTCTTTTCCAAAATTTTTCTAAATCGAATCCCATCCTTCTTGTCTAAGTCCTCTATTTCCTAAGTCTAGGTTTCCCAAAACCAAGTCTTTCAAAATCAAATCTTTTCAAATCTTCCAATCAAAGTTCAATCTCTCAATCTTCCAATTAAATTTCCAATTCAATCTCTTTCTTCAAATCAATTTCTTTTCAATCGGACTCTTGTCCGAACTACGAATGACCTGATTCCCCCAAAGGGATACGTAGGCAACCTTCATAGGTGCGGTCACAACACTTTTCAAACTTTCAATTCCACCTTCATGGGTGTGGTTTTCAAAATCTTTTCAAATCTCAAATTTCAATTTCAAAATTTCTATTTTCAAATTTCTACTTTCAATTTTCAAACTTTCCAATTTCAATTCTATTTCTTCAAGTCTATTTTCAAATCAAATCAATTTCTTTTCAAATCAATTTCTATTTTCCGATTCTTTCATCTTACACGTGCATATCATGCATCATATTAGTTTCGTTTTAAACATTCTTTTTCAAAGTGAATAGGGTTGAACTATAGTTAATTAAAGACTCTCATAGGTGAATTTAGGGTAGATTGACATGTAGGTACCGAAAAGGCGGGGTAGGGTGATAGCTTAGTGCGTCTTCCCTACACGTAACCAATCTCCGAACTTAGAATCACTGATTTCAAAGACCAAACAGAGTTATTTTTCAAAAAAAATGGCTAAATGTTTTCCAAAGGTTGCCAAACAACCTGTTTTCTTAAAAACCCTCTCTTGAGGAGATATTTTCAAAATTGTTTTCCAAAACCCTAAGTATAGTCTTCGGATTATTCTCAGTTTTTAGGTGACCTAACTCACCTTAATCAAGTTAGGTGGCGACTCCAAATCTTTTTCAAAAGCCCTTTATTCAAACCAAATTTTCAATTCAAACCTAGTCGCACTCATTCTTCTGGGAGGGTGAGTTCTAACGAGAGAGTACAGCATTTTTCCCACTTGGGTGAGTATTCCTCGAGTGCAAAAAATCTGGGCGCGACAGGACCAATGTCCTTTCCTTCAAATTCTAAGACAAGAGAATCACAAGCATGAAGCAGTCTCCCATGGCGCCCCGTGTTCAGTTTTTCCAAGAAGCCTCTCAACTAGCAACTCCATCGTGGGTCCCATCAAAAAGCTATCTCAACCTCAACCTTAGCATCAGCTCTGGCAGGGGAAGTCTCAACATCTCCAACAGCCTCATCTAGGACATCCTCTACAGTGGCTATAGCAAGGCCACCTTCTCCTCATCAGCAGCACTAGTCCTCTACTCAACTAAAGTAGATCTGGTCATTGTCAGCTCAGTTATTGCCTCTTGCATAGATCATCATCTCCTGCATCAGCCATCCTGAAGATATGCTAGAAGGAAAGTGTAAGCACCCTATTTTTGCCCACTCAGCAGACCGAATTACTTTCAAAACTACATTGGCACATTCAAGCCCAAATCAACTTTTGGATCCCTATCCAATCAATCAACAGCTTCTCGGGCTCACTGGGCCCAACAGAGTCCTAATGACCAAAACTTGCCCCTTGGGCCTCAGGGCACGTCTTTGAGAAAGTTCCAAATCCCTCAAGATAGTGAGTCCACCCTTCCTAAATTTCCTTAGACAAATAGGCGTAACCTATATGCCATCCAAACCAACTATGCCCCCATTCCGGTCAACTTCAGTCAAAATAATCGTTTTGCCCCTAGGCACACCAGCACAGTACAAATCCCTCCAGACAGTAAGTACACCTTCCAAGACTGTCCCCAAATAGTCTAGCATGCTTAATATGCCCCTCCAATCCATCCCGACTCTTTCTGACCAATTCTGATCAAAATAACCATTTTACCCCCAGTGGTCCAAGTCCGCCCCAAAACCACACGGGCTCTGGTACCAAACCAGCATACCCTATTATACACCCATATCCAATACAAGATAAGTCTCGTGACTCTAAACACTTCCAAGTCAACAAAAGTCCCCTAGAGCGTCTCGTAGATGCTCCGCTAGGGTTTTCTTTTGCTCTGATTCCCTGATTATAACGCACTGTCAAATGACTTGAGAAATGCGTAAATTAGAAAATTTCCAAAGGTATTTCCAGAACACTTTCCATGGGTACGGTTCGATCGGAGAGATCATACCCTGAAAGCCCCGATCATGTGGCCTAAAGACCACTACTTTTGAACATCCACAGAGCATATCACAGACACTCCGAAAAAGTGTGCTTTCGTACGCTCTTCCCGAGGTAATATCTCATTCTTTTGAAAACCTTTGAAGCTCCCCAAGAGCTCCCAATCCTTGAGAAATACTAGGAGAACATTGTGAACATAACCAATTTTCCTCAACCTTTCTTGATTTGCATAATTATCGAGGCAAAGTTAACACGAAAGTTTCCAGTGGCAGAGCATATGCTATATGCGCATAGATTGTGATCAGATCGATCAAAACTTTCCTTACTCCCCAAGTTGAGTCAGTATAGATGGCACCACATGGCATTCAATCACTGGAACAGTACTGGCGCATGTTGTTGCGGCTTGATTTTCCGCACTCATGAAAACACACAAGTGAGAAAAACACAGTACTTTCTCATTAGAACTCATCCTCCTAGAAGGACGAGTGCGACTAGGTTTGAACTAGAAATTGATTTCAATAAGGGTTTTTGGAAAAGATTTAGAGTCGCTACCTAAATCTGTTAAGGTGAGTTAGGTCACCTAAAATTAAGTGCAATCCGAAGATTAAACTTAGGATTTTGAAAAACTTCCTCAAGAGAGGGTTTTTGGACTGAAATGATTTGGAAGGCTAGGGATAGACAGGAACCCTTGAAAGAGTGTTCCGGAGGTAATGGACATAGGAAACAATGCCGGAATATTTAAAAAGGTTGACCGGCCCACCAGAGGCAAAACGGTCAATTGGACCGAAAAAACACCAGAATGGACTTGGAGTGACCTATGAGAAGGCTTGAAAGTTGAAAATACTATCGAGAGTATTCCGAGGGGTTGCCGGTTTGATACCTAGAGCTAGTGTGGTTGGAAAAAGCTACCGGACCACTAGGGGCAAAGCGGCCATTTTGCACTGAGCTTGCTGGAATAGGTGCTTGAAGGTCAAGAATACTATTAGAAGCATCCTCAAAAGGTAACTGATTTGATAACCAGAGTCGATGTAGTTCTTAGAGGCAATCGAACACCTAGGGGTAAAATGGTCATTTTAACCAGATGGTCTCGAAATTGATCCAGAACCGACTAAAAAGCACTTAAACATGTCGGATTATCTTTGGAACAATCTTGGAAGGGTGGACTTACCGCTCTGAGGACTTAGGTACTTTCTCGAGAAGCATGCCAAAAAAGGGCAATTTGGTTATTTTTCACCGGAATGGACTAGCATGCACTGGTGTTAACCTAGATTTTGAGTGTTTCCATCACTTTGACAGTGTGTGAGGAGTTGGTTTCCTAAGTTATCCCATCATTTAATAAACGTGCCACAGCCAAGAGGCCTGTTGGGTCCCGTGACATAGGGGTTTTATATGCAATTCTCAATGTCGACCTGTTTACGAGTATTTCCGCCACTCTGATGGTTACGACGTTTGTGAGTGTTTCTGTCACTCTGACGGTGTGCGTTCATTCCTGAGACTACCTGATCTCGGAAAGCTACTGGATGGTCTTATTGAGGGATCAACTTTCTCAAAAGACGTGTCAAACAACGAACATTCTACATTGACAAACTAGCAGGCACTAGAAGTGAACCATTCTACCATCTCAAGGACTTGGGTTCCGTCCCGGTCGATAGGTTTAAAGAGACCTACTGTTTTGAGGAGTTTTCTTAGAAAATATGTCAGACTGGATGAACTTACCATTTGAGGGATCAACTTTCTCGAAAGACGTGCCGATTTGAGTTTGATTGGTCTGGAATGGAATTGGAATTGAAATTGAGGTTTAAATAGGGACTTATCGTCTTTAGGAAGACGTGCCAATTGGAATTGGACCAAGCAATTTTACAAGGGTATTTTGGTCATTTTGCCTCTAGTGGGTGCAGCAGGCCCACGAAGTGATTGATTGATTGGATTGAGTCTAAAAAACTAGTTTAGGCTTGAATGTGTCTGTGTCGATTTGATCGTTAGTTCGATCGGGCCAGAAATTGCCGAGCGGGCAAAAATAGGGTGCTTACAATTGCCCCTCTTTTTCTGTCTTTGCTTATCAAAGCAGAAAACGATAAAGTAAGGATCCCATGTTGACCACGAGGCGATCGGAGGGATGGAATTTTGAAAATTTTTGAAGATGGGAGCTTGAAAATGGAAAATTGGCCTAATAGGGCATTTGAAATTGGATTTAGGTAGGCAAAAGGGCAAAGTTGCCCAAAATTTAACTGTGGCACCACTAGTAGTAGCGCTAGCCATAAAAATACCCTAGCACCACTGTGTTAGTGGCACCAGGCCTGAAGACTAAAACCAGAAAATTTTCTACTTCGAAGATAGTGGTTCTGTTCGAGCCCTTGAAAGTTTGAGAGCCTTTTGTCGAGTTCTTGCAAGGAAGGACTCTTGAACATTGAAAAAGTGAGCTTGGGGGACCCCAGCGAGTTGCCAGAAGTAGTCACCGTCGCTGGAATCGTTGCCGGAAAAGAAGATTTTTTCAAAGAACTCCAAGAGGTGAGTGTTTTGTTTGTTTTGTTGATTTTGATGTGTAGAACTTCGTTTGAGTCGTGTAAATAGTTGAAATTGATATTTTGATGTGTTTTGAACACTTCGGTAAAGTTTTTTCAGTTTTTTTATGTTCGTTTTATTGAGTTTTATTAGTTTTTCATATTTATGTAAAGAGGGTTTCTGTAAGAATTGAAAATTTGCTCCTACAGCTTTGGGTATTGGGTTTTCTGGCTAGATTTTTATATCATGTGCCTTAGAAAAATATGTTGAACAACTGTACAAAGTTTCATGATTTTCTGAAATTTTTTTAAATTTTAGGTTTTTCAAAAAATAGAAAAATGCTTGAAAATGGAAAAAAAAATTGTGAAATTGGTGGAATTATTTGAGTTAAGGATTTAAAAAAATATGAGAATATTTTAGAAAACAATTCAAGTATCTTTGAATGATTCTGTGAGCATTTTGAAAACCCTTGAATTTTTTAAAAAACAGAACCTTTGTTGGAAAATTCGATAACTTTGAAAATGTGCGCGGATTCTCTTGTATTTGTCTATGACATGTGCTTGTGTGTGATGCCATGGGGCGTACGGTTTTTGCTTTATGGCAAAATTGCAGGCATTGTCGGGACCATTTACAAATGAGATTTTTCCAAAATTTTTGAAAATTAGGGGAAAGAGTTAGAAAATTTTTGAAATAAAATCTTTTTGAAAGGAAAATATATAAAACCTTTAAGGGTGGGGCTTTTTGGCAGAGAAGACCCCGAGAAACCCGAGGGGTCTTAGAATAAAACTTTTTTGAAAGGAAAACTTTAAAAAATCTTTGAAAATGGAATTTTGAATAAAACTTTTGAAGGAAAAGCTTGGGAAACCTTTGAGAATTGATTTTGAATTTAGAAAACTTCGAAATTGATAAAAACTATAGAAGGAAGAGTTTTGGGGATTGAAACCTTGAAAATCTTTAAGAATTGATTTTGAACAAGACTTTTTGAGGAAAAATTTTTGGAAAACCTTGAAACTTCATTGGAATAGAAACCTTTTGAAGAAGAGGTTTATAAAAGTTTTGAGAAGGATTTTGACTAAAACCCTTGAGATTTGATTTTGAAAATGATTTTAGGCCTTGATTTTGAAATTGCTTTTGGAAGGAAACATTAAGGAACCTTAGGAATTGATTTTGAAGATAAATATTTGAAGGAAAAAGTTTAAGAAACTTGACGATTGGTAGAATAGACTTTGAAAATAAACTTTTGAAGAAAAACAGTTAGGAAACCTTTGAGAATTGATTTTTGAAAATAAAATTTTGAAGGTAAAAGTTTAAGAAACCTTTTGAGTTGTTTTGAGTAGACTCTGTTGAGACTTGTGGCATGCATTCTTTTCCTTACTCTTTTTTTTTTTCATACCTCTTGTCTTTTCAAGCTGCATATACCATATATTGATGTCTTTACCTAGATTTGACTTTCAGGATGGCTGATGCAGGTAATGACGATTATGTGAGGAGGCGCCAGTCCAAAAAGGGGGCCCGCACAGATTCTGTTGACAATTCTAGCCATTCCAAGGGTAGCCATAGATCAGCTGGCAGGGCATCTTCTAGTTAGAGTGGGAGGGGGAGTATGCCTCCATTTGACCATTTTCCTCCCGTCGAACCGGCTTTTGAGGGAGAGATGGATGCCGACGAGGAGGCACCCGGCCTAGGAGACTATATGATTAATCACGGGAGGGCCTCTTCTAGATGGAGGCCGTTGGATGCTGGTTTGGGGGATCTAGAGGTACCAGACATTCCTCCATTGGGACCTTTCCCATCATCCCAGTGTATACTCTCGGCAACACTTTCCCCCCATGTACATACCTCATTTACAGTGGCCGTCCATCAGGCTTTTAGCACCATACAACGGGCTGCTCCATCCTATAAGTACTTGTGGGTCTACCATCTAGAGGTAGTAGAGGCTGACCTTTATTCCCGGGCCTTAAGATGGGCTCATGATTAAGTGGCCCACCGAACTGAGATTGCCGACTTCATGACAATACGGGCAAACTTAGAGTTAATAGAGGCGAGAGATGTGACCTGGCAGCCCTTTGTTAGATCAGTTCATCACAAGGCAGTCAGGTATCTAGTACTGATGTCTCTGTCGAGGATTTCTTTTCTCAATGATAAGTCTTGGTGTCGCACCCAGATTTTTCACACTCGAGGAATACACACACAAGCGTGAAAAATACTGTACTCTCTCATTAGAACTCATCCTCCTAGAAGAATGAGTGCGATTAGGTTTGAACTGAAAATAGATTTGAATAAAGGGCTTTTAGAAAAGATTCGGAGTCGCCGCCCAACTTGATTAAGGTGAGTTAGGTCACCTAAAAACTAAGCACCATTTGGGATTACACTTGGGATTTTTAGAAAACGATTTTGGAAAACATCCTCAAGACAGGAAATTTAGGAAAGAGATTTAGGGAACGTTTTTAGAAAGTGAATTTTGAGTAGAGTGTTTTGTAAAGGAGTTTAAAAATAAGTTTTGAGAAATAGATTTTTGGAGAGAGTTTTTGAAAACAATATTAGAAAGGAAATTGGACAGAGTTTTTAGAAAGTATGTTGGGAAGAGAGATTTTTTGAAAGAAAGATTTGAAAAGAGAGTTTTTTTGGAAAGTATATAAAATATCTCACTTTCCTAAAGCGATTCTAACCATAAGAAGATTAGAAGTACTTTAAGATAGTGGTTTTGAAAACAACAAGGATTTCGAAAATATGGACCATATCGCTCACTTTAAATGTAACACTTTTCTAAAGCAACCCTAGCCATGGAAAGGCTAGAATCACCTTAGGATTGTGATTTTGAAAATAAGTTTTAAAAAAGAAGATTTTGATGCAAGTTTTGAAAACAATTTTGATGCAAGCTTTTGGAAAACAAGTTTAAAAACAAATTTTGGAAGAATGCTAGATCATGATATGCACAATGTAAGTTAGGGTCGTGAACATACAAGGTTAAAGGCTTCACCACATAATCAAAGGGGTCGAACTCACAAGGTCTCCAGTTAGACTAAAAGAAAGCCCCCGACACGGTGACCCTTCAATAGCCTAATCCTACACATGGACGGGGAAATCCCTTGTTTCAAGTATGCAAAGAAAGGGGGGGAAGAAGATTGGGGATTAAAATAGAAGAAAACCCAAGTGGGTTTGTAAGCACCCCATTTTTCACCGCTCGGCAGTCTACACTCTGTCCAGACTTGTTTTCAAGTCATTGTGGACAAATCCCAATCAAAACCAATTCTCTAGGTCCAAATTCTATCTTTCCATCGCTTCGCGGGCCTGTCAGGCCCAAATAGAGGCAAAATGACCAAAATGCCCTTAGGGGCATTGTCCTTTCTTATTCCAATTCCAATCCCTCTCTCAAGACAATTTATTCCTCGAGACGGTCCGAGTAGCGAAACTACTCACAAAACTGTTAGAGTAGCGGAAACACTCACAAAACCGTTAGAGTAGCGGAAATACTCACAAATAGGTCGATATAGGGAATTGGCAACAAATCCCTGTGTCACGACGACTGCCGTTAGAGTGGCGGAAACACTCAAAAGCCAAGCACGTCTCTTCGGAGACAGTATGACCCCTTTCCAATCCCTCTCTCGAGACAGTTTATTCCTCGAGACGGTTCCAATCCAGTCACGTCTCTTCGGAGACGGTAAGACCCCTTTCCAATCCCACTCTCAAGAGAGTTTATTCCTCGAGACGGTTCCAATCCAGGCACGTCTTTTCGAAGACGGTAAGACCCCTTTCCAATCCCTCTCTCGAGACAGTTTATTCCTCCAGACGGTCCGAGTAGCGAAACTACTCACAAAACTGTTAGAGTAGTGGAAATACTCACAAAACCGTTAGAGTAGCGGAAATACTCACACAACCGTTAGAGTAGCGGAACTACTCACAAAACCATTAGAGTAGCGAAAAAACTCACAAAACCGTTAGAGTAGCGGAAATACTCACACAACCGTTAGAGTAGCGGAACTACTCACAAAACCGTTAGAGTAGCGGAAATACTCACAAAACCGTTAGAGTGGTGGAAACACTCAAAACCCAGGTCAACACCAGTGTCTGTTAGCCCACTTTGGTGAAAAAGGACCAAACTGTCCTTTGGACCTTTTCTGAGACTTTCCGGTCAAGATGACCATTTTGCCCTTAGGCATCCGGATGCCCCGAGAACCGCACCGGCTCTGGGTATCAAACCAGTAACCCTCTGAGATTGCTTTTTATAGTACTCTCAACATTCCCTTATCTTTTCGGATCATTCCGAGTCAATTCCGGCCAACCCGGTATAAAATGACCATTTTGCCCCTGGAGGGCCGGTCTCCTTCTTCGACCACACCGGCTCTGGGTATCAAACCGGTGATGTCCCGAGAATGTTTCTTGTAGTATTCCTAGTCTTTCCTTATCTTTCCGGATCATTCCGAGTCAGTTCCGGCCAACCCGGTGCGAAATGACCGTTTTGCCCCTGGTGGACCGGTCTCCCTTTCCGACCACGCCGGCTCTGGAAATCAAATCGGTAACCTCTGGGAACATTCTAAATAATGTTTCCAGATCCCCAGTCTTCTTCCAGGACAGTACGAGTCTGACCCAGCAGTTTTCCGGTCCGATTGACCGTTTTGCCCCTAAAGGCCCAGTCAACCTTTCCGACCCACCTTATCTGCATTTTTCAAGTCAAATACCTCCAGGACACTATTCTAAGTGTTCCTGCTCCTTTCCGGCCTTCCGGGTCATTCTCGGCTCCTCCAGATCATTCCCGGACTTTCCGGAGTCACTCCTAGTGAAGCTAGGCTAAAAGTTGCATGGTAGTCACTAGTACAGGCGCCCAAATCTAGTCAAAGATACGTTGCTTGCCGACCTTAAACCTTTCCTAATTGGCTGGCGCCACTAGTAGTGGCGCCAAGCCAAAAAATGGCCTGGCGCCACTCCTAGTGGCGCCAATGTAAAGTTTGCCTTGGCGCCACTGCAACAGGCGCCAGGTTTGTCCAACTTCTATAAATACAGAGCCTCATTCAACGTGAAAGGGGTCTGCAAACTTAACCTAAAAATCCTATATTTCGATATACAAAGCTCGAGCACCTCCAAAACCCTAGCCTCCCTAGGTTTTCCCAAACCCTAGCCACCTTACACCAAACCTTAGCCTCCTATACACTCATACACTCCCCCATACACTCATACACTAGCCTTCAACCATCCTTTGAAGGCTTGAAGAGCTACCATCCAAAGCTTGAAGACAACTCTTGAAGGCTGAAGGTGAAGATCAAGACAAAGACCGAAGACCGAAGACAGCGCGGCGCGCAAAATAAAGAAGACATACGGTAGGTTTTCTCTTTAATTTTCTGCACTTCCCCCCTCTCTCTCCTCTCTCCAACCCACTTGGGTTTTCTCTATTTTAATCCCCCATCTCTTTCCCCCCTTTCTTTGCATGCTTGAAACAAGGGGATTCCCGGTCCATGTGTAAGATTGGGCTATTGGAGAGTCACCGTGTCGGGGGCTTTCTTCTAGTCTAACCAAAGACCACGTGGGTCCGGCCCCCTTGATTATATGGTGAAGCCTCAGCCTTGTATGTTCACGACCCCAAATTGCATTGTGCATATCATATTCTTGCATCTTCCAAAAACCGTTTTCAAAGTTGTTTTTCAAATCGTTTTCAAACTTGTTTTCAAAATTGCATCAAAATCTCTTTTTCAAAAACTTGTTTTCAAAACCACGATTCTAGGGTGATTCCAGCCTTTCCATGGCTAGGGTTGCTTTAGGAAAGTGTTACATTAAAAGTGACATTTTTGGTCTATATTTTCAAATCTTATTGTTTTCCAAAACCACTTTCTTAAAGTGGTTCTAGCCCTCTTATGGCTAGAATCGCTTTAGGAAAGTGAGACGTTTTCATACTTTCCAAAAATTCTCTCTCTTCAAAAATCTCTTCCTAAAAATCTCCTTTTCAACATACTTTCCTAAAACTCTCCTCTCCAAAATGGTTTTCAAAAACTCCCTTCCAAAATCTATTTTTCAAAACTCCCTTTTTCAACTCCTTTCCAAAATCCTCCCTCCAAAATCCACTTTCTAAAAACCTTCCCCAAAAATCTTTCCAAAAACTCTCTTCCCAAAATTTTCCTTCTAGAAATTCTCCTCTAGGATTTTCCTTCCAAAATCTACGTTTCTAAAAACACACTTTCCAAAACTCCTTCTCTTTAAAATCTTTTTCCAAAAACTCCCTCTTCAAACACACTTTCCAAAAACTTCTCCCTAGGATTCCCTTCTAGAAAACCTTCGTTTCCAAAAACACACTTTCCAAAGAAACTCTTTCCTTAGAGCCCAAGTCAAGCCCTAGAACTCACAATTAGGAAACCCTAATTTTCTTTCCAAAAACATGATTTTCAAACTTTGCCCCAAACCTAGGTTTCTAAAACCTCTTGTTTTCACATCTAAACGATACATGTTTTCAAAACCTATTTTCTACGTCGAAACTAGAATTTTTCAAATCTAGGGTTTCTAGAATCTTCCCTTCCAAATCCTTGTCAAATCAAATCTTCCCTTTAAGAAACCAAATCCAATCTCTTCGTTTAGGAAACTAGATCCTATCCTCCGTTTTTGGAAAGAAAATCAAACCTTCTCTTTTAGAAACAAAATCCAATCCTTTCCTCATCCAACTTTTTCTTAATTCAAATCCTACCCAAACTTCCACCTTCCTAAACCATAAGTTTTCTAAAACTTTCAACTTCCACATCTTTCCTAATCCTACCACTTTTCCAAATTTTAACTTTTCAAACCTAAGTTTTCAAACTCTTCCTAAACTCAAACCTTTCCTAATCTCAAGATTTTCTAAAACTCTAAAACTTTCTAAATCAAAATTTTCTAAATTTGAAACTTTCTCAAGTTAAATCTTTCTAAACTTCCAAACTTTCTAAATTCTAAACTTTCCAAAACTTTAAAATCTTTCTAAATCTAAGACTTTTCTAAACTTAAAACTTTCTTAATTCAAACATTTCCTAAACTAAAAACTATCCTTTTTCAAACCTTTCCCAAAACGAAACTTTCTTATTTTCAAAACTTTCCTTTTTCAAACATTCCAAAATTCAAAACTTTCTTAACTTGAAACTTTCCAAATTCTAAACTTTTCTTAAACTAAACTTTTCCTAATTCAAAACATTTCTAAATTCAAAACTTTCCAATTTTCAAAACTTTCCTAATTTGGGAACTTTCCTAATTTTAAAACCTTTCCTTTTTCGAAAACTTTCTAAACTCGAAACTTTCCAATTTTCAAAACTTCCCTATTTCAAAAAATTTCCTAATTTGAAAACTTTCCTAATTCAAAACTTTCTTAATTCAAAACTTTCCTAAAGTTGAAACATTCCAAATTCAAAGCTTTCCTAAGTTGAAACTTTCCTAATTCTAAAACCTTCCTAAATCGAACCTTTCCTAATTCAAACATTTCCTAATTTCCTAAACCTTCCAAGTCAAGCCAAATATTTTCTAAGTCTCCTATCTTTCCTAAGTCGAGGTTTTCTCAAACCTTCTCTTTTTCAAAACAAGTCCAAATCTATCTCTTCAAATCAAAGTCCAATCTTCTCAATTTCAATTTCCAATCTCCTCTTCCAATTTCAAATCAAATTCAATTTCCAATTTAATCTCCTTCTTCAAATCCACTCTTCTATTTTCAATCAGACTCCGGTCCGAACTACGACTAACCTGATTCCACCCTCATGGGTGCGGTTTCCAAAATCTTTCCAAATCTCAAATTCCAATCTACTTTCAAAATTCCAATTTCAAAATTTCTATTTTTAAATTTCTACTTTCAATTTTCAAACTTTCCAATTTCAATTCCATCTCTTCAAATCTATTTTCAAATCAAATCAATCTCTTTTCAAATCTATTTTTCAATTCTCTTAACTTGTACTTGCATATCATGCATCATGTTAGTTTCTTTTCAAGCATTGTTTTTCAAGTGGATAGGATTAGCCAATAGTTAGGTGAAGACTCTCATAGGTGAATCTAGGGTAGATTGACATGTAGGTACCGAAAGGGCGGGGTAGGGTGATAGCTTAGTGCGTCTTCCCTACACGTAACCAACCTCCGAACCTAGATCACTGTTTTCGAAAGACCAAAAAGAGTAATTTTTCAAAAAAGGGCTAAATATTTTCCAAAGGTTGCCAAACAACCTATTTTCCTAAAAACCCTCTCTTGAGGAGATATTTTCAAAAACCTTTTTTTCAAAAACCCTAAGTATAGTCTTCGGATTATTCTTAGTTTTTAGGTGACCTAACTCACCTTAATCAAGTTAGGTGGTGACTCCGAATCTTTTTCAAAAGCCCTTTATTCAAATCAAATTTTCAATTCAAACCTAGTCGCACTCATTTTTCTAGGAGGGTGAGTTCTAACGAGAGAATACAGCATTTTTTCCGCTTGGGTGAGTATTCCTCGGGTGCAAAAAATCTGAGCGCAACAGCTGGCGACTCCGTTGGGAACACTTAGAGGGTTAGGCCGTAGTCATGTCTCTTTACCCTTCACCCATGTAGAGTCTTCAATTAACTTGATTCAATCCTATTCAATTTAAATTTTCCAAACTAAATTTTCAAAATTGTTTTAAAAAAAAAAACATGCATTTATTCATATTATCTTGTATCATGTTTGTCATTCACATACTAACACTTGCATCTTTGTTTTGTAGGTACACATTTTGTTTAAATTTTATTAATTGCTTTGCATGAATGTGATGTACAGGATGAATGGGAGTTGTTGGCCCCTTTCCTCCACTTTTAAAAATCACACACACACTGCATGTGCACTTGCATTCTGCATACTTGCATACCTTGATATGTCCTTTCTAGTTAGAAAGGGGGAACAGTATATTGGTTGTGGGCAAGATGATGTGTCAGTTTCTTCGCCTACGGCCTCTTGATGGTTCCCCCGCTCGGATCATCAACCGATCATGGCACCACCTCGGGGAGTGGGCCTAGGTTTGAAGATCCGGGGACCGAGCCTTTTTAGGATGCATTAGTCAACCCTCAACCTCATACTCATATAGACACCATGCATAGCCGAACCTCTGCCGGATTTAGGACACGAGCACCATTTTCAAAATCACGGAGGAAAGGGCGACTGCTCTTACTTTCATTTATACCTGCTATTATAATGCTTGTATTTATACTGTTATAATGCTTGTCTAACTGTTCATGCATGCATGATTATTTCAATTGTACCTTCTCTCTTTATACTCTTTGCATATTCATGTTCATGCATTCAATATCCCATGTCAAGACAAGAGTTCCAAGTAACTCAAGTCACTACATTCTCATGCATATGATCAACCCATTGAGAGTGACACCAACGTCACTCTCCCTTGCATTAAACCTACCCAAACCCTAAGGGTTCCCGCGTAACCCTAAGGACTCATTGCATTTATCTCGATTCATCCCATAAGAGGGGTCTCAATCCCTCTATGCTCACGGAGATAGGATTGCCAAGAAGACAAGGGGCAATCAATTAACAAGGTCTCTCAGCGGCCTCCTCGACATCAAATCCAAGGAAGGCAAATCCGAAGACTTAAGAGTAGTTTAGGGTTTCCCTTTGTAAAATTAGATAGGTGGAAGTCCAAAGGAAAATGTTCCCCCTCCCCCTATTAAAATGTATTTCAATTCTTTTGTATCTTAAACCCAAAATTTAATGTACTTCTTTATTTTTATGAATGAGTGCATGAATGGCTAAAGGTTCCTCCCTGACGGTAAGGCGTCTGCATACAAGGGCAAATCCCCTATCTCCAAAAGTGGGCCAATACATCATGGCTAGTTTCCCTCTCAAGCAGGGGCAACCCTAGGACATGCATTGCATAAAATTCTCTAAAAACTAAAAACTAATTTGTGACTTGTGTTTTTGTCTTTTTCTTTTTTTCTTTTTATTTCTATTTACAGACGTTACCTTGCACTGAGTCAACATTGCTCCCAAGAAGGTGTAACATCCACCTAGGAATCCTATTATAACTCGGCACAAAGCATCACTGATGGCTGCTAACCCTGAAGAATCCTCTCAAGTCTCTCGAGAGGAAGTTCATGAAATAAGGGCTAAGATGGATGAGATGCTCAAACTCATTCAAACTCTGCCCATGAAGGATGCTACTGCGATCCCGTCATCATCAATGACTTCATCTAAAGACCTTGAACCCGCTAATCCGAGGATCTTGCTTCAGTTTGACAATGCTGGGAAAACTAAAGAAGATGCCAAAAGGGTCAATACTGAAGAAGAAGAGACCATATTGCTTTCACCCGTCACAAAGAAGGCCCCTCTAGACCCTCTCAGTCTGAAAATCCAAGGGTTGGAGGATTCATTGCGAAGTCTCCATGGCCATGATGCTTACGGATTCACTTCCTATGATGAGCTCTATTTCTTCCCTGACCACCTGAGGCCTGCTAAGTTTAAGATGCCTGACTTCCAGAAGTACGACGGTACCGATAACCCTGTTGCTCACCTTCGTCTATATGCTGGAGCGCTTAGTGGACATGGCAACGACTCGAAGCTCCTTATGCAGTTATTCCAACACAGCCTCACCGGGTCAGCTCTACAATAGTTCACTCGTCTGGACTTAAGGAAGATCACAACCTGGATGGAGCTAGTCAATGTATTCAAAGCCCAATACCGTCACAACATCGATCTCACTTCCGATCGCTGGTCCTTGATGACGATGAGCAAGGGTGAGAAGGAGAGTTTTAAAGCATATGCCCTAAGATGGAGGGAGGCCGCTGCACAAGTTAATCCCCCGTTAGAGGAAAAGGAGTACGTACAACTGTTCGTACATACTTTCCAAGGTATATTCTATGAGAAGCTCTGCACAAGCGTGGAAAAAAGCTTCTCCGAACTCATCATGCAAGGGGAAATGATAGAAAACAGCCTCAAGACAGGAAGAATCACAGATCCCTATGCCAAGATTGGAGAAAATACCACCAACATAGCCAAGAAGGTGGCTACTACAAGGGGCACAATCAGGAAGGAAAGCGAAGTGTTTGCTATTCTGCCTAGCCAACCACCCCAATACCGACCCCCGCTCCAATCACCCCAAGTCCTGCCCTTGCCCACCTTGACCATGCCTGCTCCAACCCCTAACTACGGCCCCGCTGGGGCACGACCCAACTTTAATAGACCTGCTCGACGTATCCGCACCTTCGACACCTTAGCCTGCACCCAAACCGAGGCCTACCATAGCCTTCTAAAGAACAACATCTTGAAACCCTTACCTGCTCGCGCGTTGCCAAGCCCTCTACCCCCAACTTTTAATGCTGCCCTTACATGTGAGTATCATTCAAGTGGCCAGGGGCATGACACCGAAAGCTGCTTTGCTCTCAAGCACAAGATCCAAGACCTGATCGACAATAAGACCATCAATCTGCAGCCGGTAAAACCTGCTCCCACTCCCAATGTGACTGCTAACCCTCTGCCAGATCACACCGTCAATATGATACTAGTAGAAATGGAAGGCGAGGGAGTGTTTGACGAGCCTGAGGCCGAGGACTATGAGGACGATTGGGAGACTGAGGAAGAAGATGACTGGGAGGAGGATCTCCCATTTTGCCCAATCTATCTCCATAACCCTGATGAAGTGCCTGATGCTTCCGACTGGCCCATTGAGGAGCCAATGTTCCTGGGAGATGAGACTACTGAAAACATGGTTGCTGATGGATGGGGTGCTGAGTTTCTGCATCCGAAATATGCCGCGGCCGAACGTCATTTGCTAGAGAGTCATTGGCCTACAAATGAGTACAACTATGAAGAAATGAGCTGGAGGATAGAGAAGCCAAGAGCACAAGCAGAGCCATTCGAATTGGAAGGGGGTGAGCTGGTCACCCTGTTTACAGAAGAACCCGCTACACAAAACAAGAAGGAGGCTGACAACCGCATCAACAGTGTCAACGCCTGTGGAGCTCTAGGGGAAGCCTTTGCTTATCTCGCCTTGGCAGAGGATTCGGGTCGAGAATGGAGCGTCGAAGATGTGGGGATTGTCCCAAGGCCGTACTAAAAATGGGTTTCTTGCACAACCGTACAAGAGAGGGGTGGTTTCACCCACTTTCTTTCTATCCCTTTTAATTCTTGTTTTTAATTAATGCTTACATTTTCTTATTGCTGAAGAACCTTATGCTTTTCGTAAAAATAATAATAATAATCAAATGACGGTCTTTTATTCCATTGCTGTTGTCTTGTCTTCCCTAGGAATAGTGATTACTTTCTACGCAAGGGGCATGGTTTGTCTTATGGAATAATCCAACTTGAAGGGATGATAGCATGAGTTAACCACTCGCCAAATGATTAGCCTTCCACAAAGAGAGAGAACAAGGATGAGTGAGGATACTACCCAAAGGCAGCACTTGCAAGACTCTGAGGCTAAGCGATGTGTGGCCGGTTTATCAAGAGGAAGAGGAGCCATATTTCATTCCCCCACATATAAAGAATAAATAACTAAATGTGCTCATATTCCCTTTGCTTAACCCCTAGAGCCTCGCGGAAAGCGAAAATTTTCTTTGTTAACCCTGATCCAAGACTGTCCTCCCCACACTGGGGCAGACAATAGTTGAGAACTCTAGGAGTGGTGTCCACCTCCATCACGCTAGGATAGTGTTGAAACTCTATGGATCAAGCAATCTAATTCAAAGTGAAGAGAGGCCCTCATGTCATTTCCCAAGCAGTCAAAAGCTACCCCTTACCAAACCCGTTGAGCCACTTATCCTTTCTTAACAAAACCCCAACCTAGGGATCACCGCCCACGCTGGGTATATTGAACTACCAAGGAAAAGGTTTAAGGGGAAAGGGTTAAAGAATTGTTTCGTTTCATAAAAGAAAAGAAAAAAAATAGAAAGGAAAAGCAAAAGAAAGAAATTGCCAAGGGGCAAGAGGCCAAAAAACAAAAAAAAAAAAAAAAATCCTTTAAGGAAAGGCCTGAAGAAAATTATGATTGAGTTATCTTCAAAAGCGTATAAGAAGATCAAATGAGAAGAAAGTTATGTCTATCTCAAAAAGGTATATAGAAAGGGTGAAAGAACAAGGTTATTTTCACCTTGAGAAATATATGGTCAAAAGCAAGAAGAAAATTTAAAGGTGATCCTAGGTTACAAGGAAACCCAGTAGAAACAATAGGTTTGAGCCTTTACCCTTTCTTGCAAAACCCCGAAACCATGGCCTACATTACAAACCTATTAAAGTCTCCTCTGATTGAAAATAGATTGCTTGATCTAAATGAGTTAGATACACTGCCAAAGCTAAAAAAAAAAAAAAAAAAAAGATGCTAATCCTACTGAAAACGGTTAAGGACAATTTGGATCTAAACCTTGCTAAAAACAACATTGAATTTGAGCCTACATATCCCGTTGTTTCTAAAACCCCATAACCTAGCCTACATTATGGTCCTAAATAAAGTCTTCTCAGATTGAAATGACTGGCCACTTATCGCTCTGCCAAAGGTCAGGTAAGCAGTTGCTAAAACTCCGAGAGTCGAGAGTCTCAGCCCAATAACCTTATACACTAACCCTAGGATAGAAAGTTGGGGGGCAGTCAAGAGGTTGAGAAAGGTGCGAAGTGCTATTATCCAATCGAGGTAGGATTAAGCCAGAAGAGAGGCTAAACCCCCGAAGAGGAGGGAGTTACCATTCCCAGGACTACCAGTCTAACAGCACCCAGTGTCATTCTATTAACATACTTCTAACTTGTGCATATGTTAAAAAGTAAAAAATAAATAAAAAAAAATCAGCATGAGCTTTGCACATATAGGACATAACTCCCTGTAGAAATAGAAGTCACCAACATCAACTCATGGAATAAATATCTAATGTCATCATACATCACATGCATTTGATCACATGCCTCTGATCATATGTATCTGTCTGTCCGTGCATCTAAGTACCATAAATATCCATCCTATACAAAACTATGCAAAATAAAACTGTCTAACATCAATACATCTCAGGAACAAGGGGCAAAAGAGGATCAGAATCTCTACAAGGGGCATCTATCACAGGTCGAAGTCGATGTCATCTGGATCATAATCCCCGAAGCCCGGCATCGGAGGAGGAGGATAACTACTCGAAGCACCGCCATCCTACAGGGAAGATAGAACCGAAATCAACTACATACAAAAGGAACTAAGCAACAGCAGAGCAAGAAGAAGCAGAGAGAGAATAACATACCCCCCCACCACCCAACTGAGATAACCGAGCCGTCAGGGAAGCTACCTCGGCCTGGTACTGGTCTCGCTCCATCTGGTACCGATCTCTCTGGTCTCTCACAGCAGTGAACTCGGCCTGGGGCACATATCCTCCTGCACGGCGCCACAAGTCAACCACCTCCTAGCCAACAGCATACCCACCGACTACTACCTCAAACCGGGTGAAGGCACCAACCAAATGGGCTCCAAAGTGCGCAGCATAATTCGTATCTAGAGGGAGCAAGAACTCGGCACCTGGCTAACGCTCTTAATAAGGGATGGGCACTCCCGCTACCAGGGCTCCAAACATATACTCTAGCGGAGCCCTTGCTGATCGAAACTCCTCGTGAAACTGTAGCCAATGTCGCTCTCCAAGATAGGACTCCCAGGTGTCATCACTGAGAAAAGCAGCTCTCGATAAGGATAACGGGACCAAGTACCGGACTGTCTCGTAATGGACTGATCCAATGAAGGGCCGCCAGGTCACATCCCTTGCCTCAATCAGCTCCAGGTTAGCCCGGAGCGTCACGAAGTCAGTAATCTCCGATCGCTGGGCTACCCAATCACGAGCCCACCTCAAAGCGCGAGAATAGAGATCATCCTCAACAACTGCGAGGCGACGCACTGGCAGGTACTCGTAACTCCACCAGACAAGAAAAGGCTAAAAGCTAGTCATATTACCCTAACGAGAAGAAGTCCGGACCCGCATCGATCGAAGAAAGCAGCCAAAAGAAAAGGACCCCCAGTCCAACTCAGACAAAGCTCCTAGATCGGCTACTATACTCACCAAACGGCACGGCACGAGTGACTTGTTGTTGTTGCAGAAGCAGCTAAAGATGATGTACAACATAAGTCGCCGTCTCATGATATCCCACCTGGCAGGCGATGGCTCAGTAGCAAAAGTACGCTCACCCTGACTAATCCAAGAGACTGGGAAGGCAGAACGCTCAGGCTGAGGCAAGTCCAACAGCAAACAAGCCTCGTCCCTGCTGACCTGGTGCAGGGTGATCCGCCGACCGACAGAGGAGAGTCCTGTAATAATCGCCCAATCTAAAGGAGTGGGGCCTAACTCGAAGCCGACAAAATGGAAGGTCCCAGTCTCCCCGAACCACCTCTCAACAAGTGCCAATACCAAATGCCGGTTCAGGCGGTTAGCCTGTAATCCCATAAAGGCGCCAAACCCGATCTCTGCCAAAAAGGCGCAGTATGATGGGGCAGCCTGCTGCATGGTCACAAACACCTGATGAACAGCCCCTCGGAAAGCTGTGTGTACCCATGGAGGTGGCAAATGCTATCTGGAATATACACTAGGATGATAGGCCAGATCCCCGAGAGGTGGGACATCTGGTATCTGCAAATCTCCCAAGTCAGCGTCTGTCTGCCTATGCCTGGAAGAAGCTCTCCCATAGCTGGTCACCTGGTCCCCAAGGCCCGGTACTTCCTCATCGGCGTCAATCTCCTCAGCAAAAGCCTGCTCAACCGGAGGAAAAGGGTCGATAGGTGGTCTACTCCCCTGCCCGCTCTGGCTAGATGAAGATCGTCCGGTAGATCGTCGACTACCTCTAGATCGACTAGAGCCGCCAGCAGAATTTGTCCGAGCCGCCTTCCCCGAGCGGTGTCTCCTCTCGGAACTGTCATCACCTGCGTCTGCCATCTTGAAAAGGTAAGCCAAAGTAAGTGATGTTAATATGCCATCCATGCAGTTTAAATAAAATAAAACAAATAAATAACGCAAACAAAACAAATAAAGGATTTCGAATAACAAATCAAAAATAAAATTTCCATACTTCTTGATTTTTTCACTCCAAATCGCATCTCAAGGGTTCTCTGTCTTTTTCCTTAAAAAAAAAAAATTTATTTCTAAAATTTTAACCAACTCTTTCCATAATTTCTAAAAATTTCGGCAGAGTCCTGTTTAAAAATGGCCCCTACAACACCCATGACATCAACACAAAACACGAAATATGCACCTTCCAACGCCACAATCACATAACAATGGCACCCGTGCATACTTTTCAATTTTTTAAAATTTTCAAAACTCATGTTTTATTTTTTTCAAATAAACCAATGGTTTTCAAAAGGCTTCCAAAATTTTTCCAAATCACCTCAAATGTTTTCAAAATATTCCTACATTTTTCCAAATTTCAAACTTTAAAAATTTCATCAATTTCTTGATTTTTTTTTAATTTCTAATTTTCTAAATATTTTTCTATTTTTCAAAAAATAAAAAATTCACCGAGTTTTCAAAAAATCACGAAACTTCATACAATTGTTAAACACATTTTTCTAAGGCACATTGCACAAAAATATAGCCAGAAAACCCAATGCCCAAGTCTGTAGGAACAAATCCCTTAGTTCTGCGGAAAGCCCTCTTTGCATAATCATGAAAAATCATTCAAATTCAATCAAACAACCATCAAAATGCAAAAACAACATCACCAAAGTGTTTGAAACATATCGAAACATTAATTTTCACTATTCACATGATTCAAACGAAGTTTTACACATCAAAATCAACAGAATTTGAAAACTCACCCTTTGAAAGTTCTCCGGCGAAATCTTCTCTTCCGACGACTTTTCCGGCGATGTGGACTCCCTCCGGCAATCACCCGTGATCCCCAAGGAGTGCTCCTTCAAGGTTAAAGTCGATTTCTACTTGAAAACTCTCGGATTCTCCAAAAACTCTTCAAATCCCGTGGGTGTTCGAACCAGAAATTTTCTGGTTTTAACTTTAAGCCTGGCGCCACTAGCAGAGGTGCCAATTCCTTTTTGCCAAAGGCGCCACTGCTAGTGGCGCTAGTTATAAATTCTGGGCAGTTCGCCCTTTTTCCCGCCAAAACTCGTTTTCAAAGGCCTTTTTGGCCCGTTATCCATTTTTGACCCTCGTTGTTAGAAGATTTCCAGTGTCCGTCCCTCCGACTGCCTCGCGATCAACATGGGACTCTTACTCTTATCGTTTTCTGTCTTTGACAAGCAAAGACAGAAAAAGAGGGGCAGCTGTAAGCACCCCATTTTTGACCGCTCGGCAGTCTACACTCCGTCCAGACTTGTTTTCAAGTCATTGTGGATATATCCCAATCGAAACCAATTCTCTAGGTCCAAATTCTGTCTTTCCATCGCTTCGCGGGCCTGTCAGGCCCAAATAGAGGCAAAATGACCAAAATGCCCTTAGGGGCATTGTCCTTTCTTATTCCAATTCCAATTCCTCTCTCGAGACAGTTTATTTCTCGAGACAGTCCGAGTAGCGGAAATACTCACAAAACCGTTAGAGTAGCAGAAATACTCACAAAACCGTTAGAGTAGCGGAAATACTCACAAATAGGTCGATATAAAGAATTGGCAACAAATCCCTGTGTCACGACGACCGCCGTTAGAGTGGCAAAAACACTCAGAACCCAGGCACGTCTCTTCGGAGACGGTAAGACCCCTTTCCAATCCCTCTCTCGAGACAGTTTATTCCTCGAGACGGTCCGAGTAGCGAAACTACTCACAAAACCGTTAGAGTAGCAGAAATACTCACAAAACCGTTAGAGTAGCGGAAATACTCACACAACCGTTAGAGTAGCGGAAGTACTCACAAAACTGTTAAAGTAGCAGAAATACTCACAAAACCGTTAGAGTAGCGGAAATACTCACACAACTGTTAGAGTAGCGGAAATACTCACAAAACCGTTAGAGTGGCGGAAACACTCAAAACCCAGGTCAACACCAGTGTCTGTTAGCCCACTTTGGTGAAAAATGACCAAACTATCCTTTGGACCTTTTCTGAGACTTTCCGGTCAAGATGACCATTTTGCCCCTAGGCATCCGGATGCCCCGGGAACCACACCGGCTCTGGGTATCAAACCGGTAACCCCCTGAGATTGTTTTTTATAGTACTCTCAACCTTCCCTTATCTTTCCGGATCATTTCGAGTCAGTTCCGGCCAACCCGGTACAAAATGACCGTTTTGCCCCTGGAGGGCCGGTCTCCTTCTTCGACCACACCGGCCCTGGGTATCAAACCGGTGATGTTCCGAGAATGCTTCTTGTAGTATTCCCAGCCTTTCCTTATCTTTCCGGATCACTCTGAGTCAGTTCCAGCCAACCCGGTGGGAAATGACCGTTTTGCCCCTGGTGGGCCGGTCTCCCTTTCCGACCACGCCGGCTCTGGAAATCAAATTGGCAACCTCTGGGAACATTCTAAATAATATTTCCAGATCCCCAGTCTTCTTCCGGGACAGTCCGAGTCTGACCCGGCAGTTTTCCGGTCCGATTGACCGTTTTGCCCCTAAAGGCCTGGTCAACCTTTCCGACCCACCTTATCTGCATTTTTCAATTCAAATACCTCTAGGACACTATTTTAAGTGTTCCTGCTTCTTTTCGGCCTTTCGGGTCATTCCCGGCTCCTCCAGATCGTTCTCGGACTTTCCGGAGTCACTCCTAGTGAAGCCAGGCTAAAAGTTGCATGGTAGTCACTAGTACAGGCGCCCAAATCTAGTCAAAGATACGTTGCTTGCCGACCTTAAACCTTTCCTAATTGGCTGGCGCCACTAGTAGTGGCGCCAAGCCAAAAAAAGGCCTGACGCCAGTGTAAAGTTTGCCCTGGCGCCACTGCAACAAGCGCTAGGTTTGTCCAACTTCTATAAATACAAAGTCTCATTCAACGTGAAAGGGGTCTGCAAACTTAACCTAAAAATCCTATATTTCGATATACAGAGCTCGAGCACCTCTAAAACCCTAGCCTCCCTAGGTTTTCCCAAACCCTAGCCACTTTACACCAAACCCTAGCCTCCTATACACTCATACACTCCCCCATACACTCATACACTAGCCTTCAACCATCCTTTGAAGGCTTGAAGAGCTACCATCCAAAGCTTGAAGACAACTCTTGAAGGCTGAAGGTGAAGATCAAGACAAAGACCGAAGACCGAAGACAGCGCGGCGCGCAAAATAAAGAAGACATACAGTAGGTTTTCTCTTTAATTTTCTGCACTTCCCCCCTCTCTCTTCTCTCTCCAACCCACTTGGGTTTTCTCTATTTTATTCCCCCATCTCCCCCCCCCCCCCCCCCCCCCCCCCCCCCCCCCCCGCGCTTTCTTTGCGTGCTTGAAACAAGGGGATTCCCGGTCCATGTGTAGGATTGGGCTATTGGAGAGTCACCGTGTCGGGGGCTTTCTTCTAGTCTAACCAAAGACCACGTGGGTCCGACCCCCTTGATTATGTGGTGAAGCCTCAGCCTTGTATGTTCACAACCCCAAATGGCATTGTGCATATCATAGTCTTGCATCTTCCAAAAACCGTTTTCAAAGTTGTTTTTCAAATCGTTTTCAAACTTGTTTTCAAAATTGCATCAAAATCTCTTTTTCAAAAACTTGTTTTCAAAACCACGATTCTAGGGTGATTCTAGCCTTTCCATGGCTAGGGTTGCTTTAGGAAAGTGTTACATTAAAAGTGACCTTTTTGGTCTATATTTTCAAATCTTATTGTTTTCCAAAACCACTTTCTTAAAGTGGTACTAGCCCTCTTATGGCTAGAATCGCTTTAGGAAAGTGAGACGTTTTCATACTTTCCAAAAATTCTCTCTTGAAAAATCTCTTCCTAAAAATCTCCTTTTCAACATACTTTCCTAAAACTCTCCTCTCCAAAATGGTTTTCAAAAACTCCCTTCCAAAATCTATTTTTCAAAACTCCCTTTTTCAACTCCTTTCCAAAATCCTCCCCCCAAAATCCACTTTCTAAAAACCTTCTCCAAAAATCTTTCCAAAAACTCTCTTCCCAAAATTTTCCTTCTAGAAATTCCCCTCTAAGATTTTCCTTCCAAAATCTACGTTTCTAAAAACACACTTTCCAAAACTCCTTCTCTTTAAAATCTTTTTCCAAAAACTCCCTCTTCAAACACACTTTCCAAAAACTTTTCCCTGAGATTCCCTTCTAAAAAACCTTTGTTTCCAAAAACGCACTTTCCAAAAAAACTCTTTCCTTAGAGCCCAAGTCAAGCCCTAGAACTCACAATTAAGAAACTCTTATTTTCTTTCCAAAAACATGATTTTCAAACTTTGCCCCAAACCTAGGTTTCTAAAACCTCTTGTTTTCACATCCAAACTATACATGTTTTCAAAACCTATTTTCTACGTCGAAACTAGAAATTTTCAAATCTAGGGTTTCTAGAATCTTCCCTTCCAAATCCTTGTCAAATCAAATCTTCCCTTTAAGAAACCAAATCCAATCTCTTCGTTTAGGAAACTAGATCCTATCCTCCATTTTTTGAAACAATATCAAACCTTCTCTTTTAGAAACAAAATCCAATCCTTTCCTAATCCAACTTTTTCTTAATTCAAATCCTTCCTAAACTTCCACCTTCCTAAACCATAAGTTTCCTAAAACTTTCAACTTCCACATCTTTCCTAATCCTACCCCTTTTTCAAATCTTAACTTTTCAAACCTAAGTTTTCAAACTCTTCCTAAACTCAAACATTTCCTAATCTCAAGATTTTCTAAAACTCTAAAACTTTCTAAATTTGAAACTTTCTCAAGTTAAATCTATCTAAACTTCCAAACTTTCTAAATTCTAAACTTTCCAAAACTTTAAAATCTTTCTAAATGTAAGACTTTTCTAAACTTAAAACTTTCTTAATTCAAACATTTCCTAAACTAAAAACTATCCTTTTTCAAACCTTTCCCAAAATGAAACTTTCTTATTTTCAAAACTTTCCTTTTTCAAACATTCCAAAATTCAAAACTTTCTTAACTTGAAACTTTCCAAATTCTAAATTTTTCTTAAACTAAACTTTTCCTAATTCAAAACATTTCTAAATTCAAAACTTTTCGATTTTCAAAACTTTCCTAATTTGGGAACTTTCCTAATTTTAAAGCCTTTCCTTTTTCGAAAACTTTCTAAACTCGAAACTTTCCAATTTTCAAAACTTCCCTATTTCAAAAAATTTCCTAATTTGAAAACTTTCCTAATTCGAAACTTTCTTAATTCAAAACTTTCCTAAAGTTGAAACATTCCAAATTCAAAGCTTTCCTAAGTTGAAACTTTCCTAATTCTAAAATCTTCCTAAATCGAACCTTTCCTAATTCAAACATTTCCTAATTTCCTAAACCTTCCAAGTCAAGCCAAATATTTTCTAAGTCTCCTATCTTTCCTAAGTCTAGGTTTTCTCAAACCTTCTCTTTTTCAAAACAAGTCCAAATCTATCTCTTCAAATCAAAGTCCAATCTTCTCAATTTCAATTTCCAATCTCCTCTTCCAATTTCAAATCAAATTCAATTTCCAATTCAATCTCCTTCTTCAAATCCACTCTTCTATTTTCAATCGGACTCTGGTCCGAACTACGACTGACCTGATTCCAGCCTCATGGGTGCGGTTTCCAAAATCTTTCCAAATCTCAAATTCCAATCTACTTTCAAAATTTCTATTTTTAAATTTCTACTTTCAATTTTCAAACTTTCCAATTTCAATTCCATCTCTTCAAATCTATTTTCAAATCAAATCAATCTCTTTTCAAATCTATTTTTCAATTCTCTTAACTTGTAATTGCATATCACGCATCATGTTAGTTTCTTTTCAAGCATTGTTTTTCAAAGTGGATAGGATTGGCCAATAGTTAGGTGAAGACTCTCATAGGTGAATCTAGGGTAGATTGACATGTAGGTATCGAAAGGGCGGGGTAGGGTGATAGCTTAGTGCGTCTTCCCTACACGTAACCAACCTTCGAACCTAGATCACTGTTTTCGTAAGACCGAAAGGAGTTATTTTTAAAAAAAGGGCTAAATGTTTTCCAAAGGTTGCCAAACAACTTGTTTTCCTAAAAACCCTCTCTTAAGGAGATATTTTCAAAAACCTTTTTTTCAAAAACCCTAAGCATAGTCTTCGGATTATTCTTAGTTTTTAGGTGACCTAACTCACCTTAATCAAGTTAGGTGGCAACTCCGAATCTTTTTCAAAAGCCCTTTATTCAAATCAAATTTTTAATTCAAACCTAGTCGCACTCATTCTTCTAGGAGGGTGAGTTCTAACGAGAGAGTACAACATTTTTCCCGCTTGGGTGAGTATTCCTCGGGTGCGAAAAATCTGGGCACGATAGGGTTAGGAGAGAGAAGAGAGGGGGAAGATGCGTAAACTTAAAGAGAAAGCTTACCTTGTGTCTTGTTTATTTTGCTTAGAGTTCCACGCTTTGATTTTCTTGCTTTGCTCTGGTCTTCGCTTCATTCTTCATCTTGAACTTCGAGAACTTCAGTTTGCAGCACTTCAAGTCTTCAATGGATGCTTTGGAAGCTAGTGTATGAGTGTATGTGAGTGTATATGAGTGTATAGGAGGCTAAGGTTTGTGTATGGAGGCTAAGGTTTGGAAAACCTAAAGAAGCTAAGGTTTAGGGAGTCTATGAGCTCTGTATATCAAAGAATGGGGTTTTTAGACTAGGTTTGCGGACATCTTTCATATTGGAGGAGGCTCTGTATTTATAGAGAGAAGAATGACCTAGGGCCTATTGTAGTGGCGCTAGGCCAAAAAATCTTCTGGCCCCACTAGGAGTGGCGCCAGACCAAATTTTGGCTTAGCGCCACTACAAGTGGCGCCATCCACTTAGAAAAATTTTAAGGTCGGCAAACAACGTATCTTTAGAAGATTTGGACGACTATTCTAGTGACTACCATGCAATTTTTAGCCTAGCTTCACTAGGAGTGACTCCGGAAGGTCTGGAAAGGATTTAAGGGACCCGGAATGGCCTGGAAGGCCGAAAAAGAGCAGGAACCCTTAGAATAGAGTCGTAGAGGTATTAACCTTGAAAAAGGATGACAAAAATTGTCGGAAGGATTGACCGGGCCATTAGGGGCAAAACGGTCAATAGGGTCGAAAAGTTGCCAAGACGGACTCAAAATGTCCCAGAAGAAGACTCGAGATTTAGCAAAATTATTTAGAATGTTCCCAAAGGCTATTGGTTTGATACCTAGAGCCGGTGTGGTCGGAAAAGGCAACCGGCCCACCAGGGGTAAAACGATCATTTTGCACTCGGTCTGTCGGAATTGACTCGGAATGATCCGAAAAGATAATGGAAGGTCAGAAATACTATATAAAGCATTCTCGGGAGGTTATTGGTTTGATACCCAGAGCCGGTGTGGTTCTTGGGGCATTCGGATACCTAGGGGCAAAATGATCATCTTGACAAGAAAGTCTCAAAATTGGCCCAAAACTGACTAGAAAGCACCTAAACATGCTAGATTGCGTTTAAGAAAATCTTGGAAGGGTGGACTTAACGTTCTGAGGACTTAGGTATTTTCTCGAGAAACGTGTTAAAAAATAGCCCTATGGGCAGTTTGGTCATTTTTCACCGATGTGAGCTAGCAGGCACCGGTGTTGACCTGGGTTTTAAGTATTTCCACCACTCTAACAGCGGTCCTGTGATACAGAGGTTTGTTGACAATTCCTTATATCCACCTATTTGTGAGTATTTCCGCTACTGTGACGGTTGTAATGTTTGCAAATACTTCCGCTACTCTGACGGTTCGCGATCATTCCCGAGACTACCTGATCTCGGGAAACTGCTAAAGGGACTTACCTCCTAAAAAATTAACTTTCTCGAAAGGCGTGCCGAAATGAATATTTCTACATTGGCCGGCTAGCAGGTACCAAAGGTGGACCGTTTTACCATCTAGGGGGCTTGGGATCTCATCCTAGTCAACGGGTTTGAAGGGAATTACCTTTTCGAAGAAACTTTCTTCAAAAAACATGCCAGACAGGATAGACTTACCGTCTCGAGGAATCAACTTTCTCGAGAGAGGGATTGGAAATGGAATTGAACTTGAAAAAGGGGACTTACCGTCTTCGAGAAGTCGTGCCTACGGGATTGGACCGAACAATGCCCACAAGGACATTTTGGTCATTTTGCCTCTATTTGGGACTGGTGGGCCCGCGAAGCGATGAATTGACTGGATTAGGACTAGAATTCTAGAATATGTCCATATTGACTTGAACTCAAGTTTGGATGGACTGTAGATTGTCGAGCGATCAAAAATGGGGTACTTACAAATGGCCCTCTTTTTTTTGTCTTTGCTTGTAGAAGACAGAAAACTATAGAGTAAGAGTCCCATGTTGACCGTGAGGTGGTCGGAGGGAAAGACTTTGGAAATTTTGGAAGACGAGATTCTAGAAACGAACATTGGGCCCAAAAGGCCTTTGAAATCAAGTTTTGGCCGAAAAAAGGGCAAAGCTGCCCAAAATTTGGAACTGGCGCCACTAGGAGTGGCGCCTTTGTCAAATTTTTCTTGGCGCCACTACCAGTGGTGCTAGGCTTAAGATCAAAACCAGCAAACTGTTGGTTCGACGCTGCTGCAGGATTTGAAGATTTTTTGGAGAATCGAGAGTCTTTGTAAGGAAATCGACTTGAACCTCAAAGGGGCACCCCCTTGGGGACCATGGGTGATTGCTGGAAGGAGACCACGTCACCGGGAAAGTCGCTAGAAGAGAAGTTTTCGCCGGAGAACTCCGAAAAGTGAGTTTTCTATCCTATGTTGATTCTAATGTGTAGAACTCCGTTTAAGTCATGTGAATAGTATAAATTGATGTTTCGATATGTTTTAAACATTATAGTGATGTGTATTTTTGCATTTTGGTGCTTGTTAAACTAAATTTGAGTGATTGTACGTGATTATGTGAATAGGGTTTTCTGCTGAAATTGGGGGTGTGTTCCTACAAGCTTGGGTATTAGGTTTTTTTGGCTAGATTTTTATGCCATGTGCCTTAGAAAAATGTGTTTAACAACCGTATGAAGTTTCTTGATTTTTTGAAAACTTGGTGAATTTTTTATTTTTTGAAAAATAGAAAAATACTTAGAAAAATAGGAAAAATAAAGAAAATTAGGAAATTTATGAAATTAATGGAGTTTAAAATTTTGAAAAATGTAGGAATATTTTAGAAAACATTTGAAATGATTTTGAGAAATTTTAGGATAACTTTGAAAACCATTGATTTGTTGGAAAATAAGACAAGTCTTTTGAAAAGCTTAGAATTCTGAAAAGTGTGTGTGGGTGTTGGTGCTATGTGATTGTGATGCATGGTTTGTGTTTTGTACTGATGTCGTGGATGTTGTAGGGACCATTTTTAAACGAAACTCTGCTGTAGTTTTTTTTTCTTTTAGAAATTCAGAAAAAGTGTTGAAAAAATTTTAGAGTAAAATCTTTTTGAAAGAAAAAGATATAAAACCATTGAAGGCGGGGCTTTTTTGGCCAAGAAGGCCCGAGAAACTCGGGGGCCTTGAAAACTATTGGAAGAAAAATTTACGAAGACCTTTTTGTAAACCAAGATTTAGAAACGAACAGATTTTTGACTTTGGAGGACTCAGGATTCTGATGAAAATTTTAGAGTATTGAGTTTGAAGAAAACCTTTTGGGAGGAAGAAGTTAAGGAACATTTTAGGAAACCTCTGGGAGTTGTTTTTAGAGAAGAAATTTTGAATGAAAAGTTTAGGAAACCTTTTAGGTTAGTTTGAGTAGAATGTACACGGAAGTTATGTTATTTATTTTTCTATTCTTCTTTTTTATGTTTTATTTTTGGTTATTATTATTTTTCCTTTACTTTTATTTTTTATCTTTATATACTGTATATTAACACCTCTTACCTTGCTTACCTTTCCAAGATGGCAGATTCGGGTAATGATGGTTTTGAGCGAAGACGTCGCTTGGGGAAGGCGGCTCAGACAGATTCCACCGATGGTTCCAGTCGATCCAGAGGTAGCTGACGATCTATGGGACAGGCGTCGTCTAGCCAGAGTGGTCAGGGGAGTAGGCCACCTATCGACCCTTTTCCTCCAATTGAGCAGGCCTTTGCAAAGGAGATCGGTGCAGAGGAGGAGGTACCAGGTCTGGGCGACCAGGTCATTGGATATGGGAGAGCCTCCTCTAGACATAGGCAGACAGATGCTAATTTGGGAGATCTGGAGATACCGAATATTCCACCACTCGGGGATCTTTCCTATCACCCTAGTGTATATTCTAGACAGCATTTGCCCCCTCCCTGGGTACACACAACTTTTAGAGGGGTTGTTCATCAGGTCTTCGTGACCATGCAACGGGCTGCCCCCTCATATCGTGCTTTCTTGGCTGAGATCAGGTTTAGAGCTTTCATGGGATTACAGGCTAATCGTCTGAACCGGCATCTGGTACTAACGCTTATTGAGAGGTGGTTCAGGGAGACCGGGATCTTCCATTTTGTCGGCTTCGAGTTGGGACCCACTCCCTTGGATTGGGCCATCATCACAGGGCTTTCCTTTATCGGTCGGCGGATCACCTTACAGCCGGTTAGCAAGGATGACGGGTGCGTGCTACTGGACTTACCCCCTCCTGAGCATTCTACCTTCCTAGTCTCTTGGCTTAGTCGGGAGGACCGTACCTTTGCTACTGAGCCATCACCTGTCAGGCGGGACATTATGAGATAGCGACTTGTTTTGTATATCATCTTTAGCTGCTTCTACAACAACAATAAGTCGCTCGTGCTTTTTCGGTTGGTAAGTATAGTAGCTGATCTTGGGGCTTTGTTTGAGCTAGATTGGGAGTCCTTCTCCTTTGGCTGCTTCCTTCGGTCAATGCGGGTCCGGACTTCTTCCCTTTGGGGTAACATGACTAGTTTCTGGTCCTTTCTTGTCTGGTGGAGCTATGAGTATATGCCTGTTCGTTGCCCCGCAGCAACGGGCTCGTGCCTGGGTGGCCCAGCGATTAGAGATTACCGACTTTGTGACGCTGCGGGCGAACCTGGAGTTGATTAAGGCGAGAGACGTGACTTGGCGGCCCTTCATTGGATCAGTTCATTATGAGACGGTTTGGTACTTGGTCTTGTTGTCCCTATCGAGGGCTGCTTTTCTTAGTGATGATACTTGGGAGTCCTATCTAGGGGAGCGACACTGGCAGCAGTTTCATAAGGAGTTCCGATCAGCAGGAGCTTCGCCAGAGTATATGTTTGGAGCCTTGGTGGCGGGAGTGCCTATTCCCTATCAAGAGCGGCAGCCGAATGTCGAGTTCTTGCTTCCTTCAGATACAGACTACACTGCACAGTTCGGGGCTCATTCTGTCGGTGCCTTCACCCAGTTCGAGGTAGTAGGCGGCGGGTATGCTGTTGGCCAGGAGGTGGTTGACTTGTGGTGTCGTGCCGGAGGATACATGCCCCAGGCTAAGTTTACTGCTGTGAGGGATCAGAGGGATCGATACCAGACGGAGTGAGATTAGTATCAGACAGAGGTGGCTTCCTTGACAGCTTGGATAGCTCAGATGAGAGGTGGCAGTGTATGTCGTCTTTTCTCTCCTTCTTCTTGCTCTACTGTTGCTTAGTTCTTTTTTTATGTGGCTGATTTCGACTCTATCTTCTCTGCAGGACGCTGGTGCTTCGAGTAATTATCCGCCTCCTCCGATGCCAGGTTTCGGGGATTTCGATCCAGATGTCATTGACTTTGACCTTTGATAGATGCCCCTTGTGGAGACTCTGATCCTCCTTTGCCCCTATTCCTAAGATGTATTTATGTTAGACAGTTTTATTTTGTAAGTTTTGTATAAATATGGATATTTATGGTATTTAGATGCATGGATAGGCAGAGACATTTATGATTGATTTTTTTCAGCTAAGTATATGATCTGATGCATGTGTAGGAATGATGATGTTGTATATCTATTATAGGGGTTAACATTAAACTGTGTTGGTGATTTCTGTTTCTACTTGGAGTTATATCCTATGTATGCAAAGCTCATGCCCATTTTTTCTTCTTTTTTTTTTTTTGAAAATGTATGCACATATTAGAAATACATTAACTAACAGAATGATAAGGGGTGCTATTGAACTTGTAATCTTCAGAATGGTAACTTCTTCCTTTTTGGGTGGCTTGGCCGCTCCTTTGGCTCACCCTTACCTTGACTGGATGATAGCACTTCGTACCTTTCTCATCCTTTTGATCACCTCCGACTCTCTGCCTCGGGGTTAGTGTATATGATTATTGAGCTGAAACTCTCAACTTTCGGGGTTTTAGTAACAGTTTACCTGACCGTTAGCAAAGCGATCAGCGGCCAATCCTTCAATCCGAGGAGACTTCGCTTTAGGACCATAATGTAGGCTAGGTTATGGGGTTTTCGGAAAAACGGGATATGCAGGCTCAAATTTGATGTTGTTTTCAGTAGAGTTTAGATCCATACCGTCCTTTACTATTTTCCTTCCAGCAGGGTTAACACCTTCTCTCAGCTTCGGCCACGTGTCTAGCCCACTAGATCAAGCAATTTGTTTT
The DNA here is from genome assembly GCA_033060915.1 of Euryodendron excelsum. NCBI lineage: Eukaryota > Viridiplantae > Streptophyta > Magnoliopsida > Ericales > Pentaphylacaceae > Euryodendron > Euryodendron excelsum. The sequence goes on from CM065391.1 coordinate 15,075,063, forward strand.
CAATCAGAGGGGACTTTAGTAAGGTTGTAATGTAGGCCAAGGTTTTGGGTTCTTATAAGAAAGGGATAAAGGCTCAAATCTATTATTTCTACTAGGCTTCTTTGTTACCCAGGATCACCTTTAGATTTCCTTCTTGCTTTTAACATGAATTTCTTTTCTTCTTATTGTGGCACAATCATGGATTTTTTCAGGCCTTTCCTTAGATTTTTTTTTTCCGGCCTCTTGCCCCTTGGCAACTCCTTTCCTTCGCTTTTCCTTTTTATCTCTTTTCTTTCTTTTTACGAAACGAATAATTCTTCAACCCTTTTTCCTTACCTTTTCTTTGGTAGTTTAATCTAACCCAATATGGGCAGTGATCCCCAAGTTGGGGTTTTCTTGAAAAAAATAAATGGCTCAACGGGTTTGGCAAGGGGTTGCTTTTGACTGTATGGGAAATGAAATGAGGGTCTCTCTTCACTTTGAACTAGATTGCTTGATCTATAGAGCCTTCTGCACTGCCCTAACATGATAGAAAATGGATACCATCTCTAGAGTTCTCAACTATTGTCTTCCCCAGTGTGGGGGAACGGTCTTGGATCAGGGTTGACAAAGAAAATTTTTGCTTTCCGCGAGGCACTAGGGGTTAAGCAAAGGGAATATAAGCATTTTTTATTATTACTATTTTTTTTATATATATTGGAAAATAAAAGATGGCTCCCCATCACTTTGATAATCTGGCCGCACATCACTTAGCTTCGGTGTCATGTGAGTGTTGCCTTTGGGTAGTATCCTCACTCATCCAAGAACTCTCTTTTTTTAGAAAGCTGATCATTGAGGGAGTGGTTAACTCATGCTATCATCCCTTCAAGTCAAACTGAACCCCTAAGATAAACCATGCCCCTTGCGTAGAAAGTAGCTACCATTCCCCAGAGAAGATAAGACAACAGCGATGGAATAAAAGACTATCATTTGATTATTGTTATCATTTTTCATGGAAAGCATAGAGTTTTTAAGAAAAAAAATGAGATGTAAACATCAATTTAAAGACAGGAAATAAAAGGGATAGAAAGAAAGTGGGTGAGAACACCCCTCTCTTGTACGCTTTTGAAGGGATTCCTGTTTCAGTAAGGCCTTGGGACAATGCCCACATCTTTAATACTCCACTCGCGATTCGGGTCCTTGGCCAAGGCAAGACAGGCAAAGGCTTCTTCTAGAACTCCGGACACGTCAGCAGTGATGGTGCAGTTGGTAGCTTCACTGATCTCCTTCTTGTTATTGGCAATAGGTCCTTCTGTAAATAGGATGGCTAGTTCACCTCCTTCTAATTCGAACAACTCCGTCTGTTCTCTTGACTCTTCTAGCCCCCAGCCTATGTCTTCATAGTTATACTCGGTCGCGGGCCAAGGCTTTTTCCACAATTGACTTTCAGTTGCTCCACACTTCGGTGTAGAAACTCATCACCCCATCCATCAGCAGTTATGCTTTCAATATACTCTTCCTTTGGGAATATTGGCTCCTCAATGGGCCAGTCAAAAGCATCAGGCACCTCATCAGGGTTATAGAGATAAATCGAGCATAATGGGAGATCCTCCTTCCAGTCAACTTCTTCATCAGTCTCCCAATCGTCCTCGTAACCATCGGCCCCGAGCTTTTTGAACTCTCCCTCGCCTTCCATTTCTACTAGTATCATATTGACGGTGTGATCCGGTAGAGGGATAGTGGTCACATTGGAGGTCGGAGTAGGTTTTACCGATTGCAAATCAATGGTCTTATTGTCGATCAAGTCTTGGATTTTGTGCTTGAGAGCGAAGCAGCTTTCGGTGTCGTGCCCTTGGCCACTCGAATGGTATTCACAAGTAAGGGTGGCATTGAAGGTTGGGGTAGAGGGCTTGGCAATGGACAAGTAGGTATGGGCTTCAAAATATTGTTCTTCAGAAGGTTGTGGTAAGCCTCAATTTGGGTGCAAGCTAAGGTATCAAAAGCACGGGTGCGTCGGGCAAGCATATTAAAGTTGGGTCGTGCCCCAGCAGGGCCGTAGCTAGGGGTTGGAGTAGGCACGGTTAAAGTGGGTAAGGGTAGGATAGGAGGTGATTGTGGTGGCGGTCGATATTAGGGTAATTGGCCAGGCAGGACAGTATATTGGGGGTATTGGCTAGGCAGGATATCAGACACCTCACTTTCCTTCTTGATTGTGCCCCTTGTGGTAGCCACCTTCTTAGCTATGTTGGTGGTATATTCTCCAGTCTTGGCGTAGGGGTCCGCAATCCTCCCTGTCTTAAGGCTATTTTCTATCATCTCCCCTTGCATGATGAGCTCAAAGAAGCTTTTCCCTACACTTGTGCAGAGCTTCTCGTAGTATATACCTTGAAAAGTATGTACGAACAATTGTACATACTCCTTCTCTTCCAATGGGGGATTGACTTGTGTGACAGCTTCTCTCCATCTTATGGCATACTTCTTGAAGCTTTCCTTTTCACCCTTGCTCATAGTCATCAGGGACCATCGGTCATAGGTGAGATCAATATTGTGACGATATTGGGCTTTAAATATATTGACCAGCTCGATCCAGGTTGTGATCTTCCTTAAGTCTAGACGAGCAAACCATTGTAGAGCAGATCCCGTGAGGCTGCGTTGGAATAGCTGCATGAGGAGTTTCGGATCGTTGTCGTGACCACTTAGTGCTCCAGCATAGAGACGAAGATGAGTGACGGGGTTACCAGTGCTATCACACTTCTGGAAGTCAGGCATTTTGAACCTAGCAGGTCTCGGGTGGTCAGGAAAGAAACAGAGCTCATCATAGGAAGTGAACCTGTAAGTGTTGTGGCCATAGAGACTTCGCAACGAATCCTCTAGCCCTTGAATTTTCAAACTGAGAGGGTCTAAAGGGGCCTTCTTACGACAGGTGAAAGTAATATGGCCTCCTGCTCTTCAACGCTAACCCCTTTGGCATCTTCCTTATTCCTCCCAGCATTGTCAAACTGAAGCACGATCCTTAGATTAGTGAGTTCAGGGTCCTTGGATGAAGTCATAGATGATGATGGGACTGCATCAGCTTCCTTCATAGTCATAGTTTGAATGAGTTTGAGCATTTCATCCATCTTGGTCCTTATTTCATTGACCTCTTCTCTAGAAACTTGAGATGATTCTTCAGGGTTAGCAGCCATCAGTGATGCTCTTTGCCGGGTGATAATGGGATCCCTAGGTGGATGTTGCCATTTCTTGGGAGCAATGTTGACTCAATGCAAGGTGATCTCTTGTATCTAAAAAGAAAGAAAGACAAAAACACAAATCGCAAGTCAGTTAGGTGGCGACTCCGAATGCATGTCCTAGGGTGTCCCTCTTTAGAAGGGAAACTAATTATGATGTATTGGCTCACTTTTGGAGATAGGGGTTTCTGCCCCTGTATGCAGATACTTTACCATCGATCCGGCAAGCTATACTCATCCTTACATTTATCTGTTCAAGGAAAATAAAGAAATACATTTAACTTCGAGTTTTAAATACAAAAGAATTGAAATACATTTTAACAGGGGGAGGGGGAACATTTTCCCTTGGGGTTACACCTATCTAGTTTTACATAAGAAGTCCTAAACTACTCTTGAGTCTTCGGATTCGCCTTCTCTGGATCTAGTGTTGATGAAGTCGTTAAGAAACCTTGTTGATTGATTGCCCCTTGTCTTCTTGGCAACCCTATTTTCATGAGCATAGAGGGATTTGGGCCCCTCTTATAAAATGGATTGACATGCATGCCACGAGTCCTTAGGATTTGGGTATGTTTAATGCAAGGGAGAGTGAACTAGGTGTCACTCTCTTTGGGTTGATCATTTGCATGAGGATGCAGTGACTTGAGTTACTTGGAACTCTTGTCTCGACATAGAATATGAAATGCATGGGTATGGATGCAAAAAGTATAAGGAAAGAGAATGCAGTTGAAGTACAAATGCATGTATGAGTAGTTAGACAGTCATTATAACAATAAGAATACAGTCATTATAACAACAGGAATAAACAGGTATAAATGAAAGTAAGAGCAGTCGCCCTTTTCTCTATGGTTTTGAAAACTGTTCGGGTGTCTTAAACCCGGCTGAGGTTCGGCTATGTAAGGTGTCTATATGAGCACGAGGTTGAGGGTTAGCAAATGCGTCCTAAAAAGGCTCGGTCCCCGGATCTTCAAACCTAGGCCCATTCCCCGAGGTGGTGCCATGGTCGGTTGGTGATTCGAGCGGGGGAACCATCAAGAGGCCGTAGGCGAAGAAACTGACATAGCATCTTGCCCACAACCAATATATCGTTCCCCCTTTCTAACTAAAAAGGTCATATCAGGGTAAAAATGCAAGTATGTAGAATCCAGGTGCATGTGCAATGTGTGCGTGATTTTTGAAAGCGGAGGAAAGAACCCAACAACTCCCATTCATCCTGTTTATCACATTCATGCATGGCAGTTAATAAAATTTAAACAAAAAGCGCACCTACAAAACAAAGATGCAAGAGTTAGTATGTGGTTGGCAAACTTAATATAAGATAATATGAATAAATGCATGTTTTTTTAAAACAATTTTGAAAATTTAAAGTAAACATGATTGAACAAGTTAATTAAAGACTCTACATGGGTGATGGGTAAAGAGACATGACTACGACCTAACCCTCTAAGTGTCCCCAGTGGAGTCGCCAGTTGTCACGCCTAGATTTTTTGCACTCGAAGAATACACACACAAGCAGGAAAAATACTGTACTCTCTCGTTAGAATTCATCCTCTTAGAAGAATGAGTGCAACTAGGTTTGAATTGAAAATGGATTTATTAAAAGGTTTTTAGAAAAGATTCGGAGTCGCCACCTAACTTGATTAAGGTGAGTTATGTCACCTAAAAACTAAGCACAATCCAAGGATTACACTTAGGGTTTTCAGAAAACGATTTTGGAAAACATCCTCAAGAGAGGGTTTTAGGAAAGAGATTTAGGGAGCATTTTTAGAAAGTGAATTTTCAGGAGAGTGTTTTGGAAACGAGTTTAAAAAGAAGTTTTGAGAAATAGATTTTTGGAGGGAGTTTTTGAAAACAATTTTGGAAAGGAGATCGGAGAGAGTTTTTAGAAAGTATGTTGGGAAGAGAGATTTTTAGAAAGAAAGATTTGAAAAAAGAGTTTTTTGAAAAGTATATAAAATATCTTACTTTCCTAAAGCGATTCTAACCATAAGAAGATTAGAAGTACTTTAAGATAGCGGTTTTGAAAACAACAAGGATTTTAAAAATATGGACCATATCGGTCACTTTAAACATAACACTTTCCTAAAGCAACCCTAGCCATGGAAAGGCTATAATCACCTTAGGATTGTGATTTTGCAAACAAGTTTTGAAAAAAAAGATTTTGATGCAAGTTTTGAAAACAATTTTGATGTAAGCTTTTTGAAAACGAGTTCGAAAACGAATTTTGGAAGAATGCAAGATCATGATATGCACAATACAAGTTGGGGTCATGAACATACAAGGTTAAAGGCTTCACCACATAATCAAGGGGGCCGAACCCACGTGGTCTCCGGTTAGGCTAAAAGAAAGCCCCTGACACGGTGACCCTCCAATAGTCTAATCCTACACATGGACCGGGAAATCCCTTGTTTCAAGCATGCAAAGAAAGGGGGGGAAGAAGATGGAGGATTAAAATAGAAGAAAACCCAAGTGGGTTAGGAGAGAGAAGAGAGGGGGAAGATGTGTAAACTTAAAGAGAAAGCCTACCTTGTGTCTTGTTTATTTTGCTTTGCTTTATGCGCTTTGCTTTTCTTGTTTTGCTTCAGTCTTCACTTCAGTCTTCGTCTTGATCTTCGAGAACTTCAGTTTGCAGCACTTCAAGTCTTCAATGGATGCTTTGGAAGCTAGTGTATGCGTATATGTTAGTGTATATGAGTGCATAGGAGACTAGAGTTTGTGTATGAAGGCTAGGGTTTGGAAAACCTAAAGAAGCTAGGGTTTAAGGAGCCTACGAGCTCTGTATATCAAAAAATAGGGTTTTTAGACTGAGTTTACGGACCTCTTTCACGCTAGAGGAGGCTCTGTATTTATAGAGAGAAGAATGCCCTAGCGCTTGTTGTAGTGGCGCTAGGCCAAAAAACCTTCTGGCCTCACTAAGAGTGGCGCCAGGCCAAATTTTGTCTAGTAGTGGCGCCAGCCACTTAGGAAAGTTTTAAGGTTGGCAAGCAACGTATCTTCAGAAGATTTGGGTGCCTGTACTAGTGACTACCATGCAATTTTTAGCCTAGCTTCACTAGGAGTGACTCTAGAAGGTCTGTGAAGGATTTAAGGGACCGTGAATGGCCCGGAAAGCCAGAAAAGGGCAGGAACCCTTAGAATAGAGTCCCAGAGGTATTAGCCTTGAAAAAGGAGGACAAGAATTGTCGGAAGGGTTGACTGGGCCATTAGGGCCAAAATGGTTAATCGGGTCGAAAAGTTGCTGGGACAGACTCAGAATATCCTGCAAGAAGACTCAAGATTTAGAAACATTATTTAGAATGTTCCCAAAGGCTACCAGTTTGATACTTAAAGCCGGTGTGATCGGAAAAGGCAACCGGCCCACCAGGGATAAAATGGTCATTTTACACCGGGTTTGCCTGAATTAACTCAGAATGATCCAAAAAGATAATAGAAGGTTGAGAATACTATATAAAGCATTCTCGGGAGGTTACCGATTTGATAGCCAGAGCCGGTGTGGTTTTCAAGGCGTTCGGATGCCTAGGGGCAAAATGGTCATCTTGACCGAAAAGTATCAGATATGGCCCGAAATTTACTAGAAGGCACCTAAACATGCCCGATTGCTTTTAAGACAATCTTGGAAGGGTGGACTTACCGTTTTGAGGACTTAGGTAGTTTCTCGAGAAACGTGCCAAAAAATAGCCCACTCTGATTGGAAGGGTGGACTTACCATTTTGCACCGATGTGGGCTAGCAGACACCAGCATTGACCTGGGTTTTGAGTGTTTCCACCACTCTGACAGCGGTCCCATGATACAGGGGTTTGTTGGCAATTCCCTATATCGACCTGTTTGCGAGTATTTTCGCTACTCTGACAGTTGTGATGTTTGCGAGTACTTCCGTTACTCTGATGGTTCCCGATCATTCTTGAGACTGCCTAATCTCGAGAAGCTACTAAAGGGACTTAGCGCCTGATAAATCAACTTTCTCAGAAGGCTTACTGAAACGGACATTTCTGCATTGGCAGGCTAGCAAGCATCAAAGGTGGACCGTTCTACCATCTAGGGGACTTGGGGTCTCGTCCCGGTCGACGGGTTTGAAGGGACTTACCATTATGAAAAAAATTTCTTCGAAAAACGTGCCAAACAGGATAGACTTACCGTCTCGAGGAATCAACTTTCGAGAGAGAGGAATTGGAATTAGAATTGGACTTGAAAAGGAGACTTACCGTCTTTGAGAAGACGTGCCTACAGGATTGGACCGAACAATGCCCACATGCGAATTTTGGTCATTTTGCCTCTATTTGGGCCTGGTGGGCCCGCGAAGTGATGAATTGACTAGATTAGGACTAGAATTCTAGAATATGTCCATATTGACTTGAACTCAAGTCTGGACAGACTATAAACTGCTGAGCGGTCAAAAATGGGGTGCTTACACTTGGGAGTCCTATCTAGGAGACTGGCATTGGCGTCAATTCCATGAGGAGTTTTGGTCGGCTGGGGATCCACTTGAGTATATGTTCAGAGCTTTGGTCGAGAGAGTTCCTATTCCATACCGGGAGCGTTAGCCAGGTGCCGGGTTTTTACTTCTTCCAAAGATTGACTACGCCACATATTTTGGGGCTCACTCGATAGGTGCCTTCACCCAGTTTAAAGTGGTGGTCGGAGGTTACACCATTGGCCAGGAGGTAGTAGACTTATGGTGTCGGGCTAGAGGATATATGCCTCAATCCGAGTTTGCTGCCATGAGGGATTAGAGAGACTGGTACCAAACTGAGAGGGACCATTTCTAGATGGAGAGAGACCATTTTCAAGCTGAGGTAGCTACTTTGACATCACAGTTGGCTCAGATGGGAGATAGTGGGGTATGCTGTCCTTTCTCTCTTTTTGTTTTGGCGTTGTTTAGTTACTCATCTGTGTTGTTGATTTAGGCTCTTCATTCTTTGTAGGATGCTGGTGCTTCTAGTAGTCGGCCACTTCCTCCTGAGCCAGGTTTTGGAGATTTTGACCCAAACATTGATTTTGACCCTTGATGGTGCCCCATGTCATAGGCCCCGCTTTCCTTCTACACAATGTCCTACATTTTAATTCTTTTGTCAGTCCACTTTATTTGTAATCTTTAAACCAGATGAATGTTTATGATTTAGATAGCCAGATATATGGACAGAGATAATGCTGATGATGTATATTTATTACATGTTTTAAAGATGATATTAAACTGCATTGGTGACTTCTGTTTCTACAAAGAGCTATGTCCCATATATGCGAAGCTTATGCTAAAATTTTTATAAAAATGCATGCACATGTGAGGAATACACCAATCAATAAAATGGATGGAGTGCTATCATGCTCTGCATCCTCGAAATGACAACTCCTTCCTTTTCAAGGATTTGGTCTCTCCTTTAGCTCAACCCTACCTTGATTGGATGATAGCATTTCGTACATTTCTTATCCTTTGGATCAACTTTGACTTTCTACTTTGGGTTAGTGTCTTGGATCATTTGGCTTGAACTCTCAACCCTCGAGAGCTTAGGCAACAACTTACCCAACCTTTAGCAGAGCAATGAGCAGCCAGTCCTTTAATTCAGAGAGACTTTACTTTATGACTGTAATGTAGGCTAAGTTGTGGGGTTTTGAGAATCAAATTGATATGCAGGCTCAAATTTGATGTTGCTTTCAGTAAGGTTTAGATCCACACCATCCTCAGTTGGTCTTCCAACAGGGGTTTGTCCCTTACTATCCTTCCTTTGGCTCAATAACATGTCTGACTCATTTGGATTGTAATGTGGGCCATGGTTCTGGGTTTTTGCAAGAAAGGTAAGGGCTCAAACCTACTACTTCTACTGGGCTACCTTATTGCCTAGGATCACCTTTAGACTTTTCGTTCTTGCCTTTTATTACATGCTCTTCAAGATGGCATGAAATTAATCATCCTTTCTTGTGGCTTGCTTGTTGAACTTCTAATGTTTTTTTTTTTTTTTTTTTTTTGTGCTTGCCTCTTGATAGCTCCCTTCTTTTTTCTTTCCCCTCTTTCCTTTGGCGAGGCGAACATTTCTACAATTCCTCTCTCTTGGATATTTTCTCTCAATGTTTTATTTTAACCCATTGTGAGCGATGATCCCTATGTTGGGGTTTTCTTGGAAGGAACATAACTGGCTCAATAGGTTTGACAGTAGTTACTTTTGACTATATGAGAAATAAAATGAGGGTCTCTCTTCATTTGGAACTAGATTGCTTGATCTATAGAGCCTTCACATTACTTTGGCTTGATAGAAGATAAGTGAATTTCTTTGCCAAGTCCTCAGTTATCTGTATGTCCTAGTGTGGGGGGATGGTTTTGGATCGGGGTTGACAAGAAATCTTTCTTTCTTCTTGAGGCACTAGTGGGTTAAGCAAAGGGGATATACACATTTTGTTTTTGAAAAATAAAAGATGGCTTCTCTTCCTTTTGATAGTTTGGCTACTCATTGTTTAGCTTCAACATCTTGTAAGTGTTGCTTTTGGGGTGATCTCCTCACTCATCCTTATCCTCTCTCTTTTTAAAAAGTTGATCATTTGGTGAGTGGTTAGCCGATGCCATCACACCCTTTAAGGCAAATCTTCCACAAGATAGAACGCACCCCCTTTTGAAAGCATTCACCATTCACAAGGATATAAGATAATAGCATTTGAATAAAACACTATCTTTTTATTATTTTAATGAAAATCATAGAGTTCTTATGAAAATGCAAACATAAATTCAAAGGCATAAAGTAAAAAGTATAGAAACAAAGCGAGTGAGAATACCCCTTTCTTATACGCTTTTTAAGAGAACCCTTTCAATTAGGCATTGGAATAATGCCCACGTCCTGGATGCTCCATCTATCATTGAGATCTTTGGACCAAGCAAGGCAAGCATGGGCTTCCTTTAGGACTCTAGGTGAGTTGATGGGGATAATGCAGTTGTCAACTTCATTAATCTCCTTATTGTCCTCCGTTGCCTCCTCAGTTCCTTCAATAAATAGGTTGGCTAGCTCGCCTCCCTCCAGTTCAAATGGTTCTGTAAGGACTTTTGGCTCTTCAAGTCTCTAGCATATGTCTTCATGGTTGAATTCAGTCACGAGCCAAGGGATTTCTAACGAGTGGCGCTTAGCTGCAACATACTTAGTGTGCAAAAACTCATCACCCCAACCATCAATGATCATATCTTTGGCAAGGACCCCTCCATGGGTACAAACTCTTCAACTAGCCAATCAGAAAGATCATGTACTTTAGTGGGATTATAGAGATAGGTTGGGTATGGCAGGAATTCCTCCTCCTAGTCGCTCTCTTCATCAGTCTCCCAATCCCTATCATAATCTTCGACCACAATCACAGCCAATTCACCCCCCCTCTTCTATTTCCTCTAATATCAAGTTAACAGTATAATCCTACAGAGGATTTATAGTTACATTGGGGGTAGGAGTAGGGTTCACTTGTTGTATGTCAATGGTCTTGTTGTCTATCAAGTCTTAAATTTTGTGCTTGAGGAAAAAGCAGCTTTCAATGACATGCCCTCGGCCGTCCGAATGATACTCACAAGTGAGGGCGCTATTGAAGGTTGGAGGTAGAGGGCTTGGTAATGGAAGGGTCGATATAGGCTTCAGCATGTTGTTCTTTAGTAGGTTTATAGTAGGCTTTTGTCTAGGTGCTTGCTAAGGTATCAAAGGTACGGACGCGTAGGACCTACCTATTGAAATTGGGTCGTGCCCCAGAAAGACCAAAGTTAGGTGCTTGTGCGGACATGCTTAAGGTGGGAATGGATAAGATATGATGTGACTGGAGTGGTGGATGATATTATGGTGGTTGAATGGGCAAGATAGTAGACACCTCACTTTCCTTTTTGATCACTCCCCTTGCAGTAGCCACCTTTTTGGCTATGTTGGCAAAACTTTTTCTAGTTTTTGCATAAGGATCTGTAATCCTCCCTTTCTTGAGACCATTTTCTATCATCTCCCCTTGCATGATGAGCTCAGAGAAGTTTTTTCCCTTGCTTGTGCAAAACTTTTCATAGTATATGCCTTGGAAAAGTATGCACGAACAGTTGCACGTACTCCTCTTCCAAAGAGGGATTGACTTGTGCAACTGCTTCTCTTCATCTAAAGGCATAGCTCTTGAAGCTTTCTTTCTCCCATTTACTCATTGTCATCAAAGACCACTAGTCAAAAGTGAGATCTATGTTATTATGATATTAGGCTTTGAATACACTGACCAGTTCGATCCAAGTTGTGATCTTCCTTAGATTGAGTCGAGAAAACCATTGCAGGGCAAACCTAGTGAGACTATATTGGAATGGTTGCATGAGGAGTTTTGGATCATTTCCATGACCACTTAACGCCCCAACATAGAGACGAAGGTGGGCTATAGGATTGCCGGTGCCATCGTATTTCTGAAAATCAAGCATTTTGAACTTGCAGATCTTGGGTAATCTAGGAAGAAGCACATCTCATCATAGGAGGCAAGCCCAAAGGTGTCATGGCTACAAAGGCTTCACAATGAATCTTCCAACCCTTGGATTTGCAGATTGATAGGGTCTAAGGGAGTTCTTTTCACACCAGGCAAGAGAAGTATAGTTTCTCCTTCTTCAATGTTGGCCCCCTTGGAATCCTCCTTGTTTTTTCCTGTAGTGTCAAATTGAAGCACAATCCTTGGGTTGGCAAGTTCAGAATCCTTGGACAAAACCCTGGATGATGATGGGGCTAGAGCAGCATCTTTCAAAAACATGGCTTAGACGAGCTTGAACATTTCATCAATCTTAGTTCTCATCTCGTTGACTTCTTCTTGCGAGACTAGGGAGGTCTCTTCAGGATTGGCTGCCATTAGTAAAACTCTTTATCGGGTAATGATGAGGTCTCTAAGTGGATGCTGATCTTTCTTAGCAGCAATGATGACTTTCTATGGTGTAGTCTCTACGAAAGGGAAAGAAAGAAAAAAGGAAACAAGGACACAAGTCACAAGTCGATGTTTGATATTTAAAAAGTTTTATGCGATGCATGTCTTAGAGGTGTCCCTTCTTGTGAGGGTGACAAAGCATGATGTATTTGGCTCACTTTTTGGAGATAGGGGGTTTGCCACTATATGCAGATACTTTATATTGATTGAGGACATACATTCACTCATTCATGTTGCTTACGAAAAGTATAAGAGAACATTGAACCTTGAGTTTAAAATATAAGAGAATCGAAGTACATTGTAATAGGGGAAGGGGAAACATTCTCCTTGAGACCTCCACTTATCTACTTTTACATTTGAGATCCTAAACTACTCTTGAGTCTTTGGATTTGCCTTTTTTGAGTTTAATGTTGAGGAGGTCATTGAGAGACATTACTGTTTGATTGTTCCTTGTCTTCTTGGTAACCTTATCTCCGCGAGCATAGAGGGATTGGGCCCCTCTTTATGAAATGACTTGAAATATATGCCATGAGCCCTTAGGGTTGCGTAGGAACCCTTAGGATTTTGTAAGGTTTTATGCAAGGGAGGGTGACCTTGATGTCACTCTCTATGGGTTGATCACATGCATGAGAATGTCGTGACTTGAGTTACTTCGAAAATCTTATCTTGAGATGGAGTATTGAGTGCCTGTACATGTATGCCAAGAGTATAACAAGAGAGAATGCAATTGTAAAGTAAATATGTATGCATAAGCATTTGTACAAGCATTATAACAACAGGAATAAATAATGATAAAGGAAAGTAAAGTAATTGCCCTTTCCTCCATGGTTTTGACATTGATGTGTGTGTCTTAAATTCGGCAGAGGTTCAATTATGCATGGTTTCTACACGAGCATGAGGTTAAGAGTTTACTAATACTTCCTAAAAAGCTTGGTTCTCGGATTTTCAAACCTAGGCTCAGTTCCCAAGGTGGTGCCATTTTAGGTTGGTGATCCGAGCAGGGGAACCATCAAGAGGCCGTAGGATAAGAAACTGACACAACATTTGCCCACAACCAATAAACCGTTTCCCCTTCTAACTAGAAGAGACATAACCAGGTAAAGAATGCAAATATGCAGATGTAAGTGCACATGCAGTGTGTGTGTGTGGAATTTTAGAAAACGGAGAAAAAGGCCCAACAACTCCCATCCATCATATTCATTCATGACATACCTGACAGTTAATATGACATAAAATAAAATGTAAATAAAGGTCCACCTACAAAAGAAAATGCACAAAGTCAATACCTTGATGACAAACTTAATGCAACATTGAATGATTGAATATGACTTGAATGTAAGCAATGGCATGTTCCTGAAAATAGCTTAAAAAGTTTGATTTTGAAGAATTTGAAGTGGACATGATTGGACATATTAATTGAAGATTCTAAATGAGTTAAGGGTGGAAAGACATGATAATGGCTTAACCCCTCTAATTGTCCACAACAGAGTCGCCAGCTATTGCGCCTCTATTTTTCACACTCGGGAAAACACACAAGTGAGAAAAATACAATACTCTCTTGTTAGAACTCATCCTCCTAGAAGGACGAGTGGGGCTAGGTTTGAACTAGAAATTAATTTGAATAAGAGCTTTTAGAAACGATTTGGAGTCGCCACCTAACTTTGTTAAGGTGAGTTAGGTCATCTAAAACTAATTGCAATCTGAAGACTAAACTTAGGGTTTTTGAAAAGGTTTTGGAAAACTTCCTCAATAGAGGGTTTTTTAAGAAAACAGAATGTTTGGCAACCTTTGGAAAGATTTAAGCCCTTTTTGAAAATAACTCCATTTTTTGTCTTTGAAAACAGTGATTCTAAGTACGGAGGTTGGTTACATATAGGAAAAGCGCACTAAGCTATCACTCTATCCTGCCCTTGTAGTACCTACATGTCTATTCACTCTAGATTCACTCATTTAGAATATTCAATTATCCATTGTCCAATTATAACCACTTTGACAAGATTTTAGAAAGAAATTTAATATGATGCATGACAGGCAAGTGCAAGAAAGGAATTTGATTTTGAAAATAGGTTTGAAAAAAGGATTTGAAGCTTGAAAAAAATTATGGAAATTGAAGACTTGAAAAAGGTTATGGAATTGAAATTTTAAAAAAAGGTTGTGACTACACCCATAAGGGTTGCGTAAGTATCCTTTTGTTGGGAATTAGGTCAGTCGTAGTTCGGACACGGGGTCCGATTGAAAATAGACACTTTGGGGTCGTGTTTGATTTGAAAAGACATTTTGAGGCCCTTGAAAAGTTTGACTTGAAAAGAGTTTAAATTGAACTTTGATTTAAGATTGACTTTGACTTGAAATCAAACTTTGAAGTAGAACTTGGACTTATTTTAGAAAGATTAAATTGAGCTTTGAAATCATCTTGACTTGAGTTGAAGTTTGAAAACCATCTTGATTTTGGATTTGAGTTTTAGAAAAGAGTTTAGGCTTCCTAACTTTAAGGTTAGGGTTGAGCTAGAGTTTAGACATCTTAGGACTTAGGTAACCTAGGGTTGAAGCATGCAATTAAAATAGGAATGTTTGATTTTAGAAAGTTCTAATTTAGGAAAGGTTGGAAACGGTTTGATTTGATTTTAGAAACACTTGATTTAGTAAAGAATTATAAAGATTTGACTTGAATATTTGATTTGAAAGAATTTAGAAAGTTAAGGTTTAGGAAAGATTGGATTTTGAAAAGTATCGAATTAGGAAAATTTCATTTTAGAAAAGTTTCATTTTATGAAGTTTTGAATTAGGAAAGTTTCCTTTTTAAGGGAGAATTGATTTTAGAAAGATTTGAATGTAGAAAGTATTGAATTTAGAAAGATTTAAAATTTGAAAAGATTTCAAAATTTGAAATTAAAAAAGCTTTGAAAGTTTGAAATTAAGAAAGATTTGAAAGTTTGAAATTTAGAAAGTCGAAATTTGGAAAAGTTTGAAATTAGGAAATGTTTGGTTTCTATTTCCTCAAGTAGAAGATTGGATTGTATTTTAAAAAATATATGATTTGATTTTGTTTCCAAAATTGAAGGATTTGATTTGGTTTCCTAATTGGAAGATATGATTTGACGTGAAATTAGAAAGGTTGATTTTTAAAAATCTTAGATTTGGAAATCTATGATTTTATATAGAAAGAAGAGTTTTGAAAATCTATGATTTAAGGCAAGTAGAAAGTCATGAGTTTAAGAAAGGAATTAGGGTTTTCTAATCATAGATTCTAGAGTTTTGACTTAGACTCCAAGGCAAGTAGATCTTTGAAAAGAGTTCTTAGAAAGTATATTTGCAAAAATATTTGAAAAGGGATTTGAATATAGACTTTTACAAGTCTCTTGAATATCTCACTTTCCTAAAATAATTCTAACCATGAAAAGATTAGAACCATTCTAGGGTTGTGATTTTGACAATAACTAGGGTTTGAAATATGAACCATAATGATCACATTGAATGTAACACTTTCCTAAAACAATCCTAACCATGCAATGGCTAGAATCATCCTAAGATGTGTGATTTTGAAAACAAGTTTGAAAAATGAGATTTTGAATGTAAGTTTTGAAAAAGAAAATCGATACAGGTTTGAAAACAATTTTGAATGCAATTTTGAATGCAATATATGAACATGATAACCGCAATGCAATAGGGTCGTGAACATACAAGGTTAGGCTTCACCACATAATCAAGGGGGCCGAACCCACACCATCCAAGGTTGAACTAAAAGCAAACTCCCAGCACAATGACCTTCAACAGTCCTTCCTAGGCATGAATCGAGGAGTCCCTTGTTTCAAGCATGAAAAAAGAGGAGGTAGAAGATGGGGATTAAAATAGAAGAAAACCTAAGTGGGTTAGAAGAGAGAAGAGAGAGGGGAATTATATAAAAGTAACTACAAAACCAACCTCGTTTTCTTCTTGCTTTGATTGCTTTGTTTGCTTTACTTGACTTGAACTTTGAGAGCTTTGAAAATCCAACACTTAATCTTCAATGGACATTTTAAGGCTTGTATTTGAGTGTATAGAGTGTATGGAGGCTAGGGCTTGAAGGGGCTTAAGAGATTTAAGATATTGGGAAACTTTGAGCTCTGTTTTAAGAAAGACAGATTTTTTTGACTGTGTTTGCGAACCCTTTTTACACAGGAGAATGGTCTGTATTTAAAGGCAATTGAAACAGGAACTGGCACCTGTTGCAGTGGCAACAGTGCAAATTTAACCTTGGAGCCACTCCTAGTAGCTCCAGGCCACTACTAGTGGGACCATCCACTTAGAAAAGTTTTTAAGGCAGCAAGAAACGTATCTTTTGACCCTTGTGATGCAAGCCAAAAGATTTGGGTGCTTGTTCTAGTGACTACCATGCAATTTTTGGCTTACTTTACTAGGAGTGACTCTGGAAGGTTTGGGAATGATCCGGAAGGCCGAGGATAGAAAAGAACCCTTGAAAGAGTGTCCCGAAGGAAATGGACTTAAGAAACATTGTCGAAATATTTGAAAAGGTTGACTGGCCCACCAAGGGCAAAATGGTCAATTGGACTGAGAAAACACTAGAATGGACTCGGAGTGACCCGTGAGAAGGCTTGAAGGTTAGAAACACTATCGAGAGTGTTCCAAGGGATTGCCGGTTTGATACCCAAAGCCGGTGTGGTTGGAAAAAGCGATCGACCCACTAAGGGCAAAATGGTCATTTTGCACTCGGCTTGCCTGCATAGACTCAGAATGATCTAGAAAGATGCTGGAATGTCGAGAATACTATTAGAAGCATTCTTAAAAAGTAACCGATTTGATACCAGAGCTGGTGCGGTACTCGAAGACGATCGGATGGCTAAGGGAAAAATGGTCATTTTAACCGGATGGTCTCGGAAATTGATCTAGAACCGATTGGAAGGCAATTGAACATGCCGGATTATCTTTAGAAAAATCTTAGAAGGGTGGACTTACAAGTCTGAGGACTTAGGTACTTTCTCGAAAAGCGTGCTGGAAAGGCCTAAGGGGCAGTTTTGTTATTTTTCATCGGAGTGGGCCAGTAGGCACTAGTATTGACCTAGATTTTGAGTGTTTTTGTCACTCTATTAGTGTGTGACGAGTTGGTTTTCAAAGGTATCTCTGCCTACGGTAAACATGCCACACCCAAGAGGCATGTTCGGTCCGTGACATAAGGGTTTTGTTGGTGAAGGTTGCGACGTTTGTGAGTGTTTTCGTCACTCTAACGGTGCGCGTTCATTTCAGAGACTGCATGATCTCAGGAAGCTGTTGGATGGTCTTATTGTCTGAGGGATCAACTTTCTCAAAAGACATGCCGAATAATGGACATCCTACATTAGCAGGCTAGCAGACACCAGAAGTGAACCGTTCTACCATCTTGGGGACTTGGGTTTTGTCCCGGTCGACAGGTTTAAAAGGACTTACTGTTGCAAGGAGTTTTCTTGGAAAATGTGTCACACTAGATGGACTTACCATTTGAGGGATTAACTTTCTCGAAAGACATGTTGGTTTAAGTTTAATTGGTTTGGACTAGAATTAGAATTGGAATTGAGGTTGAAATAGGGACTTACCATCTTTTAAAAGATGTGCCAACTGGAATTGGACCGAGCAATGCTACGAGGGAATTTTGGTTATTTTGCCTCTATTTGGCCCAATGGACCCGCAAAGCTATTGATTGACTGGATTGAGTTTGAAAAACTGGTTTGGGCTTGAATGTGTCTGTGCCGGTTTGAATGTGAGTCTGGTCGGGCCGAAGATTTTCGAGCGGGCAAAAATGGGGTGTTTACACATATGCTACATGTGCCAAGGCAAATATTGCCTAGGCGCATGTAGCACAAGCGCCAATCTCCCAGAACATTGCCTATAAATACTAGGGCACACCCTTGATATTTCAGAATCGAAAATAGTAGCAAAGCCTTACTAAAATAACCTCAGAACTCCGAAATACCCTATACACTTCACCCTCCAAACATCTAAGTTAGATTCAACCTCTCTCTAGCTTATACACTCCATTTACAAAGCCTTCAATGCTATAAAAAAAACCCATTTCCAGCCCCCTCAAGCCTCTCCAAGGCCATTCAAGTCCAAAACAAAGCCTCTCCAAAGCTATTTAATTTCAAAACAAGTCATCCATGCAAGCTTGAAAGTGATTTGAAGATAAAGGTGGTATTCCCTTTTGATTTATGTTCCCCCAACTCTTCTTTTCTCCCTCCTAGCCTACTTAGGTTATTCTCTATTTTCAATCCCCATCTTCTACCCCCCCTTTTCTTACATGCTTGGAACAAGAGAGCTTCTAGGTCATGCCTAGAGAAAAGCTTGTGGGAGCCACCGTGTGGAGGATCTCTCACAAGCCTACTTTGAGATGGTATGGCCTTGGAGCACATTGCAATGTGGTGTGACCTTTTGGCCTTGTATATCTTCATGACCCCCTTTGCATATGGCTCTTATACTCATGGATTGCATGCTTGGCTTGGCTCTTACTATTGTCATCCTTATAAAAATGTTGTTCTAAAAATTACTAGGAGTTAGTTCCTTGAAACCTAGGATGAAACCTCAAGTTTTCATGTTCTAGAAAGCCCTCCATTGGCCTCCTAACCTATATTTTGCATCCTTACAGTTCTTTACATTTCATGTTGCATAAAAATGACTTTCAAACCCTTCTCTTTTATATTGATTTTTTAAGGATCTACTCTCTTGAGCTTTGTGGTTGAAATAGTCTCTTGGAACCCTCTCTTGAGTGGTTTTCCCATTATCTTGAGCATATGAACCCTAATTCATTAAAGTTGGTCTTCTTCACCCTAAGGGTGGTTTTCAAAACAACTCTCTTTAAAAGAGGTTTTCGAAAGGGTATTTGTCTTCATTATTATTAAAATGGTTTTCGAACTCTCTCTTTTTATATGATTTTTAAAGCTTTTCTCTCTTGAAGTTTTGTGGTTGAAATGGTCCTCATGGAACCCTCTCTTAAATGGTCTCCTCATTTATTGATCATAAGAACTTTAGCTCACTAGAGTGGTTTTCTACATCCCAAAAGTGATTTTTAAAACAACCCTCTCCAAGAGAATTATCAAAAATTCATTCTCTTTATTTTGCATAAAAAATGATTTTCTAAAACCACCATTACATGTTGATTTTTAAAAGTTTTGCTCTCTTTAAGTTAATGGTTATAATGGTCCCAATGAAACCCTCATTGGAGTGGTTTCCAAATATCAACCATATGAACCATACACTTGATTAGAGCTCATTTTCATGCAATGATATTTTTAAAAATTCATGTAATTGTTTAGAGTTGTTTTCCAAATCCTTTATAAAACATCATGGTTTCTAAAAACCATTTTCAAAATTCATGCATTAAGCCACATTTCCAAAACCACTAGGTTCAAACCCTATTTCAAAACTACTTTTCAAATCACCTTCAACCGTAGGTTAACTTGACCCTAGTTGTCTTAGCTTAGGTTAATCTAACCCAAGTTAGTTAACCCAAGATCAACCAAACCCTATGTTAACATAATCTTAGTTAGTTAACCCTTGGTCCCCTTAACCCTAGGATAACCTAACCTTAGTTAACCCTAGTTCAATCCAACCCTAGGTTAGCCTAACTCTAGTTGGTTAACCCTAGGTTAATCTAACCCAGTTCAACCAAAACCAAGTTAGTTAACCTTAGGTCATCCCAACCGTGGTTAGAAGGTTTCAATGATTCCAATTCCAAATTTCTTTCAAACCCTTTTCCAATTACAAAAATCATTTGCATGGCATGCATTAAAAAACATCCTACTCTCTTGAGTTTTTAAAAATCAATTCAAAAGTCTTTTCTAATTCTTCCATACCCTATTCTACAATATTTTCAAGAATTCTCTTAAACTTGTCTTGACAAAAATGACTACATACTTACCATTTCCACATGCTATTTTCAAAAGTTATTTCAAAACTCACAACTCTAAGGCGATCTTATCCTCTCATGGTTAAGGTTTTCTTAGAGAAAGTGGCACATCAAGTGTGACCTTCTAAGGTCCATATAGGGTGTCGAACCCTAAATCCTTTTCAAAAGTCTTTTTCAAACATCACATTTGCAACCCTAATCCTTCCATTGTTAGGATTGTTCAAGTGTAAGTGAGATATTCAATAAGGGTTCTATAACCCTAAAGTTTTAAAAACCAAAGAGAAGTCTCTAGCCTCTTTTCCAAACATGTTTTCAAAACTCATAGCCCTAAAAGAGTTTAGTTCTTCAATAACTAACCTCTTAAAGGTGATGAAACATTAAACATACCTTTCATAAGGTATTCAAAAGTTACTTTCAAAGGTTTTTCAAAGACAAGTTCACAAGAGCATTTCCAATCCCAACTTTACCTCCAAAGTTTTCAAAACAAGATTTAAAAACATTTCCAAAGCTCCCTTGAATTATTTCAAAACCTTTCCAAAACTCCCTTGAGTTGTTTTAAAGCATTTTAAAACTCTCTTGAGTTAATTTTCAAAAATATTTAAAATCATCTTCAAACCCGATTTCAAAACACTTCAAACATCCTAAGTTTTATTTCAAAGGCATTTTTCTAAACTCTCAAGTTCTCTTTCTTTTTTTATTCAGAGACCTCAAAGTATCTTCAAAACTTTCCAAAGACCTCAATGCGTCTTCAAAGTTCCCAAAGACCCTAACGTGCCTATTTTTCAAAACTAGACCCCAATGTGTCGTCCAATGGCCTCAATGCGCCTGTTTTTTATTGAGCCCTAGCCCGAACTACGAATGACATGATTCTCTCCAAATGAGATACGTAGGCAACCTAAAATAGTGCTGCCATAACCTTTATTTCAACTCAAGTTCCCTTTTCAAAATTTCTATCTCAAATCCCTTCAAAACTTTCATGTTTTCAAACATCTTTTTCTAAACATACATCATGCATCGTTCATTCAAAAAATGATGATCAAACCCATTTTTTAAAATTTTAAAGTGGATATCAAGTGGATACTAGTACCCGGTTATTCAAGTGAGTGAACCACAGGTGATTAGATATGTAGGTACCAAAAGGGCAGGGTAGGGTGATGATCATATGATGTCTTCCCTACATGTAACCAACCTCCAAACCTATAATCACTATTTTCACAATTCTAAAATGGAGTTATTTTTAAAAAGGGCTTAAATTCTTCCAATGGTTGCTAAACAACTCATTTTCTTAAAATCCCTCTCAGGAGGAAATTTTCAAACATTTTTCAAATACCTAAGTTTAGTCCTCGAATTATGCTTAATTTTAGGTGACCTAACTCTCCTTAATCAAATTAGATGGTAACTCCAAACTTCTTTTAAAAGCCCTTATTCAAATCAATTTTTAGTTCATACCTAATCGCACTCGCTCTTCTAGGATGATGAGCTCTAACGAGGGAGCACCGCGTGCATTTTCCCAATATTCTCAAGTGTGAAAAAATTAGGGCTTAATAGAAAGAGATACGATAAAGTTTCATGGACAGGTAAGAGGAACGTATAAAAAAAAGGGAAATAAAAAAATGAAAGAAAAGAAGAAAGGAAAGAATGACACAAGTCTCATTCCCATACCCCCAACAGAGGTTATTCTATCATATTCCTCGACTATCAAGGTCTTTTAAACCTTTCCCTTCAAAAGTTTAATTTCAAAATCAATTCCTTAGGTTTTCTAAACTTTTCTTTTCAGAAGTCTACTGTCAAAATCAATTCCTTTGGTATCCTAAACTTTTCCCTTCAAAAGTTTATTTTCAAAATTAATTCCTAAGGTTTCTTAACCTTCCCTTTCCAAGGCCATTTCAAAATCAAAATCCAAAATTAGTTTCAAAATCAAATTTATAAATATTTGTTCAAAATCCATTTCAAAAATATTCTAAGCCATTCCTTCAAAAGGTTTTTATTCTAAATCAATTTTCAAGGTTTTTCAAGCTTTTCTTCAAAAGTTTTTTTCAATTTCAATGGTTTTCTAGAATTTTCCTTCAAAAATTCTTATTCAAGTTCCAAAATTTTTTAAACGTTTATTCGAAATCCATTTCAAGGTTTTTGTTGCGCCTCGGTTTTTGGACCAAGTCCTTTCGGATGGGAAAAAAGCACGGAACACTGTCATTAGAAGTCATCCTCCTAGAAGGATGAGTGCGACTAAGTTCGAACTTGAAATTGATTTGACTAAGGGCTTTTTAGAAAAATAGGAGTCGCCACCTAACTTGATTAAGGTGAGTTAGGTCACCTAAAACTAAGTGTTAATCCGAATATTAAACTTTGGTTTTGAAAAAGATTTTGAAAACCTCCCTCAAGAGAAGGTTTTTGAGGAAATAGGTCGTTTGGCAATCTTTAGAAAGTTTTAAGCCCTTTTTGCAAGTAACTCCATTTTGGTCTATCAAAAATAAAAATCTATGGTCCGGGGGTTGGTTACATGTCGAGAAGATATCCTAAGATCATCACCCTACCCCGCCCTTTCAGTACCTACACGTCTATTCACCATTTTGTTCACTCACTATAATAACCGGTTACCATTATCCACTTAATATCCACTTTAGAGTTTTAAAAACGGGGTTTAGTCATCACTTTTTGGATGAATGATGCATGATGTAAGTTTTGGAAGAAGTTTGAAAACATGGGAGTTTTTAAGGAGTTTGAAATAGAAACTTTGCATTGATAGAAATTTTTGAAAAGGGGATTGGGGTTGAGATAAAAGTTATGACCGCACCATTTTAGGTTGCCTACATATCTCATTTGGTGAGAATCAGGTCATTCGTAGTTTGGGCAAGAGTCCGATGAAAAATAGGCGCATTAGGACCTTTGGAATATTTAAAGACACTTTGAGGTCTTTGAAAAAATTCGAAGACACTTTGAGATCTTTGGAAAAAGTTTGAAGACACTTTGTGGTCTTTAGAAGAAGAGAACTTGAGAGTTTTAGAAAAAAAGCCTTTGAGATAAGACTTGGGATGCTTGAAATGTTTTGAAATTGGATTTGAAAATGATTTTTGAATGTTTTGAATTCGAATTGAGGTGGTTTTGGAGTGATTTTGAAACAACTCAAGGGAGCTTTAGAAAAGTTTTGGAGTCTTGTTTTGAAAACTTCGGAGGTAGAGTTTTGGAGTGCTTTAGCAAATTGGTTTTTGAAATTTTTTTTTTTAAAGTGGTTTTTGAAAACACCTAGGACTTTGGAATTCTAATATGGATAACCTTGAAGGTAGAACTTAATGTATCACATTCCCTTAGAATCCCTAACCATAAAAGGGGTAGGAACATCTTAGGGTTGTGAGTTCTTGAAAATATTCTTGAAATAATTTAAAGATAGAGGCTAGGAGTATTAGAAAAGGCTATGGAGTTGGTTTTTGAAATCTCAAGAGAGTAGGAGGTTTTGGAAAAATGAGTTATGAGAATAGTTTTGAATTGAGAGATCATTTAAAAGGGGTCCATGAGTTGGAACCTTAAAGTATACTATCCTAGGTTGGGTTGGCCTAAGGTTAGGGGTGACCTAACGTTAACTAACTTGGGTTAGGTTAACTTAGAGTTGAGATGACCTAGGGTTAATCAACTAGGGTTTGGTTAACCTAGGGTTATGGTGACCTAGGGTTAATCAACTAGGGCTTGGTTAACCTAGGGTTATGGTGACCTAGGGTTAATCAACTAGGGCTTGGTTAACCTAGGGTTAACTAACTCGAGTTAGGTTAACCTAAGGTTGGACAACTAGAGTCAAGTTAACCTAGGATCAGACAACTAGTGTCAAGTTAACCTAGGGTTAGATAACTAGGGTCAAGTTAACCTAGGGTTAAGGTGACCTAGGGTTAATCAACTAGGGTTTGGTTAACTAGGGTTTGGTTAACCTAAGGTTAACTAACTCGGGTTAGGTTAACCTAAAGTTGAATAACTAGGGTCAAGTTAACCTAGGGTTGGATAACTAGAGTCAAGTTAACCTAGGGTTAGATTAGAAGATGGTTTTGAAAGATGGTTTTATGCATTTTTGAAAAGATTTTAGGAAAACAAATCATGCCATGTAAAGGACTTTGGTAGACAACCCTTTTGAAAATCATTTTCATGAAAATTTTACTTTAGCCAAGAATATGGTTTATATGGTTGGTATTTGAAAACCATTCCAATGAAGGTTTTCTTAGAACCATTATAACCTTTATCTTGACAAGAGTAGGGATTTCAAAAATCAACATAATGATGACAACTTTTGAAAAATCATTTTTAATGCAAAGATGGAGAGAATGAAATTTTGAAAACCATTTTTGAGGGGAAGATTTTGAGAACCATTTTTAAAGGAAACCATTCTAATAAGTTGAGGTTCCTATGGCCAATGAAAAGGGAGACCACTCAAAATATTGTTCTATGGGACCGTTCTAACCACTAAACTTGAGAGAATAGAAATCTTAGAAATCAAAGAATTTGGAAACTATTTTTGTGCAAGAATAAAAAGAGAGGGGAACCATTCTAACCATTTAGGGCTCCTGTGGCCAACATAAAAAGGAGACAACTCAAGAGAGGGTTTCATAGGGCCATTCCAACCACTAAACTTGAGAGAATAGCAACCTTGAGAATTAGAGAGTTTGAAAATCATTTTTATGCAAGTTGGAATGCAATGATGCAAAAATGGGAGTTAGGGGTTAATGGGGAGATTTTCTAAGGCATGATTTCCTAGAACCTCATTCTATACTTCAAGGGACCAACTCTTAAAACCTCTTTGAAGGGAATATTGAGCTTGAAAATGGTATGTAAATAAGAATATTGTAAGCTTTGAAAAAACATGGTTATGAACATGAAAATAAAGCCAAGCACACAAGACATGAACAAGATAGCAATATGCAAGAGGGTCATGAATTCATACAAGGCTTTAGGCTACACCACATAATCAAGGGGCTCCAAGGCCATACCATCTTAAGGTAGGCCAGTGAGAGATCTCCCTACATGGTGGTGTCACGCCCAAATTTTTCGCACTCAAGGAATACTCACACAAGCAGGAAAAACATTGTACTCTCTCGTTAGAACTCACCCTCCTAGAAGAATGAGTGCGACTAGGTTTGAATTGACAATAGATTTGAGTAAAGGGCTTTTGAAAAAGATTTGGAGTCGCCACCTAACTTGATTAAGGTGAGTTAGGTCACCTAAAAACTAAGCATAATCCAGAGACTATACTTAGGGTTTTTTGGAAAACGATTTTTGAAAATACCACCTCAAGAGAGGATTTTTAAGAAAACAGGTTGTTTGGCGACCTTTGGAAAACATTTAAGCCCTTTTTGAAAATAACTCCATTTTTGGTCTTTCGAAAACAGTGATCTAGGTTCGGAGGTTGGTTACGTGTAGGGAAGACGCACTAAGCCATCACCTTACCCCTCTCTTTCAGTACCTACATGTCAATCTACCTTAGATTCACCTATGAGAGTCTTTAACTAACTATTGTTCAATCCTATCCACTTTAGAAAACAATGTTTAAAAGAAACATGATGCATGATATGCAAGTGCAAGAAAAGAGAATTGATTTGATTTTAAAAGAAAGATTTGAAAGGATAGATTTGAAATTGAAAAGTTTTAGAAATTGAGAATGGAGATTTGAAAATAGATTTTTGGAATTAGAAACTTCAAATAGATATGGAATTGGAGATTGAAGAAGATTGTAGAATTGGAGATTTGAAAGAGGTTGTGGAATTGGAAATTTGAAAAATGTTGTGACCGCACCCATGAGAGTTGCCTACGTATCCTTTTGGAGAAATCAGGTCAGTCGTAGTTCAGACAAGAGTCCGATTGAAAATAGAAGAGTTGATTGGAAGAAAGAGACTGAATTGGAAATTGGATTAGAAGATTGAGAGATTGAACTTTAATTGGAAGATTTGAAAAGACTTGACTTTGAAAAACTTGGTTTTAAAAAACCTAGACTTAAGGACTTAGAAAAGAAAATTTGGATTTGACTTGGAAAGATTTTGGAAAAGAATTGACTTGAATATTGGACTTGGAAGATTAGGAAAGCTTGGAATTTAGGAAAGATTCGGATTAGGAAAGTTTCGAAATGGGAAAGTGTCATTTTAGGAAAGATTTGGAATTAGGAAAGTTTTGAATTAGGAAAAGTTCGAATTAGGAAAATGTCATTTTAGGAAAGATTTCGAATTGGGAAAGTTTTGAATTAAGAAAGTTGCCAATTTAGAAAATCTCAACTTAGGAAAGTTTTAGGTTTAGGAAAGTTTTGAAAGTAAAAAGTTTCATTTTAAGAAAAGTTTTGAAATAGGAAAGTGTTGAATTTAGAAATGTTTTGAATTAGGAAAAGTTTAGTTTAAGAAGGGTTTAGAATTTGGAAAGTTTCAAGTTAAGAAAGTTTTGAATTTGAAAAGCTTAGAATTTTAGAAAGACTTTAAATTAAGAAAGATTTAGAAAATGTTTGAATTAAGAAAGTTTCAACTTAAGAAAGCTTTGAATTAATAAAGTTTTGAGTTTAGAAAGCTTTGGATTTAGAAAGATTTGAAATTTAGAAAGTTTAAGGTTTAGGAAGTTTTAGAGTTTGAGTTTTAAAAAATCTTGAGATTCGGAAAGGTTGAGTTTAGGAAAGATTTGAAAACTTAGATTTGAAAAGGGCTAGAATTAGGAAAAGATAGAATTAGGAAAGATGTGGAAGTTAAGTTTTAAAATTTAGGAAAGATTTTTATGTTCAAGTTTTGGAAATTTAAGATTTAGGAAAGTAGAGGATTAGGAAGGATTTGAACTAGGAAAGATTTGGATTAGGAAGGGATTGGATTTTGTTTCTAAAAGGGAAGGTTTGATTTTGTTTCCAAAAACGGAGGATATGATCTAGTTTCCTAAACGGGAAGATTTGATTTAGTTTCCTAAAAGGAAGATTTGATTTGACAAGGATTTGGAAAGGGGAAGTTTTAGAAACCCTAAATTTGGAAGGCTATAGTTTTGACGTAGAAAATAGGTTTTTGAAAATATATATAGTTTTGATAAATTTTTGGAAACCTAAGTTTTGAGGCCAAAATACGGGATTGGAAATCATGTTTTTAGGAAGGAAAAATTAGGGTTCCTAAGCGTGAGTTATCGGGCTTGATTTGGGCATCAAGAAAAGGGATTTTTGAAAAGTGTGTTTTTGGAAACGAAGATTTTTAGAAGGGAGCCCATGAGAAGAGTTTTTGGAAGGTGAATTTGAAGATAGAGTTTTCAAAAAGAGATTTTAAAAAAAAAAAGTTTTTGGGAAGTGTGTTTTTGGAAACGAGTTTTTAGAAGGAAAATCCTAGAGGGGAGTTTCTAGAAGAAAGATTTTGGGAAGAGAGTTTTTAAAAATATTTTTGGTAGAAGATTGTTGGAGAGAGTTTTTCGAAAGATTTTTAGGGAGGTTTTTAGAAAGTGGATTTTGGGAAAAGATTTTGAAAAGGAGTTGAAAAAGGGAGTTTTGAAAAATAGACTTTTGGAGAGAGTTTTTGAAAACAACTTTGGAAATGAGAGTTTTAGGAAAGTATGTTGAAAAATAGATTTTTAGAAAAAAAAAAAAAAGACTTTTGAAACGAGAGTTTTTAGAAGGTATAAAAATGTCGCATTTTCCTAAAGCGATTCTAACCATAAGAGGGCTAGAACCACTTTAGGAAAGCGGTTTTGAAAACAATAAGATTTGAAAATATGGACCATAAAAGTCACTTTAAATGTAACACTTTCCTAAAGCAACCCTAGCCATGGAAAGGCTAGAATCATCCTAGGATTGTGGTTTTAAAAACAAGTTTTGAAAAGGAGATTTTGATGCAATTTTGAAAACAAGTTTAATGCAAATTTTGAAAACGAGTTTGAAAACGATTTTTGGAATATACAAGATCATGATATGCACAATACAAGTTTGGGGTCGTGAACATACAAGGTTAAGGCTTCACCACATAATCAAGGGGGCCGAACCCACGTGGTCTTCGGTTAGCCTAAAGGAAAGCCCCTGACACAGTGACCCTCCAATAGTCTAATCCTACACATGGACCGGGAGTCCCCTTGTTTCAAGCATGCAAAGAAAGGGCGGGAAAGAGATAGGGGATTAAAATAGAGAAAACCCAAGTAGGTTAGGAGAGAGAAGAGAGAGGGGGAAGTGCAGAAACGTAAAACGAAAGCCTACCTTGTGTCTTGTTTATTTTGTGCGCCTTGCTTTTCTTCAGTCTTTGCTTCACTTCAGTCTTGATCTTCGAGGGCTCATCTTCAGTCTTCAAATGTTCATAATTGCAGCAATTCAAGTCTTCAATGGAGGGTTGGAGGCTAGTGTATAAGTGTATAAGGGTGTGTATGAGTGTATATAAGGCTTAGGGTTTGTGTATGGTGGCTAAGGTTTGGAAAACCTAAGGAAGCTAGGGTTTTGGGAGTGTACAAGCTCTGTGTATCGAAAATTAGGGTTTTTGGACTGAGTTTGCAGACCCCTTTCACTCTGGAAGAGGCTTTGTATTTATAGAGGTGGGATAGACCTAGCGCCTGTTGCAGTGGCGCCAGGCCAAATATTGGCTTGGCGCCACTAGGAGTGGTGCCAGCCAATTAGGAAACTATTAAGGTCAGCAAGCAACGTATCTTTGACTAGATTTGGGCGTCTGTACTAGTGACTACCAAGCAATTTTTAGCCTGGCTTCACTAGAAGTGAGTCCGGAAAGTCCGGGAATGATTTTGAGAGACCAGGAATGACCCGGAAGGCCAAAAAAATGGTAGGAACACTTAGAATAGTGTCTCGAAGGTATTTGACTTGAAAAATGAAGATAGGATGTATTGGAAGGATTTGACCGGGCCATTAAGAGCAAAACGGTCAATCGGGTCGAAAAGCTACCGGGACAAACTCAGACTGTCCCGGAAGAAGTCTCGAGATTTGGAAACATTATTCAAAATGTTCCCAAAGGTTGTCAGTTTGATACCCAGAGCCGGTGTGGTCGGAAAAGGGCGACCGGCCCTTTAAGGGCAAAACCGTCATTTTGTACCGGGTTTGCCGGAATTGACTCGGAATGATCCGGGAAGGTAGAGGAAGGTTGAGAATACTATAAGAAGCAATCTCAGGAGTTTACCGGTTTGATACCCATAGCCGGCATGGCTAGAAAAAGGCGACCGGCCTACCAGGGGCAAAACAGTTATTTTGCACGGGGTTTGCCAGAATTGACTCGAAATGATCCGGAAAGATAGAGGAAGGCTGAGAATACTATAGGAAGCATTCTCTGGAGGTTACCGGTTTGATACCCAGAGCTAGTATGGTCCTCGGGGCGTTCGGATGCCTAGGGGCGAAATTCTCATCTTGACCGAAAAGTCTCGGAATTGGCCCAAAACGGACTAGAAGGCACCTAATCATGCCGGATTGCCTTTAAGACAATCTTGAAAGGTTGGACTTACCATTCTGAAGACTCAGGTGTGTTCTCAAGAAACGTGTCGAAGAAGGTCCAAGGGGTAGTTTGGTCATTTTTCACCGAAATGGGCTAGCAGGCACCGGTGTTGACCTGGGTTTTGAGTGTTTCCGCTACTCTGACGGCGGTCGCGTGATACAGGGGTTTGTTGGAAATTCCCTATATTGACCTATTTGCGAGTATTTTCGCTACTCTGATGGTTGTGATGTTTGCGAGTATTTCTGCTACTCTGACAATTCGCGATCATTCCCGAGACTACCTGATCTCGGGAAGCTGCTAAAGGGACTTAGCGCCTGACTTTCTCAAAAGGCGTGCCTAAACGGACATTTCTGCATTGGCGGGCTAACAGGCACCAAAGGTGGACTGTTCTACCATCTAGGGGACTTGGGGTCTCATCTCGGTCGACAGGTTTAAAGGGACTTACCGTTCCGAAGAGATTTTCTTTGAAAAATGTGCCGAACCATCTCGAGGAAAAAACTATCTCGAGCGAGGGGTTGGAATTGGAAAGGGGTTTTATCGTCTTCAAAAAGACGCGCCTGATTTGAAATAGATTTACCGTCTCGAGGAATCAACTGTCTCGAGAGAGGGATTAAAATTGGAAAGGGGTCTTATCGTCTTCAGAAAGACGTGTCTGATTGGAGTAGATTTACCGTCTCGAGGAATAAACGGTCTCAGGAGAGGGATTGGAATTGGAAAGGACAATGCCCCTGAGGGCATTTTGGTCATTTTGCCTCTATTTGGGCCTGATGGGCCCGCGAAGCGATGGACAGACGGGATTTAGACTTAGAGAGTTGGTTTCGATTAGAATACGTCCCTATTGACTTGAGTACAAGTCTGGACAGAATGTAGACTGTCGAGCGGTCAAAAATGGGGTGCTTACAGGTGGCTCTCACTAACTTTCTCCTAAGCATGTAATAAAATGGGGTAAAAGATGGGGATTAAAATAGAGAATAGCTTAAGTAGGCTAGGAGGGAGAAGAGAGGAGTGGGGGAAGACAAGAATATAAAAGAAATA
This sequence comes from Euryodendron excelsum, assembly GCA_033060915.1. Classification (NCBI taxonomy): domain Eukaryota; kingdom Viridiplantae; phylum Streptophyta; class Magnoliopsida; order Ericales; family Pentaphylacaceae; genus Euryodendron; species Euryodendron excelsum. The sequence goes on from CM065391.1 coordinate 15,105,435, forward strand.
CCACCTTTTGCCTTCAATACACTTGCAATCTTCTATGGATGTCTTGATTTGAGCTTAGAGGACTTTAAGTGTGCTTGAGGGGCTGGAAGGAGGTGTTCTATGGTATAAAAGGCTATGTAGGTGAAGTGTATAGGTTAGAAGGAGGTAAAATTTAGCTTAAGTGTTTGAGGTGTGGGATGTATATAGGAATTCGAGGTTCTGGAGCAGGTTTTGCAAAGCTTCGCTATCAATTTCAATTCTGAAATATGCAAAGGGGGAGGCCTGTATTTATAGGCAACCTGGGAGAGGCCTGGCCCATGTGCTATATGCGCCTGGCCAAAATTTGCCCTGGCGTATGTAGCATATGCGCCAGTACTATTCCATTGCCAGGATGCCACTTGACACCCATTGTACTGGCTAAATCCTAATGGTTGATCAAACTTTGGTCAAATTGATCAAAATCTGGGTGCACGTAGCATACGCTCCGTCACCAAGAGTGTTCATTTAAACTTTGCCTTGATAATTGAGTCAATCGAAAAGGTTTAAGAGGAATAGGTTGCATCCAAGGCGTCCTCAGCAATGCACTTCACCTAGATCTCATACTAATCTCCAGCATCGTTAAAACCCTTGGTGTACAGAGCCTCACCCTCCTTCTTCAACCCTTCCACCTCTAATAGAGATTTAGCAAGAGCCGTTTTAGCTTCGAATGTCGACTTCTCAGTCTCGGCCAGCCTAGCTTTTAGATCGGCAGCCTCAGCCTTGGCTTCGTCGAAGTTTTTTTCCTTTTGTTTGTAGCAAGGTTGCATTTCTACTAGAATGACCTGTTGATCCTAAAATGCTTTCTAGAAACCCCTAGCCTCACGATCTTTCGTGTGGAATTTATCCTTCAGCCGATCGTAGTTCACAGCAGGTTGTCGTGCCGATCTTGTAGAGTGCAGAATCGATGCAAGATCTCCAGACTTTGGATTGCTCCCTGCATAGGACAAAAAAGGGCAAAATTCAAATGGAGAGCTCAACAGAAGATTTGAATTAGAAAGACAGACGAGAAAGACTTCTTACCACCATCGACTCATGGATGGCGCCCGCTAGTAGATCCCCATTGTCAATTTCACTTAGCTCCCTGACATCTTTAGCACTATGGCCTGAAGAGCTCTAACAGCCGCGTCGGCACAATTGAGGATCGAATCGTGGATGGTCATGGCCCAACCAGCAATCTTTGGCCGAGCCACGAACTCCTCGGGGTATCGGCTCCTCCACCTAACCTTTGCCCTTTAGATCAGCACCTATCGACACAGGTGAGGGAGTAGCAAAATCTACCGTCTTCGCTTGAGCGGCCTCCTTCTCAACAGTCTTTACCAACCTTCTTTTCTTCGCTCCTTCATGAGATACTGGAGCTTTACCCAAATCAATCACCTCGGGGGCGGCAGGAGCTCCAGTGCCAGAGTGCACAGCAGGAAGAGGAACATTGGCATCACCAACATGAGCAGTAACTCTGGTGATGGAAGAAATGGCGACAGAGGATGAGGCCACCCCTCTCCTCTTCCTAGAAATTCTTCCTTCCAGTGCTAGTGACAGATCTCTTACCTTGGGAGCCATGTCACCTGCAGCAAAGGTGTCGCGCCCCGATTTTTGGGTGTCCAAGGTCCTTTCGGCTCGGAGACCCAAAGGCACAGAACTTTGTCACTAGAACTCATCCTCCTAGAAGGATAAGTGCGACTAGGTTAGAAAATTGGTTTGACTAAGGGCTTTTCAAATAAATAGGAGTCGCCACTTAACTTGATTAAGGTGAGTTAGGGCACCTAAAACTAAGTGTTAATCCAAAGATTAAACTTAGGATTTTTGGAAAAGGTTTTGAAAACTCCCTCAAGAGAGGGTTTTTAAGGAAATAGGTTGTTGGGCAACCTTTGGAAAGATTTCAACCCTTTTGGAAAATAACTCCATTTTGGTCATTTGAAAACAGAAATCTATGGTTCGGGGGCTGGTTACGTGTAGGGAAGATATCCTAAGATCATCACCCTACCCTGCCCTTTCGGTACCTACATGTCTAATCACCCTTTGTTCACTCACTAGAATAACCGGTTACCATTGTCCAATTAATATTCACTTTAGAATTTTGAAAACGGGGTTTAGTCATCACTTTTCAGATGGATGATGCATGATGCAAGTTTTTGGAAGAAGTTTGAAAATAATAAGGGTTTTGAAAGAGTTTGGAATAGGAACTTTGAATCGATTAGAATTTTTGAAAAAGGGATTGGAGTTGGAATAAAAGTTATGACCGCACCATTTTAGGTTACCTACATATCTCATTTGGTGAGAATCAGGTCAACCGTAGTTCGGGCAAGAGCCCGATGGAAAATAGGCGCATTAGGGCCTTCGGAAGGTTTGAAGACACTTTGGGATCTTTGAAAAAGTTTAAGACACTTTGAGGTCTTTGGAAAAGTTTAAGACACTTTGCGGTCTTGGAAGTTGAAGACTCTTTGTGGTCTTAGAAGCTGAAGACTCTTTGTGGTCTTGTAAGTTTTGACTTGAAATTGGATGGTGGAGTGTTTTGAAAATGTTTTTGGATCAACTTAAGGGAGTTTTGAAAAATGCTTTGGCATGGCTCAAGAGAACTTGGAAGTGTTTCTGAAGTCTTGTTTTGAAAACCTTGGAGGCATGATTTTAGAAATGTTTCGATGAATTAATTTTTGAAAGCGGTTTTTGGAAATGGCTAAGGGTTTGGAATCCTAATATGGACAACCTTAGAGGTTGTTCTTGATTTATCACTTATTCTTGGAATCCCTAACCATGAGGGGGCTAGAGACACCTTAGGTTTGTGACCTTTTGAAAATATTTTTGGAAATGCCTTGAAGATGGAGTGTAGGAACATTTGAAACGTTTATGGAGTTGGTTTCTTTGAAATCAAGAGAGTAGGAGGGGGTTTTGGAAAAATAGGTTATAAGAATAGTTTGAAAATTGAATGACCATTTAGAAAGGGGTTCAAGAATTGGAACCTTGAAGTATACTAACCTAGGTTGGGTTGGCCTAGGATTAGGGGTAACCTGAAGTTAACTAACTTGAGTTAGGTTAACCTAGGGTTAAGATGACCTATGGTTAACTAACTTGGGTTAGGTTAAACTAGGGTTAAGATTACCTATGGTTAACTAATCAAGGTTAGGTTAACCTAAGGTTAAGGTGACCTAGGGTTAAGTAACTAGGGTAGGGTTAACCTAAGGTTAGGATGACTTAGGATTAGGTTAACCTAAGGTGGGTGAACTAGGGTCAAGTTGACCTAGGGTTGGACTACTAAGGTCAAGTTAACCTAGGGTCGGTCAACTAGGGTCAAGTTAACCTAGGGTGGGGCAACTAGGGTCAAGTTATCCTGGGTTAGTCAACTACGGTCAAGTTAACCTAGGGTTAGATTGGAGAATGGTTTTGAAAGTTGTTTTGATGCATTCTTGGAAAGAGTTTTGAAAAATAAAACATGTTATGTAACGGACTTTGGTTGGCAATCTTTTTAAAGATCATTTCTCTAAAAATTTTGACTCTAGCCAAGAGTATGGTTTATATGGTTGGTGTTTGGAAACCATTCCAAGGAAGGTTTCCTCATGGCCATTATCACCATAACCTTGACAAGAGTGTAAGGGGTCCAAAAATCAACATGGTGTTGGCAACTTTTTAAGGAACCATTTTTAATGCAAAGATGGAGAGAATGAATTTTTGAAGATCATCTTTGGAGAAGGATTTTGAAAACCATTTTTCAAGGGAACCATTCCATCAAGAGAGGGTTCATATGGCCAAACAAAAGGGAGACCGCTCAAGAGAGGGTTCCATGGGGCCATTCCAACCACTACACTTAAAAGAATAGAAATCTTGAAAATTAGAGAATTAGAGAGGAACCCTTATGCAAATTAAAATGTCATGACACCAAAAGGAGAGTTAGGGGTTTAGTAGGAGGTCTTCTAAGACATAATTTCTAAAATCTCATCCTACACTTCAAGGGGCCAACTCTTGAAACAATTTTTAAAAGAAATATGGAGCTTGGAGATGGCATGAAAATAAGAGCAATGTAAGCATTGTAGAGCATGACAATAAGCATAAAACGAAGCCAAGCATGCAAAACATGATCAAAATAGTAACATGCAAAGGGGTCATGATCGCATACAAGACTTTTAGACTACACCACATAAATAAGGGGCTCTTAGGCCATACTATCTTAAAGTAGGCTAGTGAGAGATCTCCCTACACCGTGGCTCTCACTTGCTTTCCTCTAGGCATGATCTAAAAGCCCTCTTAGCTCAAGCATGCAAGAAAGGAGGGTTAAAGATGGGAATTAAAATAGAGAATAGCCTAAATAGGCTAGGAGGGAGAAAAGAAGAGTGGGGGAAGACACAAATATAAAAGAGATACCACATTTTGCCTTCAACACACTGGTGGCCTTCCAAGGATGCTTTGATTGGAGCTTGAATGACTTCAAGATGGCTTAGAGGGCTGGTAGGGAGTGTTTGATGGTGTATAAGGCTTTATATGTGAAGTATATTGGCTTGGGGATGATAAAATCTAGCCTAAGTGTTGGAGGGGTGGAATATATATAAGGATTCGAGATTCTGGAGCAGTTTCAGCCGTGCTTCGCATCAATTTCGGATATGGAATATGCAAAGGGGTGGCCTAGTAATTATAGGCATTCTAGAACAGACCAGCGCATGTACTACATGCGCCTGGCCAAAATTTGACCTGGAGCATGTAGGACATGCGCAAGTACTGTTCCATTGGCAGAATGACACGTAGCACCCTGTGTACTGGATAAATCTCAACTGTTGATCGAAAGTTGGTCGATCTAATCAAAATTTGAGCGCATGTAGCATACGCTCCATCACCAAGAAGGTTCGTCCAAACTTTGCCTCGATAATTGAGTCAATCAGGAAGGTTTCAGGGCAGTCGGTCGCACTCGGGATGTTCTCCCAGGGCTTCCGGCAAATTTTCGTGCTTTCAGGAAGTTTGAATTATGTTTGGAAGCATGGGATATCATCTTGGGAAGTCTGCCAAAAAGGTCACTTTTGCAGAGCATCTATGATACGCTCTAGGGGTGTTTGAAAGTGGCTGTTTTCGTTTCATGTGATCGAGGCCTTCGGGAAGCGATTCATTCGATGGGACCGTACCGATGGAAAGTACTCTAGAAATATTTTTGGGAATCCCCAGATTTACTCATTTCTCAAGTCATTTGACGGTGCGTTTTGATTAGGGAATCGGAGAAAAAGTCAACATTGGCGGAGCGTCTGCGAGAGGCTCCGGGGGTTGCTGAAAGTTATAGTTTTTGCACCGTACGATGGGGGGCTTCAGGAAGCGATCTATTCGATCGAGCCGTATCGATGGAAAGATCTGTGGACGAGCTTTCGAGAATTCCCTGATTTATGCATTTCTCAAGTCAGTTGACAGTGCGTTATAACTAGGGAATCGAGGGAAAAGACAATTTAGGCAGAGCATCTGCGAGACGCTCCAGGGAAATTTTATCGAGTCATGTGAGTTTAGTGTCGTAGGGTCCTCCTCGAGTTAAACAAGGGCGTGTGGTAAAACCCTCTACTCGAAATCCCAAGGCCAGTGCCATTTTGAGGCATATTTGGGCTTCTCAAGGCAAAACGGTCATTTTGACCAGGATTGGCTGGAAATGGTTAGGAATGGTTTGGTGTGTTGTGTTAAGTGTGTAGGGTTGTTCAAGGATGGTTTTGGGAGAGTCTTTTACCGTTCGGCAGGGTTTACGCAGTGTTGAGGTGTTCAAGGGCAAAATGATCATTTTGGCTGAAGTGGGCCAAAATAGGACCGGATTCAGACCAATTGGCGTGTGGGGGACGCCTAATGGTTTAACAACATTTTGGTAGGATGAACTTATCGTTTTGAGGGATTTTAAACTTTCTCAAAACATGCCTGGAGGCCCAAGGGGCAGTTTTGGTCATTTTTCATCGAGTCGGGCTAGTAGGCACCGGTGTTAACCTAGGTATTGGTTCCCGAGACTGCTCGGTCTCAGAAAACTACTTGTGAGGTGTTGGTCTCCAAGAACACCCGTTCTTAAAGAACTACCTGTAGGGGGGGTGTTGGTTCCTGAGTACACCCGGTCCTAGAAAGCTACCTGGAAAGGTGGTGTTCGTCTTTGAGAACGCCGAGTCTCGGAGAACTACCAAATGACGGACATTTTACGTTGGCGGGCTAGCAGGTGCTAGAAGTGAACCGTCTAGAATTTAATGAGGTGTTGGTCCCCGAGATCGCCCGATCCCGGGAAGCTATCTGGATGGTGTTGGTTTCCAGGACCGCCCGGTCCGGAAAGCTGCCTGGAATAATGGTGCTTATGGCTCCAATGGGTCCTTGTGGGCCCAAGAAGTGACCAATTGGTTGGATTGGAGATTGTAAGGCTCATCTTGAACATGCATGTGTTGTGATGTTGGAAATCGAACCCGGTCAGGCCGAAGATTGCCGAGCAGACAAAAATGGGGTGCTTACAGCTGCCCCTCTTTTTCTGGCTTTGCTTGCCGAAGGCAGAAAAATAACAAAGTAAGAATCCCTATTTGGTCACGAGGCGATCGGAGGGACGACGTGCAGGTGAGTTTGAAATGCTTTGGGGACCCCTTGTGGGTCGCCGGTTCAAGTGGCTTTGGAATTCAAAAGCTTTACATTCCGGTCGGGAATCGAGTTGCCAATATGGCACGGTTTGGTTCAGGACATTCAATTCTCACGAGTGAATGTTGAAAGCTCAATTTTTGGCTTTTGGCAAAGCCTTAAGAGCAAATTTGGACTTTTGAAAGCTTGAAACTGATTTTGGCGTGAAGTTGATTTGGCGGGCGCATGTGTTACACGCGCGCTTGATGTTTTAAGCTTTGTGCATGTAATACATGCGCGAGTTGGATTCTTGTGCTTGCGTGTCTGCTACATGCACCAGCCCGTGGCATATAAACAGAGCATGTTCGCGTTTTCAGTGTTGCGTTTTCGAGTCTTCGGTTGATTTCGGGATTTTCTCTAAAGGATTTCGAAGGATTTTGCTTGGGAATCATTAGAGGACTGTTGGGAGACGTTGGGCACGTGCCGAGGATCGTCATCGTCGCCGGATTCTAGCCGAAAAGCTTGGTTTTCGCCGGAGAATTTCAAAGGTTAGTTTTCGATAGTTTCTTCGATTTTGATGTATACATCTCTGTTTCTTGCAAATGATCTGCGTAACCCTATGTTTTAGGATGTTTAGAACATAATGATCGGATTGCTTTTGTGATTTGGTGGAGATTTGAGTGCGTTTTGAATGATTTTTCATGTTTGTGAGAGTGGGTTTCCTGCGAGACTTAAAAAATTGCCTCCACAAGCTTGGGCATTGACCGTTTGTGTGTGATTTTTGCACCGAAAACCTTAGAAAAATGTGCAGAACAAACGTATGAAATTTCATAATTTTCTGAAAAATTTTGAATTTTTGGATTTTTAAAAATTATGAAAAATAGGGAAAAATTAAAGAAAATTGGAAAACGGGTCCCATTGAAGGTCGAAAAATCACAGAACATTTTTAGAAAATTATGGTGACACTCTCGAACGCTCTGGGAATTTTTTGTAAAATGTTGGAAATAAAACCGAGGCCGAAAAATCTTGAAAGCTGAAGGAATTGTCCTAAAATTTGTGTTCGAGGATAGGACGCGTGTCGTGGGGGTGAGATTGTTTTGACTGATGTGGTGAAAAGTCTGGGATTGTTCTGGGCTGTGTTTGTGACTTGTGAAATTTCGGGGTGATGACTTTTTAAGGTGAAACTCGGCCAAAATTTTCAAAATTTTATCACTTAGCTCTAAAACCTTTTAGCAAGGCAAATCCTTTTGAGAAAGGGGCTTTTGAGGGAGAAAGCCCGGAGAAACTGCAATTTTAGAGAAATTTTTGGGAGTGGGATTTTTGAACGAGAAAAGCCCCGGGAAACCGATTTTTAGAAAACTTGAGGAACAGGGCTTTTGAAGGTGAAAGCCCAGGAAACCGTTAAACCCTTGAAATACGACTTTCTGAAGGAAAAGCTCAAAAAATCGTAAAAATGTTGAACCAGGGCTTTTGAAGGAAAAGGCTGAGAAACCGGTTTGAAAATTTTAAAACAGGGTTTTTAAGGGGAAAGCCCGAGAAACTGGCTTTGAAATTTCGAAACCGAATTTTTTTAGGAAAAAGCTTGAAAACCGTTAGAGAACTTTTGAACCAGGGTTTTTGAAGGCGAAAACCCGAACAACCGGCTCTCGAATTTCAAAGCCAAACTTTTTGAGGAAAAAGCTTGAAAACCCTTGGAGGACTTTTGAACCTGGGTTTTTGAAGGCGAAAACTCGAAAAACTGGCTTTTGAAATTTCGAAACCAAACTTTTTGAGGAAAAAGTTTAAAAACCCTTAGAAAATTTTTGTACCAGGGTTTTTGAAGGAGAAAACCCGAAAAACCGGCTTTGAAATTTCGAAACCAAACTTTTTAAGGAAAAAGCTTTAAAACCCTTAGAAAGTTTTTGAACCAGGATTTTTGAAGGAGAAAACCCGAGAAATCGGCTTTAGAATTTCGAAACCAAACTTTTTGAGGAAAAAACTTAAAAACCCTTAGAAAATTTTTGAACCAGGGTTTTTGAAGGAGAAAACCCGAAAAGCCGGCTTTGGAATTTCGAAACCAAACTTTTTGAGGAAAAAGCTTAAAAACCCTTAGAAAATTTTTGAACCAGGGTTTTTGAAGGAGAAAACCCGAAAAACCGGCTTTGAAAATTTTCAAACCAAACTTTTTGAGGAAAAAGCTTGAAAACCATTAGAGATCTCTTAACAGTGATAGGTGGGGGCCTTGCCCTTCCACTTTTTCTTTCTTTTTCTTTTTTCTTTTCTTCTCTTTTTTTTTTTCCTTTTTTTTTTTTTTTGTTCTTTTCTTTCTTCTCTTTTTTTTTTGTATATACATTGACGCATTTATCTTCGCACTTTTCACATATAGTGACTAATTGATTCTCTTGAATGTTGTCATTTTTCAGGATGTCAGAGGCCGGGGTGACGATCCGGACAAGAGGCAACACTAGAAGGCGCCGCGAATAAAGCTCGAGGAGGGTGGCCGCAGCCGAGGTAGCTCAGCTAGGGGTAGCAGCCAGGGTGGTTCAGCTCGGAGTAGTGCTTGGGGTGGCCCAGCGCGAGGAGGCAGCAGGGGCGTTTCTACGCAAAGTAGTGGTAAAGTCGGTTCCCCTCAGGGCGGCCGTAGTGGATCACAGCGATCTTCGAGCAGGACATCTTCTAGCGGGAGCTCCGTGATGGGGCAACCTTCGGCGGCTCCCGATGAGAGATTTGAGGATGAGGCTAACTCGTCTGTGGACCCCCCGACAGGATACGGTATGGCCTCCATTCGAGATAGGCGAAGAGATACTTCATTTACCGACGACCAGCTAGCCATTCCTGATATTCCCCCGCTACGTGATTTGGCGTTCCACCCGAGCTTGTATTCGCATTATGGTCGGATGCCATCATCTACCCATAGTTCCTTTAGGGGGGCTAGTATCTTGGCCTTGATGGCTATGCAGGCGTCCGCTCCATCCTATCAGGACTTTTTGCATCGGATCGGTTTTGGTGCTTTCATGACCCTGCAGACAGATAGACTTGATCACAGGATTGCTACGGGGTTGTTGGATTGGTGGTTTAAGGAGATAGGGACCATTCACTTGGTGGGTTTCAAGTTAGGGCCTACCCCTGTGGACTGGGCTATCTTTCGTAGGGGTTCCGATCTCTTTACGGGACGTGTCTCTGGAGGAGGCCCGTCTTCTCTTGGGGTTGCCAGGGCTTGGGGGCTCGAGTTTCCCAGCTTCACTTGTATGCTCAGCCGAGATAGCCTTTGTTTTTTAGCCTTCACCAGATGACCAGACTATTATGAGGCACCGGTTGGTGTTGTATGTCGTCTTTAGTTGCTTTTGCAACAATAATAGGTCGACGGTCCCTTTGTCTCTGGTAAGCTTGGTAGCGGATCTGGATGCGCTTGACTATGTTGACTGGGGCACTTTCACCTTTGCCTGCTTCTTACGAGGAATGAGAGTGAGGACATCCGAGGCTTGGGGGAGCTTGACAAGCTTTTGGCCGTTTCTGGTATGGTGGAGCTATGAGTATTTGCCAGTTCGCCGACCGAAGGTGTTAGCAGGCGATGCCTTCCCGCAGGCCACGAGATAGACTAGGCAGCAGGTAGTCCAGCGGTCCTTGCTCACAAATTTTGTAGCCCTCAGGGCTAACTTAGAGTTGTTGAGGCCTCGGGATGTGACTTGGGCACCTTATCACCGGTCCACCCAGTATGCCGGCAAGAGGGACATCATCCTTTTAACCAGGTCGCGGATCACCTTCAGGGGCCCCGTGTCACAGGAGACGTACCTCAGGGAGCGTCACTTGCGGCAGCTTTATACTGCCTTCTGCGCAGCCATGGATCCTCCACAGTATATGTTTGGACTTTATCGGGTCGGGGTAGAGATGCCTTATATAGTCGAGGTTCCTGGTGAGCGGTTCCTACTTCCGCCGGATGTGGAATATGAGGCTCACTTCCGGGTGAGATCTATTAGCGCTTTCACCCAGCTGGATCTGGTGATCGGAGGGCAGGTGGGCGGCCATGAGGTGGTGGAGCTTTGGCATCCAACTCAAGGCTTTGTATCTGAGGAGGAGTACCTAGCAGCTTGCCAGGCACGAGATTAGTATCGTGCTGAGATGGAAGCCCTAACTGCCCGCATATCTCTAATGGAGGCCTGTTGGGTATGTTATTTATGGTTCATTATTTTCATGTTCCTTATGCATCTCCTGTGTTCTGACACTAGCTCTTCTTCCCTTTTTTCCTTTTTCTTTGGTCAGGGTCCTTTTGACGGGAGCTTCCTCCAGCCAGCCCTCTCTGTATGTGTCAGATATAGGCGACTTTGACTTGGATGACAACCCTGCTCCTTGAGGCACCTTGCTTTTCCTACGGACATATTTAGAGTTTTTGGTTAGATCAATGGTCATTGTTTATGTTTTTGTGGCCGTGTGTTGGCCATTATGGATGATGACTGTATAATGATTTTATGAACATTATTTCTATTATCTTTTTGTTCATTTACATGCGATGATGGTTATTTCTTTCTTCTAGTCTTGTTTTGCATGCATGTATGTGGATATATAATGGATATGAACATGAACATAGGAGTATAGAAATCATGGTAGGCCTAAGAAATGGTAGATATGTGCAAACCTTAAATAAGTGTGAGAATGGTGAGTATATTTGTCGCACACACTCAAGCAAAGCATACATGTATATAGTTTTATGCAAACCAGCCCAGAGGTAGATTGGGCATTTATTAGAAACTATCGCTTCGGCCTTTTGCTCTTTCTTCGAGAATCTCCTTTTTCTTTTTTGTTATGCTCTTTTCTTGCCACGTCGAGATAGTGGTTGCCCCATTCCTAGGGTTTTCATTTTTTGATCCGACCCCCTTCTCTCTTATTTGAGGAACTGTCACTCAATTGATTTTCTCACAGGGGCCTTACGTTTGATCTGGTAGACTCTCCAGGTGACAGTCAAAGTAGCCTTTAGTAAAGGAGCGAGCAATTTCCATCCTTAATCCAAGAAGACTTTACTTTGGACCGTAATGTAGGCTAGGTAATGGGTGATGAATGAAGGGGTATCCAGGCTCAAACGATGTTTTTTAGGGTGATAGTAACCAGAACCACCTTGAGTAAGCTTTTGCTGCTTTGTTCCCTTTTCTTTTTCGGATATCGCCATTTCCTCTTGAACTTGTTTAGACTAAGCAATCTTCCCTGACCTGAGGGGACTTTCTATGGGTTGTAATGTGGCCAAGTTGCGGGTTTTTGAAGGAAAGGGTATTGTTGGCTCAAAGCGTGATGTAGTCTCTAGGGTTACTGGTGATCACCTTTTCAAGTCTTTTCCTTTTGTCTGCAGGCTTCTTTCTCTATCTCCCTCCTTTTTTTCTCTTTTCTCTTCTTTGTATGAATTTGTGCCCATATAAGGCTCATCATTTCCTTTAGTTTCTACCCCAGTATTATTGCTTTCACAATCTATTGACTTTCAAGAGGCATTAATCGTTATTTCATTTTCATCATTTTTCTTCATCATCATTATTTTTTATTTTATTTTATTTTTTTTGGAGTATTGCCTTGTTTCTCTCCTTTCTCAGTGTAGGAAGGGGCCTTCTTTCTCTCCATGCTCCTTTTTGTCACTTTTTCCTCCGAGTTTACTTTTGCCCATTGCAGGGAGCGATCACCAATGTGGGTTTTTCGAAGGAATATAATTTGGCTCAAAAGTGGTTTTTCAAAGAGTGTTCTTTTAACTGTATGGTAGCAGAATAGATAGCTCCTCTTTCTTTCAGACAAGATTGCTTAGACTATGAAGTTCAGTTTTAGAGCTTTTGGTGTTATCCTTTGAAACAAACAGGAGTTAGCTTAACTTTCTGTTACTTGCACTTGCCCCAGTGTGAGGGGTGGTTCCTGGTTAGGGTGTTCAAATGAAAATTACTTGTGGCTCGAGTGGGCTGACTAAGGGAGTTATGTTTGCTATTCCAGGGATTTTGAAATGAGGACTTCTCTTCCTTTCGAGAGTCTAACTACCGACTGCTTTGCCATGGCGTCCTTCAAAAGCCACCTTTTTTGTGACCCACTCCCTTTCCTTCCTTTTGCTATCTTTCTTTTGGAACAGAAATGGTCCCCCCAGGCGAGGATGCACGTACCATCCCTCCTTTCAAGTTAGGGCATAACAACAAGAAAGGGAAATTCTGAGAAAGAGCAAGTACCAAAGATGATAAATGCAAATTTCAACTTCTTTCATTTCAAAAGTTCTGTTTAAATGATGAGCTCTTGATTAGCAAAAGATGAAAGTAGAGTTAACAAAACAAAGATTAACAGGAAAGTAAAGATAAAGTTTGGTAGAAGGACATCCCTTTGGTAATCACTGCTTCAGTTTCCTTAGGATATGATGTGGATGCCGATGGGTTCATGACAGGCCCTTTGAAAGCCATTAGTTGTATGAGTTTGAACATTTCGTCTATTTTCGCCTTCATTTCATTCACTTCTTTACGTGTCACTGAACTGTTCTATTGATCGGGAATATTGCCTTTGCTTGACATTTGTGCTGTTCTTTATCGGATATGGATTGGCATTCGGAGGACGGGGGTCACTCGTGTTCCTCGTCTTCCTTTCCTTGGAGCAATGGTGACCTACAATGCAAGCAGTCTCACCAAAGCTATGGCTAGTCTTTTGATGAGATGGGGGAAGAAAAGAAAATAAATAAATAAATAAAACAAAACAAAAGGGGTTCTATGTTAGGTTCTTGATTTGGAAAGGTTTTATACGATGCATGGCCTAAGGATGCCCCTGTCTTTTGAGGGGGAACTAAACATGGTACATTGGCTCATGTCTGGAGATAGGGGATTGCCCTTGCATGCAAATACTATACATGCCCCTGTTCATCCATTCATTCGTACATTCATTTGACAATAAGAATGATTTTATTAAGATGAATTCTTTTTGGTACATAAAATTTCTCAAAAATACATAGAAATGGGGAGGGGGAACATCTTCGTTGGGACTTCCACCTATTCTATATTTACATCATAGAACCCTAAACTACTCTTGAGCCTCCAGATCTACTTTGTTAGTAGGAGCCCTTGATTTGAATTGCTCTCTTGTCTTCTTGGCAACCCTATCTTCATGAGCGAAGAGGGATTGGGGCCCCTCCTTATGAGATGACTTCGATGCATGCCATGAATCCTTAGAGTCTCGTAGTACCCTTAGGAGTTTTGGGTTGGCTTGAATTAGACGAGAAGGTCTTTGAGCCTTTCTCTAGGGGTTGATTGGATGCATGAAGTTGCAATGACTCGAGTTACTTTGAGAACTCTTGTCTTGAAGTGAGTTCCGATGCATGAGCAGTTATGATGCATGTACTTAGAGGCAGCAAGAATTAGACAACATAATAGTAGGGATTAGAAAAAATTTATAAGAGAAACATAAAGCGGTCGCCCTTTCCTCCTTGATTTTAAAATTGACGCGTGTGTCCTAAATTCTAGTACAGGTTCGACTATGCGTGGGGTGCTATATAAGCATGAGGTTGGGGTAAAAAGCTCGGTTCCCGAATCTTCAAACCTCCGGCGTCCACCCCTGAAAGGGTGAACTCCATCTTTGGTTGGTGGTTCGAGTCAGGGAACTATCAAAAGACTGTAGGCTAAGAAACTAACACAGCATCCGCCCACAGTCAATATACTGTTCCCCCTTCTATCTAGAAGGGTAGTAACCAGGTAATACATGTAAGATGCAAATGCAAGTGAGCGCACCAAGTGTGTGTGGAATTTTCAAAAATAGAGGAAAGAACCCAACAACACACATCATATCCTTCCATTCATTCACATACATGGCAATAAATGAGACATGAAACAAAAATGTGAATAAAGGTCCACCTACAAAAGACAAATGCAAAGAGTTAGTAGCTTTTTGAAAAACTCAATGCAAGGTAAAATGGATGGTCAATGGAAAAGCATGATTATAGGTAATGAATGCAAGCGATGACACTTAATTGAAAATCATTTTGGAAAATAAGGTTCGTTTTGGAAACTTGGAAAAATTTGATGAGTGGATAAAACTCAAACAAAGTAACTGGAGATTCTGGATGAGTGAAGGGTGAAGAGACATGTTAATGGCCTAACCCTCTAAGTAATCCCCAGTGGAGTCGCCAGCTGTCGCGCCCCAATTTTTGGGTGTCCAAGGTCCTTTCGGCTCAGAGACCCTAAAGCACGGAACTCTGTCACTAGAACTCATCCTCCTAGAAGGACAAGTGCGACTAGGTTAGAAAATTTGTTTGACTAAGGGCTTTTCAAATAAATAGGAGTCGCCACCTAACTTGATTAAGGTAAGTTAGGGCACCTAAAACTAAGTGTTAATCCGAAGATTAAACTTAAGGTTCTTGGAAAAGGTTTTGAAAACTCCCTCAAGAGAGGGTTTTTAAGGAAATAGGTTGTTGGGCAACCTTTGGAAAGATTTCAACCCTTTTGGAAAATAACTCCATTTTGGTCATTTGAAAACAGAAATCTATGGTTCGGGAGCTGGTTACGTGTAGGGAAGATATCCTAAGATCATCACCCTACCCCGCCCTTTCGGTACCTACATGTCTAATCACCCTTTGTTCACTCACTAGAATAACCGGTTACCATTGTCCACTTAATATCCACTTTAGAATTTTGAAAACGGGGTTTAGTCATCACTTTTCAGATGGATGATGCATGATGCAAGTTTTTGGAAGAAGTTTGAAAATAATAAGGGTTTTGAAAGAGTTTGGAATAGGAACTTTGAATCGATTAGAATTTTTGAAAAAGGGATTGGAGTTGGAATAAAAGTTATGGCCGCACCATTTTAGGTTACCTACATATCTCATTTGGTGAGAATCAGGTCAACCGTAGTTCGGGCAAGAGCCCGAAAGAAAATAGGCGCATTAGGGCCTTCGGAAGGTTTGAAGACACTTTGGGATCTTTGAAAAAGTTTAAGACACTTTGAGGTCTTTGGAAAAGTTTAAGACACTTTGCGGTCTTGGAAGTTGAAGACTCTTTGTGGTCTTAGAAGCTGAAGACTCTTTGTGGTCTTGGAAGTTTTGACTTGAAATTGGATGGTGAAGTGTTTTGAAAATGTTTTTGGGTCAACTTAAGGGAGTTTTAGAAAAATGCTTTGGCAGGACTCAAGAGAACTTGGAAATATTTTTGAAGTCTTGTTTTGAAAACCTTGGAGGCATGATTTTAGAAATGTTTCGATGAATTAATTTTTGAAAGCAGTTTTTGGAAATGGCTGAAGGTTTGGAATCCTAATATGGACAACCTTAGAGGTTGTTCTTGATTTATCACTTGTTCCTGGAATCCCTAACCATGAGGGGGCCAGAGACACCTTAGGTTTGTGACCTTTTGAAAATATTTTTGGAAATGCCTTGAAGATGGAGTGTAGGAACATTTGAAAAGTTTATGGAGTTGGTTTCTTTGAAATCAAGAGAGTAGGAGGGGGTTTTGGAAAAATAAGTTATAAGAATAGTTTGAAAATTGAATGACCATTTAGAAAGGGGTTCAAGAATTGGAACCTTGAAGTATACTAACCTAGGTTGGGTTGGCCTAGGGTTAGGGGTAACCTAAGGTAAACTAACTTGGGTTAGGTTAACCTAGGGTTAAGATGACCTATGCTTAATTAATCAAGGTTAGGTTAACCTAGGGTTAAGGTGACCTAGGGTTAAGTAACTAGGGTAGGGTTAACCTAAGGTTAGGATGACTTAGGGTTAGGTTAACCTAAGGTGGGTGAACTATGGTCAAGTTGACCTAGGGTTGGACTACTAGGGTCAAGTTAACCTAGGATAGGTCAACTAGGGTCAAGTTAACATAAGGTGGGGCAACTAGGGTCAAGTTAACCTAGGGTTAGATTGGAGAATGGTTTTGAAAGTTGTTTTGATGCATTCTTGGAAAGAGTTTTAAAAAACAAAACGTGTTATGTAACAGACTTTGGTTGGCAATCTTTTTGAAGATCATTTCCCTGAAAATTTTGACTCTAGCCAAGAGTATGGTTTATATGGTTAGTGTTTAGAAACCATTCCAAGGAAGGTTTCCTCATGGCCATTATAACCATAACCTTGACAAGAGTGTAAAGGGTCCAAAAATCAACATGTTGATGGTAACTTTTTAAGGCACCATTTTTAATGCAAAGATGGAGAGAATGAATTTTTGAAGATCATCTTTGGAGAAGGATTTTGAAAACAATTTTTCAATGGAACCATTCCATCAAAAGAGGGTTCATATGGCCAAACAAAAGGGAGACCACTTAAGAGAGGGTTCCATGGGGTCATTCCAACCGCTATACTTAAAAGAATAGAAATCTTGAAAATTAGAGAATTAGAGAGCAACCCTTATGCAAATTAAAATGTCATGACAGCAAAAGGAGAGTTAGGGGTTTAGTAGGAGGTCTTCTAAGGCATAATTTCTAAAATCCCATCCTACACTTCAAGGGGCCAACTCTTGAAACAATTTTTAAAAGAAATATAGAGCTTGGAGATGGCATGAAAATAAGAGCAATGTAAGCATTGTAGAGTATGACAATAAGCATAAAACGAAGCCAAGCATGCAAAACATGATCAAAATAGTAACGTGCAAAGGGGTCATGATCACATATAAGGCTTTTAGGCTACACCACATAAACAAGGGGCTCCTAGGCCATACCATCTTAAAGTAGGCTAGTGAGAGATCCCCCTACATGGTGGCTCTCACTTGCTTTCCTCTAGGCATGATCTAAGAGCCCTCTTGACTTAAGCATGCAAGAAATGGGGGTTAAAGATGGGGATTAAAATAGAGAATAGCCTAAATAGGCTAGGAGGGAGAAAAGAAGAGTGGGGGAAGACACAAATATAAAAGAGATACCACCTTTTGCCTTCAACACACTTGTGGCCTTCCAAGGATGCTTTGATTAGAGCTTGAATGACTTCAAGAAGGCTTAGAGGGCTAGTAGGGAGTGTTTGATGATGTATAAGGCTTTATATGTGAAGTATATAGGCTTGGGGATGATGGAATCTAGCCTAAGTGTTGGAGGGGTGGAATATATATGAGGATTCGAGATTTTGGAGCAGTTTCAGCAGAGCTTCACATCAATTTCGGAGATGAAATATGCAAAGGGGTGGCCTGGTATTATAGGCATTTTGGAACAGACGTAGCGCATGTAGGACATGCGCAGGTACTGTTCCATTGCCAGAATGACACGTGGCACCCTGTGTACTGGATAAATCTCAACTATTGATCGAAAGTTGGTCGATCTAATCAAAATTTGAGCGCATGTAGCATACACTCCATCACCGGGAAGGTTCGCCCAAACTTTGGCTCGATAATTATAAGTCAATCGGGAAGGTTTCGGGGCAATCAGTCGCACTCGGGATGTTCTCCCAGGGCTTCCAGCTAATTTTCATGCTTTCAGGAAGTTTGAATTATGTTTGGAAGCATGGGATATTATCTTGGGAAGTGTGCCAAAGAGGTCACTTTTGCGGAGCGTCTGTGATATGCTCCGGGGGTGTTTGAAAGTGGCTATTTTCGTTTCATGTGATCAAGGCCTTCGGGAAGCGATCCATTTGATCGGACCATACCGATGGAAACTACTCTGGAAATACTTTCGGAAATTCCCAGATTTACGCATTTCTCAAGTCATTTGACGGTGCGTTTTGATTAGGGAATTGGAGAAAAAGTCAACCTTGGCGGAGCGTCTGCGAGATGCTCCGGGGGTTGTTGAAAGTTATAGTTTCCGCACCATACGATGGAGGGCTTCAGGAAGTGATCTATTCAATCGAGTCATATTAATGGAAAGATCTATGGACAAGCTTTCGAGAATTTTTTTATTTACGCATTTCTCAAGTCAGTTAATGGTGCATTATAACCAGAGAATCGGGGGAAAAGACAATTTAGGCAAAGCGTCTGTGAGACGCTCCAGGGAAATTTTATCGAGTCATGTGAGTTTAGTGTCGTAGGGTCCTCCTTGGGTTAAACAAGGGCGTGTGGTGAAACCCTCTGCTCGAAATCCCAAGGCCGGTGCTGTTTCGAGGCATATTTAGGCTTCCAGGGGCAAAACGGTCATTTTGACCAGGATTGGCTGGAAATGGTCAGGAATGGTTTGGTGTGTTGTGTTAAGTGTGTAGGGTTGTTCAGGGATGGTTTTGGGAGAGTCTTTTACCGTTCGGCGGGGTTTGCGCAGTGTTGAGGTTTTCAAGGGTAAAATGGTCATTTTGACTGAAGTGGGCCAGAATAGGACCAAATTCGGACCAACTGGCGTGTGGGGGACTCCTAATGGTTTAACAACATTTTGGTAGGATGGACTTATCGGTTTAAGGGATTTTTAACTTTCTCAAAACGTGCCTGGAGGCCAAAGGGGCAGTTTTGGCCATTTTTCATCGAGTCGGGCTAGCAGGCACTGGTGTTGACCTAGGTGTTGGTTCCCGAGACCGCCTGGTCTCAGAAAACTACTTGTGCGGTGTTGGTCTCCAAGAACGCCCGTTCTTAGAGAACTACCTGTAGGGGGGTGTTGGTTCCTAAGAACGCCCGGTCCTAGAAAGCTACCTAAAAGGGTGGTGTTGGTCTCTGAGAACGCCCGGTCTCGGAGAACTACCAAATGACGGACATTCTACGTTGGCGGGTTAGCAGGTGCCAGAAGTGAACCATCTAGAATTTGATAAGGTGTTGGTCCCCGAGATTGCCTGATCCCGGGAAGCTACCTGGATGGCGTTGGTTTCCGGGACCGCCCGGTCCGGAAAGCTGCCTGGAATAATGGTGCTTATGGCTCTAGCAGGTCCTTGTGGGCCCGAGAAGCGACCAGTTAATTGGATTGGAGATTGTAAGGCTTATCTTGAACCTGCATGTGTTGTAATGTTAGAAACCGAATCCGGTCGGGCCGGAGATTGTCAAGCGGACAAAAATGGGGTGCTTACCAACAGTAGTTAAGGGGATGGCAGAAAAAGCGGCAGGGATCGAGGGTAGCAATGCCGGGTACTCGCTAATCTTGTGCCGACCTCCCTCTATCTTCTGCACAGCGAGAACGAGGGAAGCAACTTCGTGTATTGCCATAAAAGATTGGTACCAAACTGGGTATCCCAGCAAGATGTGAGCAACTCGCCCGATTCTGGCTAACGCTCCTTCGCCCTTGTATGCTTAGGTAACACCTAAAGCATTCAGGTTAACCCCTAGGAGTTCAGTCTCCTTGTCTTTGACACCAAAATTTGTTGCACAAAAGAAATAAAAAGGTAATGAGTCAGAAATAGACGAAATTTCAGGCAGATAAGAGGAAAAGTTTGTACCATATCAAGGAAGAGGTGATCGACCTATTTTCTACAGGACCCTAAGGCATCGTGCTGGTAGGGCTAACTCTACTGGGATATCCCTAAATTCCCAAGGACCACTCACCCTAACTATGATGTCGTCAATCCCCTTCCCCGAGCTTGGAAGAAATTGAACCAACTCTCTAAGGCCAGTCCTAGCCCTAAAGTAATATCTATAGTGGTCTGACCGGGCACTGTTCACCTCTACTGCCAAGTAGCAGTAATCGAACTCGTGAAGCCCCAAGTTCAAACCTAACCGTTTGTTCAACTCAACCACTCCCATCATTATCCTATAGCCATTTGGTGCGAGCTGGATTGGAGTGATTTCGTAATGGTTGAGGATTTCAGTTAGAAAATGGTGAATGGGAAAGCGGAGTCCTCCCTCCACAATGGCAACAAGAGGGAAGGGAGTCCCCTTCTCAGTTACTACCCAACCATCGTCCTTAGGACCGATCAACCTATGTCTACACCTGCCTAAAAATTGTATCGGGCCTTAAACGAAGCAATACTATCAGAAGAGTTAAGCATACTCCTAAGGCACGAACCCATTATGGATCGGGGACAAAGAGTTATAGGGTTTCCTAACCGAAGACGCAAGAAATGAATGAAAAGAAAGGAAGAATTTACAGAGTTGCTATCCTCACAAAGGAGATAGATGCAGAGTTAAGGATTGCTCTGCGTTCAATAGGTAGTCACAACTCCTTTGTCTGTTGAGATGGCGGCAATGGGTTCGAGTTACTCAATTGTCACGTCTCATTAAAAGACTTCTGATGGATGACGTTATGCATCGAATAGCATTGATACACCAGCCCCAACCCCCTACCAAAGGGTGTTAGGGCTACGAGGCAATTGTGGGTCAAGAAACTCTAGCCCAATCTATCAAGGCAAGTGTAAGCACCCCATTTTTTACCGCTCGGCAGTCTACGCTCCGTCCAGACTTGTACTCAAGTCAATATGGACATATTCCAATCAAAACCAACTCTCTAAGTCTAAATCCCATCTGTCCATTGCTTTGCGGGCCCCACAGGGCCCAAATAGAGGCAAAATACCTAAAATGCCCTTAGGGGCATTGTCCATTCCAATTCCAATCCCTCTCTCGAGACAGTTGATTCCTCGAGACGGTAAATCTACTCTAATCAGGCACGTCTTTTCGATGATGATAAGTCCCCTTTTCAATTCCAAATTAGGCACGTCTTTCCGAAGATGATAAGACCCCTTTCCAATTCCAATCCCTCTCTCGAGACAGTTGATTCCTCAAGACGGTAAATCTACTCCGATCAGGCACGTCTTTCCGAAGACAATAAGACCCCTTTCCAATTCCAATCCCTCTCTCGAGACAGTTTATTCCTCGATACGGTCCGGCACGTTTTTTGAAGAAAATCTCTTCGAAACGATAAGTCCCTTTAAACTTGTCGACTAGGACGAGACCCCAAGTCCCCTAAATGGTAGAACGGTCCACCTTTGGCACCTGCTAGCCCACCAATGCAGAAATGTCTGTTTAGGCACGCTTTTTGAGAAAGTTGACTTCTCAGGTGCTAAGTCCCTTTAGCAGCTTCCCGAGATCAAGCAGTCTCGGGAATGATCGCGAACCGTCAAAGTAGCGAAAATACTCGCATACATCGCAACCGTCAAAGTAGCAAAAATACTCACAAACAGGTCGATATAGGGAATTGCCAACAAACCCCTGTATCACATGACTGCCGTCAGAGTGGCGGAAACACTCAAAACCCAGGTCAACACTAGTGCCTGCTTGCCTACTTCGGTGAAAAATGACCAAACTACCCCTTGGGCCTTTTCCAACACGTTTCTCGAGACCATACCTGAGTCTTCAAGAACAGTGAGTCCGACCATCTAAGATTGTCTTAAAAGCAATCCGGCATGATTAGGTGCCTTCTAGTCAGTTTCGGGCCAATTCCGAGACTTTCCGGTCAAGATGACCATTTTGCCCCTAGGCATTCGAATGTCCTGGGAACCACATCGGCTCTAGGCATCAAACCAGTAACCTTCCGAGAATACTTCTTATAGTATTTTCAACCTCCCTTCATCCTTTCCAGATCATTCTGAGTCAGTTCCGGCAAACCAGGTATAAAATGACCGTTTTGCCCCTGGTAGCGCGGTCTCCTTTTCCGACCACACCGGCTCTGGGTATCAAACCGGTAACTTCCCGAGAATGCTTTTTATAGTATTCTCAACAGTTCTTTATCCTTTCGGATCATTCTAAGTCAGTTCCGGCAAAATCGGTGCGAAATGACCGTTTTGCCCCTAGTGGGCCGGTCACCTTTTTCGATCACACTGGCTCTGGGAATCAAACCGGCAGCCTTTGGGAACATTCTGAATAATGTTTTCAAATCTCGAGTCTTCTTTTGGGACAGTCCGAGTCCGTCCCAGTAGCTTTCCAGCCCGATTGACCGTTTTGCCCCTAAAGGCCCGATCAACCCTTCCAACACATCTTATCCTCAATTTTCAATTCAAATACCTCCGGGACACTATTCTAAGTGGTCCTGCTCTTTTTCAGCCTTCCGGGTCATTCCCGGCCTTTCCAAATCATTCCCAGACTTTTCGGAGTCACTCCTGGTGAAGCCAGGCTTAAAATTACATGGTAGTCACTAGTACAAGCGCCCAAATCTAGTCAAAGATACGTTGCTTGCCGACTTACAAAGTTTCCTAACTGGATGGCGCCACTAGCAATGGCGCCATGCCAAGAATTGGCCTGGTGCCACTAGGAGTGGCGCCAAGAAGCCACTGCAATAGGCGCCAGGTCTATTTCATGTCTATAAATACAGAGCCTCCTCCAGCGTGAAAGAGGTCTACAAACTCAGTCTAAAAACACCAATATTCGATATACAGAGCTCGTACACTCCCAAAACCCTAGCTTCCCTAGGTTTTCCAAACCCTAGCCACCATACACAAACCCTAGCCTCATATACACTCCTATACACTCTCATACACTTATACACTAGCTTCCAACCCTCCTTTGAAGACTTTGATTGCTACAACAACGAAGATTTGAAGACCGAAGATGAGCCCTCGAAGATCAAGACTGAAGTGAAGTGAAGACCGAAGAAAAGCAAGGCGCGCAAAATAAACAAGACATACGGTAGGCTTTCTCTTTAAGTTTCTGCACTCCCCCCTCTCTCTTCTCTCTCTTAACCCACTTAGGTTTTCTCTATTTTAATCCCCCATCTCTTCCCCCCCCCCCCCTCCCCCTTTCTTTGCATGCTTGAAACAAGGAGATTCCCGGTCCATATGTAAGATTAGACTATTGGAGGGTCACCGTGTCGGGGGCTTTCCTTTAGGCTAACCAGAGACCACGTGGGTTTGGCCCCCTTGATTATGTGGTGAAACCTTAACCTTGTATGTTCACGACCCCAAATTTGCATTGTGCATATCATTATCTTGCATTCTTCCAAAAATCGTTTTCAAACTCGTTTTTCAAAGCTTGCATTAAACTTGTTTTCAAAAGTGCATCAAAATCTCCTTTTTCAAAACTTGTTTTCAAAATCACAATCCTAGGGTGATTCTAGCCTTTCCGTGGCTAGGGTTGCTTTAGGAAAGTGTTACATTTAAAAGTGACTTTCATGGTCTGTATTTTCAAACCTTTGTTATTTTCAAAACCACTTTCCTAAAGTGGTTCTAGCCTTCTTATGGTTAGAATCGCTTTAGGAAAGTGAGACATTTTTATGCCTTCTAAAAACTCTCTTTTCAAAAGTCTCTCTTCCTAAAAATCTCTTTTTCAACATACTTTCCTAAAACTCTCCTTTCCAAAGTTGTTTTCAAAAACTCTCTCCAAAAATCTATTTTTCAAAACTCCCTTTTTGAACTCCTCTCCAAAATACTCTCCCCAAAATCCACTTTCTAAAAACGCTCCCTAAAAGTCTTTCCACAAACTCTCTCCAAAAATCTTCTACCAAAAATCTTTCTAAAAACTCTCTTCCCAAAATCTTCCTTCTAGAAACTCCCCTCTAGGATTTTCCTTCTAAAATCTTCGTTTCCAAAAACTCTTTCCTTAGAGCCCAAGTCAAGCCCTAGAGCTAACAATTAGGAAACCCTAATTTTCTTCCCAAAAACATGGTTTCAAACTTACCTTAAAACCTAGGTTTCCAAAACCCCCTGTTTTCTACATCAAAATTACATATTTTCAAAACCTCTTTTTTACGTCAAAACTATAGTCTTCCAAATCTAGGGTTTCTAAAACCTCCCTCTCCAAATCCTTGTCAAATCCCATCTTCCCTTGTAGGAAACCAAATCCTATCTTCCCTTTAGGAAACCAAATCCAATCTCCCGTTTAAGAAACTAGATCATATCCTCCATTTTTGGAAACAAAATCAAACATTCTCTTTTAGAAACAAAATCTAATCCCTTGTTTTAGGAAATAGGAATCTTAACTCTAGTTTTCAAAACTTGAACATAAAAATCTTTTCTAAATTTTAAAACTCAAAATCCAAATCTTTCCTAATTCAACTCTTTCCTAATTCTACCTCTTTTCCAAATCTTAACTCTCCAAATCTAGGTTTTCCAATCTTTCCTAAACTCAAACCTTTCCTAGTCTCAGGATCTTCTAAAACTCTGAAACTTTCCAAATCTTAAACTTTCTACATTTCAAATCTTTCCAAATTCAAAGCTTTCTAAATTCAAAACTTTCTTAAGTTAAATCTTTCTAAACCTAAGTCTTTCTAAATTCTAAACTTTCCTAAAACTTCAAATCTTTCCTAATCTAAAACTTTCTTAATTTAAAGCTTTCTTAAGTTGAAACTTTCTTAATTCAAACATTTTCTAAATCTTTTCTAATTTAAAATTTTTCTAAAATTCTAAGCTTTCCAAATTCAAAACTTTCTTAACTTGAAGCTTTCCAAATTCTAAACCTTTCTTAAACTAAACTTTTCCTAATTCAAAACATTTCTAAATTTAACACTTTCTTATTTCAAAACTTTCCTAAAATAAAACTTTCCTAATTCGAAACTTCCCTAAACCAAAACTTTCCTAAACGGAACCTTCTTAAAGTGACACTTTCCTAAAGCAAAACTTTCCTAATTCGAACCTTGCCTAAATCTAATATTTTCTAAAATTCTTTCAAGTCAAGTTGAATCTTTCTTAAACCCTTCTGAGTCAAGTCTTTTTTAAGTCTCATCTCTTTCCTAAGTCTAGGTTTCTTAAACCTCCATCTTTCCAAAACAAGTCTAAATCTTTCTTCCAAGTTCTATATTTCCAAATCAAAATCCAATCTTTTCAATTCCAAATTTCAAATTCCAATTTCCTATTCTAAGTTCAAATCAAATCTTTTTTCTAAGCAAAATCTCTTTCTTCCAATCCAACCTTCTATTTTCAATCAAACTCTTGTCTGAACTACGACTGACCTGATTCCTCCAAAAGGATACGTAGGCAAC
The DNA here is from genome assembly GCA_033060915.1 of Euryodendron excelsum. Classification (NCBI taxonomy): domain Eukaryota; kingdom Viridiplantae; phylum Streptophyta; class Magnoliopsida; order Ericales; family Pentaphylacaceae; genus Euryodendron; species Euryodendron excelsum. The sequence continues at coordinate 15,130,599 of CM065391.1, forward strand.
CCTCATGAATACGGTCACAACATTTTTCAAATTTCCAATTCCACAACCTCTTTCAAATCTCTAATTCTACAATCTTCTTCAATCTCCAATTCCATATCTATTTCAAGTTTTCAATTCCAAAAATCTATTTTCAAATCTCTATTTCTAATTTTTCAAACTTTCCAATTTCAAATCTATCCTTTCAAATTTTTCTTCTAAAATCAAATCAAATTCTTCTTTTTAAATCTTTTTCCAAATCTATTTTCTAACTCTCTTCTATTGCACTTGCATATCATGCATCATGTTAGTTTCTATTCAAACATTCTTTTTCAAAGTGGATAGGATTGAACATTAGTTAGTTAAAGACTCTCATAAGTGAATTTAGGGTAAATAGACATATAGGTACCGCAAGGGCGGGGTAGGGTGATGGCTTAGTGCGTCTTCCCTACACGTAACCAACCTCCGAACCTAGAATCACTGTTTTCAAAGACCAAAACCGAGTTATTTTTCAAAAAGGGCTAAATGTTTTTCAAAGGTTGCCAAACAACCTGTTTTCCTAAAAACCCTCTCTTGAGGAGATATTTTCAAAATCGTTTTCCAATACCCTAAGTGTAGTTTTCAGATTATACTTAGTTTTTAGGTGACCTAACTCACCTTAATCAAGTTAGGTGGCGACTCCAAATCTTTTCTAAAAGCCCTTTATTCAAACCAATTTTCAATTCAAACTTAGTCGCACTCATTCTTCTAGGAGGGTGAGTTCTAATGAGAGAGTACAGTGTTTTTCCCGCTTGTGTGTATATTCCTCGAATGCGAAAAATCTGGGCGCGACTGCAGGCCCAATAAAGATTAAACAAATTTATTTGGGCCTGTAACAACCCAAATATCATCAATACAGCTCAGGCCCTTATTCTCGAGATTAACCCAAGTCACAAAACTTCTCAGCCCAAAGAGCTAGGGTACTCGCCAAGGATATCAGAGCACCCAATACTCGATTGTCAGCATTAAATGTTGAACAGAGCCGGATTTAATGTGAAAGAGATGCAGCACACGATGGCCATACTCACGTTCGGTCAGTCGAACTTGAGCATGGTGACAAAGGTGAGTTTATGTTCGATCAGCCAACTCTAGCCAGTATAAGCCTATAAGATAGGTCATGATTACCGGAGTAAGCTTAATAGAAAGCGCTACACTATAAATACTAACGCCTCAAGAAGTAAGGTATGGACAATGAGATTCAAGCATATGCAGTCTTTATTCATTTCATTCTGTAGGAAAATTGCTAACTTAATCGTCGGAGTGTGATCGGCCCATAGAGGGTTGATTCGTTCTAACTCCTTTATCTCCTTACAGCAAGTTAGTGTTGTGTGATATTGGTTCGAGTGATTGGGCAAGCCTTCCAAAAAATCTCACTTATAGTTACAACTAATAAAATCAATGCATTCTATTATTGTTTAATAATACTAGGGGAGATTTCATTGTTTTTTTTCTTCTTTTTTTTTCTAAATAATAAAATTTTCATTTATTCATTGGACTGATGGGATCAATGTTTTAGACAATATGTACAAATAGTTGATCAAATTATTTTTACAAATATTAATATCAAATTATTAATTTTAAAGTTGATGGGGTTTAGTGAATTTTTTTTAAGTTGATGGGGCTTAGTGAATTTTTTTAACTGTTTATCTATGAACTCATGGTTTAGGTCGGTTAATTATCGCGCGTTTGGTCGGCTGCTTCCTCTAGTCACTCCTGGCCGTGGGATTTCCCGTGGACGCACCAAAGACTTTAGAGTCAGATTATTACCGTTCGAAATGTGTTTAAATGAAATATTTATTAACACTTTTAATTATAATAATATTATTATTAAATTATTTTAGTAAATTTTTTATATAATTTTTTTAAAAAAGTAACATTTTTTATAATAATTTTTTTTTCTGCCACAAGAAAAAAAAAATGTTTTGTGTCTCACTCAAAAACTCGAGGTCAAGAACAAAATTTCACAAAACTTACTCTGGCCAGTCAGGTCTTTGGTCAGTCAACTTACCCCCCACCGCCACAACACGCTTTGACCACACTGAATGGTCTGTCCTATCGTGTTGGCATAATCCTAAGGCGGAAGATTTATCTTTGATCGTAATTCCAATGTAAATGATCTGTTCTTTTATCAAGTATTGAATATTTAATTATTATTTTGAGGGAATTTAAAATTTAGTTTTAAGTTCGATGGGCATTTTATATAGTATAGGTACAACTTCTTCAATATCTACTCGTATATGGATTGTAATTCTTCTTATAAAGAGAATGTGTTTTCTTTTTCACGAGAAAAAAAGAGGTGTCTATACTTTATGAAATTTTCTTATGTACCCATGATCTGGTTAAATTTCAGCCCTTTCATCAACAAATGAAAAAATTTTTACCATTGGATGAGAATATTTGCAAAACGTGCATAGAATTCGAGATGGTTTTAGTGAAAAATAATTACTAAAAATGTGACTCATAATCATAAAAAATGAAACTATAGTTACTCATAATAACTATAAATGTAACAAAAGAATAGTTTTTTAGATCATAGTTATCAAAAAACTCTTTTCAAGATTTTTTTGAAAACTCACTTCCAGAATAGAGACAAAACAATTATGAAATTTTAAAGAAAACTTTTAAAAATGATTTTGAGACATTTCCGATACCCTGACATAATTTAAACAAAAATTTGTCAAAAACTCTTTAAAATATATCGTGAAAATTTTCTAAAAACTCGTTTATCATAATTTTTAGTATTTTTCATGTTTTCAAATCTTACTATATTACGTAATATTTTATTTTTAATAAAATTTTATAGCTATCATACAATATTTGTATTCTGCTTGATCATAAAAATATTCTAAATACTTTATACTGTTTTTGTTAGGATTTTTATTTCTTTTTATAAATATTATATTTAATTTTTTATTACCTAGCTTTCCTATTTTTCATAATATTTTTAGGTCACGTTTTTTGCTTCGGTTTTTTTTTTTTTTTTTTCTGTTGCTTTGACAAGTTAGCAACTATGTTCAAGACCAATCCAAAAACTGAGAATGACAATTTTAAAATTGCTTATCCAAGGACGGAGGGTGGCTGAGGTACTGTTATAAGAGCCGTTCCAATCAAATAATGTAGTGGCATTGTTGTACTTAATATATATCACAAGTACGGGCCCTTCTTTGGGTCTCGCTTAGGCAATTTGCCAATTCTGCACATTGCTAATGGAGCCCCATGTAGGCTTGGCTAGGTTTGGACTTGGGCTTAGATGGGCCTTGGGCTTGGATTTGGCCTCGGGCTAGAGGTATTGGGCTTGGGGGTAGGCAAATGGACTGAGTGTCTCATTTTTATTATGTTTATAAAAAATTAATTTCTTAATTACGACTTTTGGGCCAAGCTTTGGGCCGAATTATTAGGTCAGGCTATTAGCCGGGCTTACAAACATAGGTCTAAGCCCACCAATAAGAGGTGCAAGCTTGGGCTAGGCTGGGCTTATAATGGGCTCTCGCCGCCGGCCGAATCACTTTCCTACCTCCATGTGCCAAATGGGGGCCGACAAGCCCTGCATGTGTGCTGATTCAGCACATTCATGTGTGCAAACACAGACCATCTTTTTTAGATCCTTTTTAACTTATGCAATAACGATAACTCCTTAGTGTTCCTTTGGTTTGAAAATACCCTAAAACAATATGAATGACCTAGGAGGCCACCCTATGGTTACTCTGGAACAATCTCTCACTTATATTAAAATATTAAACTACACTGATTTACTTTTAAAAAGTGAAAAGCTTAAATAAAACAAATCAAAATTTAAAAATAAAATTAAAATTTTTAGACAAAATTAGAGGGTTAAAGTGATTATTTAGTCAATTCCTAACTCTTGTAGATTTAGTTCGCTAGGGACAATTGTGACAAAGGTTCAGTTTTTGTTAAGCATTACATTACTGTGATGACTCCCCTTGTCTTCTTAAGTTCAGAATTGCTTGCCATGATACTTAACAAAGATACCCTAACGCCAATTACGCTTTGGGCATCGGATGGGTGTGTTTTGATTTTGAAGTTTAGGCATTTCCTCTAAGACCAAAAGGTGACTCATCTATATTTGTTTAATTGATACAGTAGGAGGATAAGAAAAAGGAGCTGAATCTTCAAACAAAACAGAGGGATTTTCTTGGCATGTGCTTTCCAAAATCTAGGCTAGTTATGATGGCTAGTTATTCTTAATGTAAAAATTTTTCGGTATCCTCTAAAAACTGCTATGCGATTCGACTTCTTCTCTGTATATTTTTGCATTTCTAAACACAAGCGAGTCTCATATACATCAATTAATATGGATTCCAATACCTTGTGCAATGGCGGCTCCTGATTTTTTTTTTCAATGGGGTTGTTTTGATGTTTATTTAAAAAGTATTATATTATATTAAGGGAGCTAATAGTTACAGGCCGTTATTTGTTCTTCTATAACCTTTTCACTCATATGAGTGGGCCGAATTGTAAAAAAGAGGTTATAAAAATGTACAAAATAAGTGTTTAATAATTTCCTATATTATTTACGTATATTTCAAATATAATAGTTCTTTATCTGTACAAGTTCCTAGATATTTAGACTGCTTTTAGAGGAAAAAAAAAAAAGGTTACTCGAATTTTTTCTTATCAAAATATAACGGCCTTATTTACACAGACATTTTAATGGGGTCAAGCTATATTTTTAGGGGGGTCAGGTTATATAAATACTAAATTTGATGAGAAATATCACATATAGTAAGGAATATTTTAAACATCCAATGGGTTTAATTGACCCTACCATCCATAACATGACGTCACCCGTGATTTTGTGTCTAGAAGTAAGAAAGTAACCAAGCCTAATAATTGAAGATGGAATGTGTGGCTTACCTACATCCACTGTGGGCCTCTCATCCTGAATATTTTCCCCATGGTTTTGGCGCTTTAGATTACAACTGTCCTTTTGTCAATGGCACCTTTTCTCGGAGGTAGGCGAACGTAGGATGGTGAGGGGGCAAAAGAAGTGGAGGCTTCTTTGCTGGGTGATTTTCAGAGAATGCAAAACTACGGTTGAAAAGTGGTTTTTCAGTACAACACATAAAAAGGTAATCAAGATAAGTAGATCAGTTTTAGTTATAAGATCAGTTCAAGTGATAAATAAATTTTTGTTTTGTTTTGTTGTTTTTTCTTTTTTTTTTTTCTTTGGCATGATATTGGTTACTTGTTTGTGTACCGTATCTTGAAATCCACTTTTGTACCTTAGTCATTACCAATTTTACCATGCAAAAACAAAGTACTGCACCAAATTTTCAATGAGATGGGACTATTTGTCGTCGGACAGGACTGATTTATTTTTCTCCGAAAAAAGAAGGAACAAAAAGAAGTGCTTAATTTTGTTTGGGTGGTGGACTTTCATAGTAGTTCAAAAGGCCTTGCCCATTTTGGTTTATCGATATTGGATGTTGTACAGGCTTTGTGGGCAATATGTTATCTCCTCTTGTGGGTTACGTGCCTTCAAATTAAGGCTAAATAGGTGCACATGTTAGTAGGATTCTATTAAATAAGAGTAAACACAATGTCGATATAATCATGGACTAAAGACAAGTATGTATTTCAAAATTTTGCCTTAAAATGCATGACTTCACTTAAAGCGAGTATTTTTCTAAATGTTAGTATTTTTCTATATACCATGGTTTTAACTCATGGTATATATATATTTTGTAATTTTAAACTTTTTCTACTAAAAAAATTGGTCATTAAAATAATTGACTCTCATTTATGTCTATTTTTAAGAAATTATGAAAAATGTTTAACACAATCACACTGTTGTTTTTCTATTTTTAAGAAATAAAATGTCCAGTATTTTATTGATAACAAACATTTTAAGTAATTACCATCTACCACGCTGCATATATGATAAATGTGAAATATAACTAGCACTAAATCATTTTGACATTAAATTATTATAGTTTTTTATAAAATGATAAGTTGGATGACTCTATTTGATCTCCATAGCGAAATTTCAGGGTCTGTCACTAAATATAACAATTATAAATATTCCTATATAGCATAGCCTAAGATGTTTAAAAAATAATTTCATTGGTACACCGATGACCAAAAGCCTAAGAAAGTGAAAGGAAAATGGAGAGTGAGTCAAACCCATGATGGATGACAGGCACACATGAAGACGCCTTATTACTAGACTAATCTTGTTCCTCAATTTATAAAAGAAACAAAATTCATCATAGTATATTAACTGTTCCTAAGAATTATAACTATAAGAATAATCAATAATTTCATTAATTTACACGTAAACTAATAGTTTGTATATATGTCTATATAAATAAGATTTTTATTTTTATTTTTTGGTTATGACTACCCTGGTGACCCCATCATGTAGTGGAGGATGCAAGACCGAATTCCTAATTGTAAAGATCTTTTCCTCCCCCTTTTTTTTCAATTTTTTTTATTTGATTCCATGTTTGAATATGAACTCATGGTCCAAGTCTCCCAAGTGCTGTTAGAGTGTTAATCAACGCGTGTTTGATCGGCTGCTTCCACCAGTCGCGCGTTTTTCTTTTTGTAACGAGGATGTGAGGGTCTATAAAAAGTTTTTTCCTTGCTTTCTGTAATGAGACTATCATATGTTTTCTTCTCCCCAAGAGAAAGAGCAGTGTATGTGTTGCTTGAAAAACTTTTTGAGTGTAAAATCAGGGACAAATACTGCGGTTTTGAGCAGTTTGGAATTTAAAACTTCAAAATGAACAAATTAATTCAGCCACTTAATAGCGTCCACTTCTGAACGTTGGTCCCGCATTGCACCATGCGACCTGTGTTTATGTGTGCTGCAAAGTTGCAAATAAATGAAAGGTTTTGTAACTTTTTATTTGGACAATGCCAAAACGCACAAACACTAATCACTTGACCTCAGTCAAAGTCAAGACCTCAAAATTCCACAAAACAAAACCGTTTCCAGTCAGGTGTTTGGCAGAAACAAGTCCAGTCAGCTCACCCCCAACAACACGCACAGCAATCTTCTCTCTCTAAATGCGTCACGTTTTCTCTCTCCTTTCTTTTAATTCCACTCTTCCTGAGTTCCTGTGTGTCTTTGCCCACCTCAGACAGATATTTGCAAACATGCATACATTTCTGATATACCCATACACAAAATAAGATAACCTACAGGCTTAAGATACTCCACAGCACAAGCCAAAATGAGAAGGTATGCAAACAACACTTCTCTACTTTTGTTCCTCTTCTTCCTCCAGTTGGTGGTCTCTGAACTGCCTTCAAACCAAAGAACAACCATGAAAAAGCTCTATGAGCTTCTCCAGAAGGACCAGAACAACACAGCTCAGGTTTCTTCTTTTTCGTGGAATCTCACCAAAGACCCAAATCCATGTTTATGGAAGGGAGTTTCATGCAGTCCCAACAACTCATCCATTACCCAACTCTCTCTTCCATTGTTCTCTGTCTCTACCTTGGATTTTCTTGGTGTTCTATGCCAGATTGATTCCTTAGAGGCTATTGATCTCTCCAACAACCACTTGAGCTCAATCCCTGATGGGTTCATGACTGGTTGTAGAAAGATCAGTGGGTTGAAACGGTTGAATTTTAGCAGGAACAGATTGTCTGGTCCATTGCCTACCTTTCATGGTTTTGGTATGTTGGAGTTCTTGGACTTGTCTTATAATTCATTGAGTGGAGCCATTGACTTACAGCTTGATGGGTTGGTTCGACTCAAAAGGTTGTACCTCGGCTTCAACCAGTTCAGTGGTTCTGTACCTACCCACCTTGGAAAACCCATGGTCTTGGAGGAGCTTGGGCTTTCTGTTAATCACTTTGAAGGTAAAATCCCTGAAGAAATTGCAAATTATTCGAATTTGATTTTCATTGATCTTTCTGTAAATGGGCTTTCTGGGTCTATCCCTGATAGATTCAGAGAGCTTTCCAAATTGCAATTCTTGATTCTATCTTCCAATCATTTGAGTGGTGGAATCCCAGAATTCATTTCAAGTCTCCAAACTCTCTCACGATTCGCGGCAAATAAAAATTATTTTTCTGGTTTTATTCCTCCTGGGATCACAAAATATCTCAGGAATTTAGACTTGAGTTACAATCAGTTGAACGGGTCAATTCCTGGACACCTTTTATCCCAATCAAATTTGCAGACTTTGGATTTGTCTTGTAATTCCTTAGAGGGGCCAATACCTGCAAATATGTCTCCAAGCCTGGTGAGGTTGAGATTAGGAAACAATCATTTGGATGGGACAATCCCATCTTCATCGTTTGGAAGCTTCCAAAAATTGACCTATTTAGAGCTGGACAGCAACAATTTGACAGGAATGATACCTCCTGAATTGGGTTTATGCCAGAGTTTAGCTCTGTTGAATCTAGCCAACAATCTCCTCACTGGTGTTTTGCCGGTGCAATTGGGTAATCTTAGCAATCTTCAGGAATTGAAGCTTCAAGGCAACACTTTGGTTGGGGAAATCCCTATTCAAATTACCCAACTACAAGGGTTGCGGAAACTGAATATCAGCTGGAATTCGCTGACCGGTTCAATACCTCCTTCAATTTCAAGCTTGCAGAGTCTTACCAACTTGGACTTGCGAGGCAACAAGCTCACCGGTTCCATGCCTGATTCCATTGGCAACTTGAACTCTCTCGTCGAGCTCCAGCTAGGGACGAACCAGCTCAGCGGGAAGATTATGTCAATGCCTATGAGTTTGCAGATTGCTTTAAATTTAAGCAGCAACCTCATTGAAGGGCCTATACCGGAAGCCCTGTCAAAATTGGCTGGACTAGAAGTTTTGGATTTGTCAAACAACAGACTTTCAGGCAGCATTCCAGAATCTCTGACTAAAATGGGAAGCTTGACACAATTGGTGCTTTCCAACAATCTGCTCTCCGGAGAGATTCCTAAATTTCCATCATACGTTACTGTCGATACAATTGGAAACAAGGGTCTTGTAAACGCTACATCCAACTCTCCCCCAGCATCTCAAAAGAGGAGAAAAACAGTCATTGTGGGAGTTCTTGTTGCGGTTGCTGTTGGTGTCCAGGCCATCAGCATAGTAATAATCATAGCCATGTCAATTTCCAGACGATTTTACAGGGTTAAAGATGAACAGATACAATCCGAAGAAGGTCTTTCTCGACCCCAGGTCCTCCATGGCAATCTTTTAACCGCAAATGGCATTCACAGATCTAATATCGACTTCAACAAAGCCATGGAAGCAGTGGTTGACCCATCAAACCTCACCTTGAAGACTAGGTTCTCAACCTATTACAAAGCCATCATGCCTTCTGGCATGACCTATTTCGTCAAGAAGCTCAACTGGAGTGACAAAATTTTCCAACTGGGTAGCCATGAAAAATTTGTGGGAGAGCTTAAAGTTCTTGGAAAGTTAAGCAATTCAAATGTCATGACTCCTCTGGCCTACGTCTTGACTGTTGACAGCGCTTACCTCTTCTATGAATTTGCACAGAAGGGTACCCTTTTTGATGCCTTGCATGGTGGCTTGGGAGAGGCTTTGGACTGGCCAAGTCGTTACAGCATTGCAATTGGAGTAGCCCAGGCTTTGGCGTTTCTCCATGGATGCACTTCTGGTCCGGTTCTTCTGCTTGACCTGTCGAGCAAAAGTATTCTGCTGAGGTCCCTGAAGGAACCTCAGGTTGGAGATATTGAGCTTTGTAAGGTGATTGATCCTTCAAAGAGCACAGGTAGCTTCTCTACAGTTGCTGGTTCTGTTGGCTATATTCCTCCAGGTAATGCACTCAATACCCGTATCTGAATTTGAAACGCTTTAAAAAAAATTTATTTTCTCCAAAGCTTCTGAAGTTTTTTTGCTGTTTTGGCTTTCAGAGTATGCTTACATAATGAGGGTAACAATGCCCGGGAATGTCTACAGTTTCGGGGTCATTCTGCTAGAACTACTGACAGGAAAGCCAGCATTTAGCGAGGGAACTGGGTTAACCAGCTGGGTGTTGAGCAACTCAATGAAGAAAGAAAGACTGGATCACATTCTTGATTTCAGTGTGAGCAGAACATCACTTGCCGTTAGGAACCAAATGCTTGGAGTTCTGAAGGTGGCTCTAGCTTGTGTTAGTGTTTCGCCGCAAGCAAGGCCCAATACCAAAAGCATACTGCGAATGCTCCTGAATGCAAGATAAAGCCTAGACTTTGGGAGAGAAATCAAACCCAGCAGTAGCTTAATGCAAGGAATGAGAATCAGAGTTTTGGTTGTTCCTACAGTTATGTTAGATATAGAAATGAAATTAGCATGCTTGCCATTCAAGATATGGAGTTGTCTTTAGAATTCAACCAGCATGCAATATACATATACAGGTTTTGGAATTGATGCATAAATATGATGTTAGAATTGCTCCGACTTTCCCATATTTTACCCCTTTTAAACCTCTGCATCAAGCAGATCAAAAGTTCAGCTCCTTTTTCAAAGATATTCTTCCTTTATATATATATATATATATATAGTAGATAAAACATACTTCATTGTGAAACATTTATCATATTTGACAAAGTGTATTCCACTTGAATGAACTTTGTTACTAAAAATGTCCGTCCACTGATCAATCCTCAACCCAAAAAAAAAAAAAAAATTCAGTAAATATTTGAAGTATAAGACGACCATGATGGATTTGGGTTTATGACAGTAATTAAGAACATTACAAATTGAAACTCAAAGCTTATTAAATGGGAAACATGCAAATACAATTGCTCTTCAAAATTCTGCTCCTGTTGTCCATCAGAACCTCGATTGAGGAGATAGTGATTAGGTCCTAAATATCTCCACAAGCTTACTCCCACCAAGAACAGGGTGACAACCAAACAAATTAGAAGCAGAGGAACACACTACAAGGAAGTAAACTCAGACCATTCGAAGAAACTATAGAGTAAGATCTTTAGGATCCTCAATTAACTTAGCCAGGGTTTGCAAGAATGAAGCCAGATCAGCACCATATATGACGCGATGATCTGCAGTTACATTTACCTGTGGAAATTGCATTTCCTGGTGTAAGAATTCAATTCATAATCCTTCCTAGGGTTTTGCCAAAGAAAAAAAAAACGTCTGAAGAGATATTGTCTAACCAAGAAGAAGGAAAATAAATGGGCACACATATTACCTGCATCTGGTTTTTCATGCCAATCCGACCATCCTTGGTACCAACAACGGTGGGATGAGATGCTCCAACAGCCATGATTGCACCCTGCAAAGGCATAATACACCAGATATTAGTTAAATTCCAGTCAAATACAATTCAGACAATAAATTATGCCTGCCTCAGACAAGTAATATGGCAGAGAGAACCGCGTCCAAATTAAAATTTTTTCACTCACAGTTCCTGGTGGCAAGATGGCATCAAAGCGATCCACACCAAACATTCCGAGGTTAGAGAGAGTAAAAGTACCTGCAACACCAAAACAACCATAATTAGCAAACGTATAAGGCGGTTATTTTCTAAAAAAGTTGAGGGTGAGTGATGAATGTAACTTCGGGAACTGGATGATCATAGCAAAACATCATCAGAAATGTAGCTATAAATTAAAGAATAACCAGCAGCACCAAGAACTCTTTAAGACCAAATCACAAGAAGAGGCTATACTCAAGCAGCAGTTTAGAGGATTTTTTCCATTTTTGTTTTTAAGAGGCAGAGCATCACTTCATCTTATTACCAATGAGCTAATATAACGTCCATAATAGAGCAGAATAGCAGAAAAGGATTCTGCAGCCAGCCCCAAGAACTTGGCATTCAAGCTTTCTTGATATAAGCATTTATACCACAAATTACCACATTCTATAAGATAAATCATAAAACATCCTATTGATTACATACGAGTTACTAATCATAGCAAGACCGCATTCAACAAATTGTCCTAATCATCCAGACAAGTGTCTGAACTTTCAGTGGCAGGCTGGTAGCAAACGTGCTTCAAGTGCAATTGCTTAAAAGGCTTAAGGAGGTTACAATGGATAAGATGTGTAATCCTGTATTAATACAGATACAATTATTGCACATCGAAAAACAGCATGAAGACACATCGAAACAGGTACAAGCAGTGAATAAACAATCTCAACCTCTTAGACAAGAAACTCCAAAAGAAAGGAATGAGGTACAGAAAGCCAAAAAACTTAAAAGTAATGAAAAGAAAGCCCCCACAAATCTCTTTAAAACTCATGTCCAAGCAGCAGTGTGCAATAAATTCCATGAAAAAGAACCCAAATAGAGGTACACTCTCAAAACAACAACAATAATAATAATAATAATAGTTTATTTCATTGCAAAGAACCCAGAAAATACTTTCCTCCAATAACATAGCCTGGAGGGTAACAGTCAAACCCAGGCTTATGAAGAAAGAAAGAAAGCCCAAATAATAGTCAGAGACTTCAGTAATACAGCAGGATGGAACTATATCAACAAAAGCTCTTAACCAGAACAAGATGAAAATACGACCACAAGCAAACATGTCTCCCCAGAACAGAGAAGTAACCACCTAGAAGCTCATAACGTATCCTTATTGGATTTCCTCAAGACCAATGGAAAATATCAAAATTGAACTAATCAAACTGCTTCATGCTCGGGCACCTGAGATATTTGATTATTTTTTACACGTAATACTCTTCTCTACACTGACTAAATTGTTTGGATTTACAGGGAGGTATATGCCTCACCTGCAGAGCATAAGTGAGTAACAGCCTAATACCCCTTTTCATGTTTAGTTTAATGCTATGGCAGCAATATAAAAATCCAAAGACAACATAATAAGGAAGACAACAATGATTTCTTTTACAGCTCAGTGTTTCATAAGTATCTATACTAGAAAGCTTGATAACTGATGTTATTTTATTAAAGCTGCTAAACAAGTCAGTTCAGTCCGACTGATCTTATGGGACCCCACAATTGCTGGGACCTAAGAAGCATGGACACTCTTAAGAAAGTGTCATGTATGTGTCAAAATTCGACACTAGTTGGACATGCATCCAAAAGTGTCCAATTATCTTATTTATTTTTTTTTTTAGAACTGCAAGTTTCAGACACTTGGGGAACACAAGTGTTCATTACTTAAAACACACATAAAACATCACATGGGACCCAATTATCAAAATAAAAAAAGTACCTATTAAGCCCTCTTCGTTTAGGCTTTTTTATTTTAGGAACCTTAAAGCGTAAAACTTGCAATTTGTTTGTGAATAAAACTCTTCAAAATAAATATTAGGACTTTTTGTTCACACTTTTCCAATCTATAGAATGTGAGTATTATATTCTTGCTATTTTGATATAATAAAATATAAATGTAATTATAACATACACAATGACTAAGTTCTTATTTTCATGTACTTACACCAACACATATAATTATTTGTTGCCGTGTTGTGTTCTACATTTTAAAATTTGTTGTGTTGTATGTGTATCATGTCATATCTTTGTTCCGCATCAATATTTGCGCTTCTTAGGCTGGGACCTTAGGATTAGATTTTTTACTTTTTTTTTTGCTAAGCAAAAAGGTGGGAATGGGCGACCAACGTAGCAACTCTCTTGAGCGTGACCATAAGGGTTCCCACCTATTGCGGAATGTTCAATTTGAGCCACAGCTACTGACCGGGAAGGGCGAGGCCGTCACCGCAGCCCCACCAAAATGCAAGTGTCATTCAGCTCATTCTCAACAGGATCTGGTTCATACAACTACCACCGCAAGTGGGTTCGAACACGCGATCATTGAGAGAAAAATGGCATTCTAAGCCCAGCTATTGAAGTCAACTCAACTACCCCTTATTGGTTGACAAGTTGTTTTTACTTAATATATAATATAATGCTCTCCAAATAAACCAACCAAGAATGTGTCCACCATGATTTGTTGTTAGAATATCCAGATCAGCTTAAAAGAAACGAAAAGAAAGCGAAGGGGTTAACGTCTACATTCATGCATACTGGATCTTTCTTAGCAAAAAGAAAGGGTGCTAGGTTTTGTCATTGATCCTATGTTAAAAAAAAAATGGGGCTCTTCTTCCATCTTTTCAACAGCAATTTTCCTTGTTTCTATAATAAAATCTGAATAAAAATATCACACAAGAAAAAAAAAACAGAAAATGATAAAAAACGAATGTCTAATACCACCTCAAAGTAAAAAAATCAAGAGAGAGAGGAGGGGCAATAAAGGGAGGTGGAGGAATAGTTCAATATCCATGAAATTTATTGACAGAGAAGGATATAAAACTGATAACTAGAGATTCGAGTGTGTAAGAATTTAAATTTCAGTGCCTCTTCTTTTGCCTTTATTGACTTCATAGGGGAGTTATCTTTTGTAAATGCAGTATAGAGCTTCTTTGTATACATCCAGTGTACTCGTTACCCTTTTCATGGGGTTTTTATACAAGTATTTATTTATCAAAAAAAAGAATTTAAATTTCATTTCACAACATGGATATAATTTTGCAAATCAAGATATATGCAGCCAACTCAAAAGAAACTTATCAACGAAAGGATGCCATATATGTGACACCTTGAAGCCAAAGTGATTGCATGATGGTTTTCCAGGCAATTTTTTGAAACCTGGACCGCTGAGCGAACCCGAAAAAGAGACCGGGTCACTAGTTCAACTGTCGGGTTAACCATTATTGAACCGTGACATCATAATTACATAGAAAATTATTTGTAATAAACAAAAATATGTACTAAAACCAACTCATAATTGAGATGAAATGTGGGCTTTAGTTTCTGTCATGCAGACTCATAAGCACTAGCCAATTAAAAGGATTGATTAAACAAAGGGCTTTTGTTTCCCTTTGTTTACTCATGATTCAGAAACAAAAAAAGAAAGAAAAAAAATTCAGCAGTGTCTGAAAAACAGCCTCTGCACTGTCTAAGAAAGAATTGCAGTCTAAAAAGTTCAATTTGAAGTGAAGAATTGCACTGTCTATAAAATACGATATCAGAGCACCTACAATTAATTGAATACAGAAAAAAACACAAAAAAATACAGAGCTATATTGCAAAACATAAAAAAAAGAAGGAAGAATTCTGTACTGTCTAAGAAAGAATTGCAGTCTAAAATTTTAAATTTGGAGTGAAGGATTCCCTGTCTGGAAAATAAGATATTAGAGAACCTAAGAAATAAAATGGATACAGAAACGAACCAAAAAAAAAAAAAAATACAAAAACCTATATTGCAAAAAGGAAAAAAAGGAAGAATTCTGCACTGTGTAAAAAGTTTAGATTTGAAGTGAAGAATTGCACTATGAGTGATTTGCGAACTGAGGGTGAAAAGAAAGCCCCAATTTTTTTCTCTTTAAACATAGCTAGAGAAAGCATTTGTTCACAATATCAAGATTCAACAGTCAAGAGTCATAACTCGAAGCCTCAAAGACAAACACATCCAAGCAAAACACTGCAAAATATGGAGAATGAACAATCAAACAAAATGCATTTCACCAAAACTGTTGCAACAGAGAGTTCCATTAAACAAAATAAAACAAGCATAAATATGTTATCAATTCCCCCCATAAAAGAACGAGAAGTCAAATAGGATGTGTATCTAGAAATTCAAGAATCTAAATGAAAGAAGAGAGGTGGTGGTGGACTTGAGAGAGAGAGAGAGAGAGAGAGAGAGAGAGAGATACCTACTTGCTATTTGTTTCATGTTGGAGTGGAGATCGCAGGTCGTTGGATAGACACCGAGATCTTCAGCCACTGAGACTCAAAGAGGAAAGCCAGGATGCTCTGTCTTGCGTCGAATTGAATGGGGAAGGGGGCTGTTTCTAACCCTAACAGCCTAACAAATGGGACATTTTGTAGTGATAAAAACCCGGCTGGTTTCACTAACCCATGAACGGGTCAACTGGTTCACAGGTTAAACAGCCGGGTCAAGCAGTTTTAACAAAAGAGGACGGTTTTTTACCTAGAATGGTTTAGGGGGTCAATTCGGACCGTTACATAGACCGGCTGGTCCGGTCCGGATTTTAAAACATTGTCTCCAGGTTTTCAATTATTGTCAAGCTATCAGGATAAATATCTTGCAAGCAATGTTTTGAAACCCGCACTATTGAACAAACTGTAAAAATGACCGGGTTATGGGTCACTAGTTCAGCCGGAATCGAACTGTGATGTCATAATTATGTCAAAAATATTTTTAAAATAATTAATAAAAATAAAAAATATGTATCAAAATTACCAAAAGTCTACCCAAAAACCCAAACTATCTTAAATTTCAAATGAAATGAAATTAGCTTAGGATTGAGAAAGGATGAATGTCAATTGACTAGAATATAAATGTCAATGAATTTGACCAAAGAATATTCATACTCTTGCCCTTGTAGACCTTGCCTTGTATATTTCTACCATTTCGCCTCTCTGTCAGTCAGTCAAAACATAATCAACAAATGGACTACAACACTAAAAAGTAGGCCAAAAAAAAAAAACAATACAGACAAATTTATGAACCATTTGGCACAACCCACAAGACAAATCAGACCCCAAAAGTAGACCACTTAGGCTAGCGAAGTATCACCTTATGCCAAAGCATGTCAGACGCTCCACGAGGGACTCTCCATAACCTACTCTCCACAAGGGACTATGCATTCTCCCCTCAAGTGCCCACCTCTACATATGAATATATTCCCCTCCTTGGGTTATGAGAAGAACCCAAAGACTCATCTCCGGGTGTCATATAGTCATGGCATATCTAGGACGCCATGACCACAGGCAGGACCATCAAGGACTTGTGGATTGAATGCTAGAGTTAGCGGGTTTGTCAAGGTGTTTGTCCCTAGCATAGAGGGCGAGCTGTCAAGCCTCTCACAAGTTGGCCCTCCCTCCTATATACCCCATCACTTATATAAAGGAGGTCACCTTCCCTCCAAACAAAAAGCTATCTAAGGATTCACTGATTCACTGCTCTTTCTCTCTCTCCCTTCCAATCTCAGAAGGGTTCGGCAATCGCTGAGTGATTATCATAACTCCCAGAGCGTACAAATTAACACTCACGACCCACGGTTCCTCACAAAAGTTAGTTGACACTAAAGATTCAAAAGTATTCAACCTGTAATGACAATTCTTATTGGGAAAAAGTAATGAATAAACGTATAATCTAACAAAGCAACTTTGCTAGATATGGTACCAGCTGGGTATGTGCTTCATATGACCTGCATTGGCAAATCCATGGTTTGCTTGTTTTCAAGAGAACTTCTAGTAACCAATGACTTGCATAAAAAGGCAATGCACAGTTTATTTCTTTAAAAGGGTAGCTTACTTGAGTTTGTACCATCAGTTCTCAATCAATACAAATTGATTCAAAAAATAGATTGTTTAGATCCCATAGGATCAAAGCTTTAAAAATAAAAGCCAATGAATATCAAGTATCACAGAAATAAAAAAGAACCGACTGAATTATCAAAAAGCAGGACAAGTAGACAAGAAGACAATGTTACTAATAGTAACCACCGACTACTCTACATTAATAGATGATGTGGATTTTAAGGAGCATCAAGCATGTACAAAAATAAACAAAGAGATCAACAAATACCTGTATTGTATTCATGAGGTTGCAGCTGCTTGGCCCTGGCCTTATCAACTAACTCCTTCCACTTTCTTGACAAGGAATATATATCAACCTAAAACAAGATTTGCAAAGGCCTTTTCTAAGTATAACAACGCAAATCTAGAAACCAAAAAGGCAACTAAGATTATATACGTAAGATCAGATTAACATCACCTTATCAGCATCCTGAAGCACTGGTGTAATCAACCCACCATCGATAGCCACGGCAACCGCAATGTTGGTAATACTGTTATATGTAAAGCTCTTACCATCTCTACAACTAGAGTTCACAACAGGATGTTTAACCAACGCAAGAGCAGTTGCCTTTGCTAGCAATGCCGTCATAGTTACTCCCTTCGCTTTAATCTAAACAGTTACTAATGTGAATCAATTGCTTTAAAAAACAGATAATATAGCAATAAACATTCATTCTTAAGAATAAAAAATGTAAATTTACTATTAAATCATCGAATTGTTTTGAAGTCACTAATTTACCATCAATCCGAAATTGTTGCCAGCAATAGTGACTTCTGATAAATTTGGATTCTTTCTGCTTTATAGATTATTTGGATTATCCCCAATCTTTAACTTCATTTCCTAATCATTCATCAGATTTTCCCAGCCTACTTAATAAGAATGTGAAAAGGGCTATTTTTTTTTCTTTCAACCCCAAATCTAAACTTCCCTACTTTTCATATTTGGATTGCATTTCAGGAGCACAATCAACACTTTAAAACTTTTTTTCGACTAGTCAAAATTAAATTGGGCAAATTGTTACCTTCTTGTACAAAGCATCGAGTGCGTCGGTTGTGATAGTGTACCCAACTCTGAAAGTCGGCACGGCAAGACTCTCAACCATGTTCCTACTAACAGCACTCTGCATTGTCGTAAACGGAACAACCGAACCCAACTCAATCCCGGGACTCACTGCAACTTTCACCCCGCTCTGTTTCGGTGCCTCCGCCACGCCCACAACGCTCGCACTACCAGCTGCGGCGGCAGCCTCAACATCCTTAGCAACAATCCTCCCCATCGGCCCACTCCCCACCACACCACTCAAATCCACACTTAACTCCTTCGCTAGCTTCTTCGCATATGGCGACGCCACAATCCTCTTCCCACCTTCCGACGCCGGATGCACTGATGATGCCGCTACCGCCGGAGCTTTTGCGACTGGAGGTGGCCCCGAGGGGGCCGATTCAGCTGCCACAACCTCCACTGGCGAATCCGAAACTGCCGCCGGAGAAGAAGAAGTGGATGGCGAAGAACTGCTGGCCTTGGATTTGGCCTCTGCGATTTCGTCCTCGGTCTCGGCGAGGAGGGCGATGGCGGAACCGACATTGGCGACGCCGCCTTCCTCGACCATGATGGCGGCGAGGTAGCCGTCATAGAAGGTTTCGACGTCCATGTCGGCCTTGTCGGATTCGACGACGACGACAGCCTCGCCCTTGGAGAGCTTGTCGCCCTCGGACTTGACCCAGGAGACGATCTTGCCCTCCGTCATCGTCGAGCTCAGAGCCGGCATGAAGATCTCTCGGATCTTGGCCTGAACTAGGGTCTTTCTGGTGGTGATGGTGGGCAGTGAAGGGGAAGAGAGGGCGGAGGAGTGACGGCGGAGGGAAGGCGAGGATGGAATGAATGTGGAATTGAGAAGGTGAGCCATTGATGCGTTCTATGAGAGAGAGAGATGGCGAGGATTTGGAGGAAGAGGAAAGGGGTGAGTGAATATTATTAGTATCAGGAAGTGACGAGTGGGAGATTTCTCGACTGCATCGAAGCCAGGCGGAGGTCTCAACCACCTTACCGGTGAATATGATATTCTCTCTTATTTTTGGTCCTCTCTTAAAAATGTTTTTTTCACACTTGCCCCTTTCTTGAGATTCCTGTTCTTTTCACAGTTGTTGTTTTAGTTTATTTGGTTGTGTTATTTTACTGTTCTTTTTTTAATTATGTAGAAAAAAAAATGTCTTCTATCAGCTTTTTCCCTTATTTTTAGTTATTTTTTCCTTTTTAACTAGGTTTTAGTTTTGATTCTGTTAAAAAAAATGTCAAAAACCTTAACTGAAAACTTTTTAAAAATTAAATTTCGATAGTAAATAGCTAATTGAACAAATGGTAAAAAAAAAAATTTGATCCAACCGTGCTAATGAACACTTCTGCATGTTTATCCTTTTATAATCTCTCCAAAATCGAGTAAGAAAGAACATAATATTGTTATAGTAGTGTTTTAATAAGTGAACAAAGGAGAATTGAATCACCATGACAATTAGTCTAATTCAATATCCAATTTTCAGTTGTGGTTGTATGAAGATTTAAACTAACAAATGTTCTAAGAATATTTACTACATAACATTTATTGCTTAATAAATTTGCTTTAATTTTGTTCGGTCAAATTGTTTACCAGATTATGAATGTGTTAAATCAAATATATCCTTTTTCATGCATAAATAGTATATTACTAAACAAAAAGAACAACATAAATTAATATATTTTCTTAATAAAAATACAATGAAGATTAATAGTTTATTAGTATCACAATAAAATAAAATAGTGTTTGCAACTGAATATTATCGGGGATACTCATTGTTAAATGGTGAGTTAGCGAACAACTATTGGCCACAAAAATTTGGGTAGGAGCCAAATTTTTGGTTCCTACTTCCTTTAAATATGGACCAATTCGAGTCAAAACAATTTTGTAGGGTTGCTAATCTGATTTAGCTTTTTACATTTTGATCTAGATTTTGCATCTTGTTGTATTCATTTGATAAGGTAAATTTTATGTATTCATCTGATACTTCTTTTTTTTTTAAAAAAAATAACCGAAGAGAATTATTATTTTGGAATTAGTTGATAGTTGAATAACGTTAGCAAAAGATCTTATTGTCAGACTCTATTCTTTATCAAACTCCAGCTTTTATTAAATAAAATTATAAAATAATTTAGAATTGAATATCCATAAGATTAATTATTTAGTACTCCAAATCCTCCTATCACTGGTTATGAACATGCACATAGCCATAGGTAACTTTAAGTTGCTTGTGCAATGAAATGATCATTGCACATCTATAATCGTTTCCTAGTTGATTTGATATTGAATTAGAGCCTCAGAGGCATTCCTATTGTCTCTCCTATGAACGATTATAGGAGAGACAATGGAAGTAGGAATGTAAAGTGGGCCGCTTGGCTGCCTGGTCAGGTCGGCCTTGCTTGGGCTAGAGTCAAAATTTCGCCCGGCGAGCCAAGTTGCCAATCTCTAGGCCTAGGCCTAGGTGTAGCTCGAGGCCCCAATGTGGTAGCGGGCTTGGGCAAGGTCAAGTGGGTGTTTTTTCAAAAAAAATTCTGGCTTTCGGGCTGAGCTCCGGGCAGGCCGTAGGGCTGAGTTTACAAAACATGTGGCCGAGGCCAACCATAGGGATTGGGCCTGATGGGCTATGGTGGGCTAGGGTCTCAAGAATTTTTACATCTGTAAACTGAAGGTGACAACATGGTCCGTCCTTGTTCTTGGCTTATGAGAACCTTTATATATTCGTTGTTGGAGGTTCTTAGTATTTCTGTCATGGGGGAAATGGGCTTTCCATAAGATTATTAGGACTTCTACCATAAAATAAGAGGGAGGAGAGACAAAGAAAGGTCCCATGTTGGACTTTGGCTCATAACCTGGTTCACTATTCACATGAACCAAGTGCTCAGTGACATAATCATTCATACTTAACCTTTGGCTTGAGCTATTAAGGCTACATTTGATTCTTGGGATTTTTTTTTTTTTTTTGGATTCTTGGATTGTTGAGAGAAAATGAAAGATAAAGAGAAATAAAATTTTATAATTTTGGACATTAAGTCATATTTGTAGACATTTCTTCAAACTATCCTACTAATTAATACAATATTCTTGTTAATTAGGATTTAACATGTTCATTCTTCAGTGACTTGTCATACCATATCAGCAAATAACTTTAAACTAAATGTTTTATTTCATTCCCAAGCTCACCGCTCCCCCTTTTCCTCTCCCCATATATTTATAAAATATATGTATGTATGTATTACATACACATATATAAACACACACATGCAAACAATTTTGTACATGCAACATTGAATATATAAGTTCACAAAAGATGATATTAAGAAATGTCACTATGAGTGCTATAATAGCATGGGAATGATATGATGGTTTTGATCAAACTTTTCTATAGCCTAATTATGATGCCAAACTGAGAGCAAAAGATTGTTCAAGAAACAAAAGTACAGTTTTCTTTTGCCTACATTCCCATGACCATAAGAAAAGGTCCGGTTCAAAAGAATTTGATGTCTAAAGCGATAACTTTAAATGAAATTTTTTTGAAAAATAAATTTATGGCATTTCACATTTTGAATAGTGGTTTAAAATTTTAACTTAAAATATATTTTTCTAGCCTTTTGAGATGAAAAATTATTAATTTAATATATTCCAGTTTAGATAAGAATTTTTTTTCACTTGGTAGTATACCATATAGTCACATATGACCCAAATAACATATGCAAATTATGTACAAATATTTTCATTGTATTTACCGAATCAAAATTGACCCAATCAACATGAAAAAAAAAAAAATAGTTTTCAATTTTTATCTTAGCGGCTACTCTTTGATAACCCACCAACAATTAAAAAAAAAAATAGTAGTTTGTTCAATTCAACATCTCAAGCAATAAAAAAAAATTGTTCTTTGGTAAAGAAAATAATATGTCGTACTTTTATAGATAACTTACAAAATCAAATAGAAATTAAATATATTTGGACAAGATACAAACCAAACAAAGATCAATTCTTATCAAAAATAAAAAAAATTTATGTCAATAAGCATGTTGATAATGTTATTTGTAAGATTTACCAATTTATGTTTTAATTTGAAAATTGTGTATGCACAAAATAGAGAGACAGAGAAAGAAAGTTGTGAGGCTTTAGACTTCTAAACATCTATATGTTAGAGAGAAAGAAAGTTGTACGTAATATTTTTTTTTCAAGCTAACTAGTGTAGTTGATTTGGATTTTTTTTTTCTTCTTTTTTTATGAGTCATTTCTCTTTGACTTGAGGCTTTTTTTTATTATTTTCTTATATGTCTTTTTTCTCCTTTAGAGTGGAATTTTTTTTATGGGCTTTTTTTTTTTTTTATCATTTAGGCTTGAGTTTTTTTTTTCTTTTTTTGTGGGCCTTTTTCATATTCAGACGGGGCTTTTTTTTTTTTTTTTTTTTAAGAATAAAAATGTCAAAATTATATAGAGCTTAATTATAATATAATAAAATTTTAAAAATTTGATACCTTGAAAATTAAAAGCCAGCAAAGAGCTTGCTGGCTTTAGGGTAGAGCTGGCCCTGCATACGAGGACAAGAAACAGAGATATTTAATAGGAGATCCCTATGGCACTAGCTCTTTACCCTTTTTTTTTATCCCCTCAAAAAGAGAACTTTCATGGACTTACTTTCAAAGGGATATGCTCCACACCATCCACTTCCCCTCATTGCATGTCATTATTTTTACATCACTAAAAATAAAGGTATTGTTGTATAAACATAATTTTTGTACAGAATTTTAACACAAAATAATTTTTCAACTGATTTTCATAATTTTTTTACCAGGTTTTGATTTTTAATTCAACAAAATATAATGTGTTAAGGATAAATTATATTTTATATTCTTACACTTCATTCCACACTTTAGTTTCTACAGTTTCAGTTGTGACAGTAAAAATTTTACACTTTTTATTAACTTGCAATTTCGACCTTCAAAATTTTTCTTTTTTGCTAGCTTGAAGTTTTTTTTGCAGTCAAAGATCTATCTTTCCTTAAAGAAATTCCGACAAAATGGGGCTCTAAATAGTAGATTGTTAGTATTCCTGTCATTGGAGAAGGAGAGACAATGAAAGTAGCAATGTAAAAAGTGGTTTGCTCGGCTAGATTCCGACTTCGGTCTGGTCGGGCCAGACTAGCTTGGGCTCAAGCCAAAATTTGAACCGGGCCGAGCCAATTTGCCAACATTAGGGTCAAGTCTAGCTCGAGGCCCTAATGGGGTTCTAGGCTTGGGGTTTTTCCAAAAATTTTTGAGCTTTCGGGCTAAGCTCCCAGCAGGCCGTGGCGTTGGGTTTAGAAGCGTATGGCCGAGACCCACCCATAGGGCTTGGGTCTGATGTGCTTTGCTGCGTCGTGATTGGCGTCAGGCCATTTTTACATCCTTAAACGAAAGGTCAAAACATGGTCCGTCCTTGTTCGTGGCTCATGAGAACTTTTATATACTCATTGTCGAAGGTTCTTAGTATTTTTGTCTTGGTAGAAATGGGCTTTACAAAAGATTATTAGGACTTCTGTCATGAAATAAGAGGAGAAGAGACAAAAAAAAAAAAAAAAAAAAAGGTCCCATGCAGGACTTTGGCTCATAACCTGGTTCAGTGTTCACATGAACCAAATTGCATGGTCACATCATCATTCATACTTAACCTTTGGCTTGTGTCATTAAGGCTACATTTGATTCTTGGATTGTCGAGAGAAGGAAAGTAAAATTTCACATATATATAATTTATTTTTTATTAGTAATAAAACAACAAAAATAATAATATTTTTTAACAAATATATTATATCTTCCCGTTGATTACTTGTACATGTTTTAACGATTTATAATTCTGTAGCACCTATAAAAAAAACTAGCTTAAGCTTTTGTAAGAAATCATAGACGAATGCAAAAGCGGATTAAATCAGTACCTCAAATACTTAATTCGGAGTTGAAGAAGATGTTTTATGCGTTGAATCTATAGCGGCTAGTGTTGGTACAATGAAGAACAACACTATTTTTCCAAAGCACAAAAGACTATTCTCTACGTCTATATATTTGTACAGAGATAGAGAGAGAGAGAGATTATGGACAATCAATTATTAACGTTGGATGCCCTTGATGTTTATATAGACATCCAAGAGACACCAACGAATGGTCACCATTCAATGGGATGTGTCTATTTTTTAACACAGACATGGTTGTACTCATATGATTACCGGGTCAACCCACCATGGGCGTTCAGTTTGGGTCCATGACCCTACTCGTAAACCAACATCTCTTGCTCATACATGGTGGGCAACATTATCATCTCTCTTAATCTTTTATATACAAGAGTGTAAGTCCATACAAGCTAATAGGCTGTGCGACTGCAGAGCATATCTATAATTGAGAGCTTTATACTAGGAACTCTTATCAGAGCCAGGATAAAGACATCAACCCTAAACACAAAATATGGCGTATCATATACCTTAGATCCATTTAGACATATCAGTTCAAACATCTCTAATTCCTCAGTAAGCGCATGAAAGTCCCATTTATACAAAGGGAATAATTACATTAGGGTATTTATCACACATAGAAAAGTCTAACCAACGAAGATAAAGAAAATAACATAGGATACAAATCAAACTAAGTATCTCATTTATAGATAACTTTATACCTATTTGTCACAGACGCAACCTCTCACAAAAGAATGTAACTGTTTGATTCAAATAAAAACATGTGAATCTAGCAACAATTATCAGACTTTTTGTTGAGAAATTTCTCACCAACTAATAAGAAAAAACATAAGATACAAGATGGTCCACCGTATTATGGTATGATTATCTTATTTCTTCATCTCCCACTAGAGCACATTCTAACAGTGGTGGAAAAACAATAGTGTAACATGATAGTTTTGTACGAAATACTTAGCCTATGCAAACTCTCATCCTTGCCAATGTACATATCGACGTTCCATATATGATTGGCCTTAGGTGTTGTCGCGCCCTAGTTTTTAACCAAGTCCTTTGAGCTCGGGAAAAAGCATAATGCTCTCTTGTTAGAACTCATTCTCCTAGAAGGACGACTGCGATTAGGTTTGAACTTGAAATTGATTTGATTAAGGGCCTTTTAGAAAAGGTTTGGAGTTGCCACCTAACTTTAAGGTGAGTTAGGTCACTTAAAACTAAATATAATCTGAAAATTAAACTTAAGGTTTTTGAAAAAGATTTTGAAAAGCTTCCTCAAAAAAGGGTTTTTAAGAAAAGGTTGCTAGCAACCTTTGGAAAGTTTTAAACTCTTTCTGAAAATAATTCCATTTGGGTCTTTTGAAAATAGAAATCTATGGTTCGATGGCTGGTTATGTGTAGGAAATATATCATAAGATCATCACCCTACCCCGCCCTTTCGATACCTACATGTCTAATCACCCTTAATTCACTTACTTGAACAACCGATTACTATTATCCACTTAATATCCACTTTAGAGTTTTGAAAATGAGGTTTGATCATCACTTTTTGGATGAATGATGCATGATGCAAGTTTTGAGAAAAATGTTTAAAAAACATGAAAGTTTTGAAGGGATTCGAAATGGAAATCTTGAATTGATAGAAAATTTTGAAAAAGGGAATTTGGGTTGAAATAAAGGTTATGAACGCACCATTTTAGGTTACCTACATATCTTGTTTGACGAGACTCAGGTCATTCGTAGTTCGGGCAAGAGCCTAATAGAAAATAGGCGAATTAGGGCCTTTGAAATGTTTGAAGACGCTTTGAGATTTTTAGAAAGGTTTGGAGACACTTTGAGGTCTTTGGAAAAAGAGAATTTGAGAGTTTAGAAAATGCCTTTTAAGTAGGACTTAGGATGTTTGAAATGTTTTTGAAATTGGGATTGAAGATGATTTTAAGCATTTTTGGAGTTAACTTAAGGGAGTTTTGAATGTTTGGAAGTCTTATTTTGAAAACTTTGGTGGTCTTGTAAACTTGTCTGCGAAAAGCTTTTGAAAGTAGTTTTTTGAATACCTTAGGAAGAAATGTTTTAATGTCTCATCACCTTAAGAGGTTAGTCATTGAAGAACTAAACTCCTTTAGGATTATAAGTTTTGAAAACGAATTTGGAAAAGGGGTTGAAACTTCTCTTTTGGTTTTTAAAACTTTTGGGTTATAGAACCCTTTTTGAGTATCTCACTTATACTTGACCAATCCTAACCATAGAACGATTAGGGTTGCTTTAAGAATGTGATATTTGAAAATCATTTTTTTGAAAAGGGACTTTTAAAACACTTAGGGTCTTGGAATCCCAGTACGGACAACCTTAAAGGTTGTACTTAATGTGTCACCTTCTCTTGGCATCCCTAACCACAAAAGGTTAGAGACACTTTTGGATTGTGAGCTTTTGGAGACATTTTGAAAATAGTTTTCGAAAAATGTTAAGTGTCTAGCCGTCTTATTTGAGACAAGTTTAAGAGAACTTTTCGAAGACATTTTTGAAGATAGAGTGTGTGAATATTTGGAAAGGTTTTGAAGTTAATTTTTGAAATCTCAAGAGAGTAGGATGTTTTTGAAAACTATGTTATGAAGATAGTTTTTGAGTTGAAAGGTTATTTGAAAAGGGATCTTCGAATTGGAACCTTGAAGCTTACTAACCTAGGTTAGATTGACCTAAGGTTGACTAACTATCGTTAAGTTGGACTAGGGTTGGGTTGACCTAGGGTTAACCAACTAAGGTTAGATTAATCTAGGGTTAAGGTGACCTAAGGTTAACTAACTTGGGTTAGGTTAACCTAGAGTTTGGTTGACCTAGGGTCAAGTTAACCTAGGGTTGATGCGTGGTTTTGAAAGGTGGTTTTGAACTAGGGTTT
Source organism: Euryodendron excelsum (assembly GCA_033060915.1). Lineage (NCBI taxonomy): Eukaryota > Viridiplantae > Streptophyta > Magnoliopsida > Ericales > Pentaphylacaceae > Euryodendron > Euryodendron excelsum. Next base: position 15,157,801 of record CM065391.1, read on the forward strand.
TGACCTAGTAGTTTGGGAAAGATGGTTTTATGCATGAAACTTGAAAGTATACTTTTGAAAACAATTTTATGAAAGGCACTCAAGTGAGTGTTGGGATCCTATGGTTGATATTTAGAAACCACTCAAGAGAGGATTACCTTAAAACCATTTCACCCACTAATTCAAGAGAGAAAAACTTGTGAAAACTTAAAAATTAAAGAGCATGATCCTTCGAAAATTGGTTTTGGAAAGAAAGGTTTTGGAAAACCAACTTTAAGATTTTGAAAATCATTTTAATGAATAAGGGTTCATATGGTTGATTTAAAGAAAATCACTCCTACGAGGACTCCATGAGACCATTCCAACCTCAATATTCAAGAGAGCAAAACTTCTAGAAATCAAGGTGAAAATAATGGTTTAGGAAAATCATTTTTATGCAAATTAAAGAGAGTGCCATTTTGAGAATCCTTTTTGAATGGAATTGTTTTGAAAACCATTTTTGAGGTGAGTAGAACCAACTCTAATGAACTAGGGTTCATATGGTAAAGATAATGGGAAGACCACTCAAGAGAGGGCTCCAAGAGGCCATTTGAATCATAAAGTTCAAGAGAGTAAAATCCTTGAAAATCAACATAGAAGAAGTGGGTTTGAAAGCCATTTTAGTGCAACTTTGAAAAGCAATGAAATGTAGGGTTCCAAATGCAAAAAAGGGGGGTAGAAGATGGGGGTTAAAATAGAGAATAACCTAAGTAGTCTAGGAAGGAGAAAAGAGGAGTGGGGATTGCAAAAATGTAAAGAGAATACTACCTTTTGCCTCCAAACACTTTCAAACCTCCATGCATGTCTTGATTTGAGCTTGAATAGCCTTAGAGAGGCTTGTAAGCATCCCATTTTTGCCCGCTGGGCAGTCTCCAGTCCGTCTAGACTTGAGTTCAAGTCAATATGGACATATTCCAGTTTAAATTAGCTTTCTAAGTCTAATCCCGTCAATCAATCGCTTCGCGGGCCCATTCGGCCAGAATAGAGGCAAAATGGCCAAAATGCTCTTGGGGGCATTGTTCGCTCCAATTCTAGTGGGCATGTCTTTTCGAAGACGGTAAGTCCCCTTTTTCAATCCAATTCAGTCCAATTCCAATTCTAATTTCAAATCCACTCCGACACATCTTTCGAGATAGTTAATTCCTCGAGGTGGTAAGCCCATCTTGTCCAGCACGTTTCCGAGAGAACTTTTCAGAATTGTAAGTCCCTTCAAACCCGTCGACCGGGATGAGACCCCAAGTCCCTTAGATGGTAGTACGATCCACCTTTGGCGCCTGCTAGCTCACCAGTGCAAAAATGTCCGTTTCAGCATGCCTTCCGAGAAAGTTGACTCCTCAGGTGCTAAGTCCACCTAGCAGCTTCCCGAGATCAGACAATCTCTGGAATGATCGCAACCCGTTAGAGTAACGAAAATACTCGTAAATATCGCAACCGTCAGAGTAGCGGAAACACTCGCAAACAGGTCGATATAGTGAATTGACGACAAACCCCTATATCATGGGACCGCCGTCAGAGTGACGAAAACACTCAAAACCCAAGTTAACACCAGTGCTTGCTAGCCTACTGTAGTGAAAAATGACCAAACTACCCCTAGGGCCATTTTTCGGCACGTTTCTTAAGAAAATACCTAAGTCCTCAGAACGATAAGTCCACCCTTCCAAAATTGTCTTAAAGACAATCCGACATGATTAGGTGTCTTCCAGTCAGTGTTGGGCCAATTTCGAGACATTCTGATCAGGATGACCATTTTTTCCCTAGGCATTCGAGTGCCCCGGGAACCACACCGGCTTTGGGTATCAAATCGGTAACCTCCCGAGAATGCTTCTTATAGTATTCCCAACCTTCCATTATCTTTCTAGATCATTCTGAGTCAGTTCCGGCAAACTTGGTGTAAAATGACCGTTTTGCTCCTAGTAGGTCGGTCGCCTTTTCCGACCACACCAGCTCTGGGTATCAAACCGGTAACCTCCTAAGACATTCTAAGTAATGTTTCCAAATCTCGAGTCTTCTTCCGGGACATTTTGAGTCCATCCCGGCAGCTTTCCGGCCTGATTGACCGTTTTGCTCCTAATGGCCCGGTGAACTCCTTTAACATGTCTTGACATCATTTTTCAAGTCTACTACCCCCGAGACACTGTTCTAAGGGTTCTTGTCTCTTTCCGGCTTTCTGAGACATTTTTGAACCTTTCGGAGTCACTCCTGGTGAAGCTAAGCTAAAAATTATATGGTAGTCACTAGTACAAGCGCCCAAATCTTCTGAAGATACGTTGCTTGCCGACCCTTTCCTAAGTGGCTGGCACCACTACTAGTGGCGCCAAGCCAAATTTTAGCATGGCGCCAGAATAATTTTTTACATGGCGCCACTACAACAGGCACTAGGTCATTCCTTTGTCTATAAATACAAAGCTTCTTCCAGCGTGAAAAAGGTCCACAAACTCAATCTAAAAACTCTCCTCTTCGATATACGGAGCTCGTAGTCTCCCTAAACCCTAGTCTTCTTTGGGTTTTCCAAAACCCTAGCCCCCATACACAAACCCTAACTCTTATACACTCACATATACCCCTATACACTCCTACACTAGCCTCCAAAGCCTCCATTGAAGACTTGAAGTGCTACAACTCTGAAGTTTCTGAAGATCAGAACAAACTCTTGAAGATTAAGGTGAAGACCGAAGCAAAGCAAGAAGAACAAAGCGCATAAAGCAAAGCAAATAAAAGAAGACATAAGGTAGACTTCCTATTTACGTTTACGCAATTTCCCCTTCTCTCTTGTCTCTCCGAACCCACTTGGGTTTTCTTCTATTTTAATCCCCTATCTTCTTCCCTCCCCTTTCTTGCATGCTTGAAACAAAGGACTTCCCAGTCCCTATGTAGGATTAGGCTATTGAAAGTCACCGTGTTAGGGGCTTTTTCTTAGTCTAACCAGAGACTACGTGAGTTCGGCCCCCTTGATTATGTGGTGAAGCCTTTAACCTTGTATGTTCACGACCCCAATTTGCATTGTGCATGTCATGATCTTGCATTCCTCCAAAATTTATTTTCCAACTTGTTTTCAAAACTTGCATTAAAATTTTCTTCTTCAAAACTTGTTTTCAAAATCACAATCTTAAGGTGATTCTAGCATTTCCATGGCTAGGGTTGCTTTAGGAAAGTGTTACATTTAAAGTGACCAATATGGTCTATATGTTCAAATCCTTGTTGTTTTCAAAAGCACTATCTTAGAATGGTTTTAGCCTTCTTATGGTTAGAATTGTTTTAGGAAAGTGAGATATTTTTATGGACTTTCTAAAAACTCTCTTTCCAAATCTCTCTTTCTAAAAAATCTCTTTTCCAATACACTTTCTAAAGATTCTCTCTAATCTCATTTTTAAAATTCCTTTCCAAAATTCCTTTCTAAAAACTCTCTTTAAAAAAATCTATTTTTCTAAAACTTCTTTTTAAACTCCTTTCCAAAACGCTATCTTCAAAATTCACTTTCTAAAAACGCTCTATAAATTTCTTTCCCAAAAACTCTTTCTAAAATCACTTTCCAAAAACTCTCTTTTCAAAATTCGCTTTCTAAAAACTCCTTTATTTTTTTTAGATCTCCTTCCAAAAATATTCCTTTCTAAAAATTCACTTTCCAAAAATCTCTTTTCTTGGAGTTTAAGTTAAACCCTAGAGCCAATGATTAGGAAACCCTAATTTTTTTTCCTAAAATATGATTTTTAATCTTGCCTCAAACTTTAGGTTTTCAAATCCCGTTTTCTACATCAAAACCATATATTTCCAAAACCTATTTTCTATCCCAAAATCTAGGATTTCCAAAACTTCATCTTTTTAATTCCATGTTCAATCCAATCTTCTCTTTAAGAAACCAAATCCAATATTCCCATTTAAGAAACTAGATCCAATCCTCCGTTTTTAGAAACAAAATCAAATCACCTCCTTTTAGAAACAAAATCTAATATTTTGTTTTAGGAAATAGGAATCTCAATCCTTCCTAATCTAAACCTTTCCTAATCCACTCCTTCCTAATCTCATACTTTCCTAAACCATAAGTTTCTAAAACTTAAAGTTTCAAATCTTTCCTTAACTTTAAGCTTCTTAATCTTTCCTAATTCCAACTTTACTTAATTCCATACCTTTCCAAATTTCAACTTTCCAAATCTTCAAATATTTCTTAAACTCAAACCTTTCCTAATTTCAAGTATTTTTAAAAAACTCAAACTTCGTATCTTTCTAAATTCTAAAATTTTTAAATTTCAAATATTTCTAAATCCAAAACTTTCCAATTTCAAAACTTTTCAATTTTAATTTTTTCTAATTCAAAACTTCCCTAATTCGAAACTTCCCTAAAACGAAACATTTCCTATTTCAAAATATTTCTTAAAATAAAACTTTCCCAATTCAAAACCTTTCCTATTTCAAAATCTTTCTTAAAATAAAACTTTCCTAATTCGAAATCTTTTCCTAGAATGAAACTTTCCTAAAATGGAACTTTCCTATTTTGAAACTTTCTGAATTCAAACATTTCCTAAATCCTTTTTTTCCCTAATCTTCCAAGTCTAACATTCGAGTCAAATCTTTTCTAAAACTTCATCTTTCCAAAACAAGTCTAATCTTTCTTCAACCTCAAGTCTTTCCTAAATCACATCTTTCCTAAGTCTAGATTTCTCAAAACTCTATCTTTCCAAATCTAGTATAGGTTCTCTTTTAGGGATCAAATCCTCTTTCAAGTTTAATTCTAGGTTTAAGTTCATTCTTGATTTCAAATCCTCTATTCCGAGTTTCAAATCAAAATCTCTTTTTTAAAGCAAACCTTCTATTTTCAATCGGACTCTAGTCCAAACTATGACTGACCTGATTCCTCAAAAAGGATACGTAGGCAACCCTCATGGGTGCGGTCACAATCTTTTTCAAACTTCTATTTCCACAATCTTTTTCAAACTTCCAATTCTAAAAATCTATTTTCAAATCTTCAATTTCAATTTCTAAAACTTTCTTTCCAAATTCAAACTTCAATTCTCCTTTTCAAATCTATTTTCAAAGTCAAATCTTTCTATTGCACTTGCATATCATTCATCATGTTAAATTTCTTTTCAAAATTTTTTTCTAAAGTGGATAGTTTTGGACATATATTAATTGAAGACTTTAATGGGTGAATTCTGGGTGAGTCGACATTTAGGTACCGTAAGGGCGGGGTAGGGTGATGGCTTAGTGCGTTTTCTCTACACGTAACCAACCTTCGAACTTAGATCACTGTTTTCGAAAGACCAAAATGGAGTTATTTTTAGAAAAGGGCTTAAATATTTTTCAAAGTTTGCCAAACAACTTGTTTTCTTAAAATCCTCTCTTGAGGAGGTATTTTCAAAATTGTTTTTAAAAACCCCTAAGTGTGGTGGTCTTCGGATTGTGCTTAGTTTTTAGGTGACCTAACTGACCATAATCAAGTTAGGTGGTGACTCCAAATGTTTTCCAAAAGCCCTTTATTCAAATCAATTTTCAATTCAAACCTAGAATGAGTTCTAATGAGAGAGTACAATATTTTTTCCGCTTGTATGTATATTCCTCGAGTGCAAAAAATCTAGGCGCGACAAGGCTTGAAGGGGCTGGAATGAGGTCTTTTATGGCATGAAGGGCTATATAGGTGTAGTGTATGGGTTAGGGGAAGGTGGAATCTAACCTAAGTTCTTGAAGTGTGAGATGTATATAGGAGTTCGAGGTTTTGGAGCAGTTTATGCAAAGTTTTGCTACCAATTTCGATTCTGAAATATGCAAAGGGGGAGGCCTGTATTTATAGGCAAACTTGGAGGGGCCTGGCGCATGTAGCATGTGCGCTTGGGCAAAAATTGCCCTGGCATATGTGTTATATGCGCAAGTACTATTCTTAAGGGCTAAACAAATTTTGATCGATTTGATCAAAATCTGGGCGCATGTAGCATACGCTCCGTCACCGAGAATATTTGTTTAAACTTTGTCTCGATAATTGTGCAATCCGAGAAAGATTTAGGGAAATCGGTTGCGTCCACAATGTTCTCCTAATGTTTCTCAAGAACTTTGAATTTTTGGGAAGCTTGAAAGGTGTTCAGAAGAGTGAGATATCATCTCGAGAAGTGTCCATGAAAACACAATTTTGTAGAGCGTTTATGATATGCTCAGCGGATGTTCAAAAGTAGCCGTTTGTGGGCTATGTAATTGGGGCCTTCGGAAAGCTATCTTCCCGATCGGACTGTAATGATGGAAAGTGCTCTGAAAATACTTTTGAAAATTTTCTAATTTACGCGTTTCTCAAGTCATTTGATGGAGTATTATAATCAGGGAATCGGAGAAAAAGACAATCTTGGCAGAGCATCTGTGAGACGTTTAAGGGGTTACTAAAAGTGGTAGTCTTCGAGTTATGCGATCAAGGGCTTTGGGAAGCGATCTATTCAATCGAGCCATATCGATGGAAAGACCAGTGGTCAAGCTTTTGAGAATTCCCTAATTCACGCATTTCTCAACTCGTTTGATGGTGCGTTATAATTAGGGAATCAGGAGAAAAGACAACTCTGGTAGAGCTTCTACAAGATGCTTCAAGGGACTTTCGTTGAGTCGGGAGTGTTTAGAGTCATGAGGTTCACCTTAGGTTAAACATGGGTGTATGATGTGACCTGCCGTTCAACATTTAGGGCCGGTGTAGCTTCAGGGCATGTTCGGGCCGCCAGGGGTAAAACGGTCATTTTGATCAGAGTTGATTGAAAAAGGGGTTAGAGTGGTAACTTAAGCATGCTGGACTATTTGGGGTGGTCCTAGAAGATGTTTTCACTATTTAGTGGGATTTGTACTGTACTAGAGTGTTCAAGGGAAAAACAATCATTTTGACCAAAATTGGCCGAAATGGGACCGGAATTGGACAGGATGGCATGTTAAGTACACATAACTGTTTAGGATCACTTTGAAAAAGGCAAACTTACCATCTTAAGTGATTTTGAACTTTCTCAAGATGTGCTTAGAGGCCCAAGGGACAAATTTTGTCATTTTTCATCGAGTCGGGCTGGCAGGCACCGATGTTGACCTATGTGTTGGTTCCCGAGACCGCCCGGTCTCTAAAAGGTACCTGTGCGGTGTTGGTCCCTGAGATCGCCCGGTTTTAGAGAGCTACCTGTAGGGTGGTGTGTTGGTTTTTAAGAACGCCTGGTTTCTGAAAGCTACCTATGAGGGTGGTGTTAGTCCCCGAGAACGCCTGGTCTCGAAGAACTACCAAATGACGAACATTCTACATTGGTGGGCTAGCAGGGGTCAGAAGTGAATCGTCTGGAAACATCTGGAATTTGATACAGTGTTGGTCCTCGAGATCGCCCAACCTTGGGAAACTATTAGATGGCGTTGGTTCCCGAGACTGCCCGGTCTTGAAAAGCTGCCTGGAATGCCTAGGGGCAATATGGTCTTTTTAGCTTCAATTGGGCCTTATGGGCTCAAAAAGCGACCAGCTGATTGGATTAGAGTTTAAAAGAGCCATCTTGGGCCTGTATATGTTGTGATGTTTGAAAATTGGATTCGGTCGGGCCGGAGATTGTCGAGCTAACCCCTCTTTTTTGTCTTTGCTTGTCAAAGCTAGAAAAAAATAAGGTAAGAATCCCTTTTTGGTCGTGAGGCGATTGGAGGGATGACGGCTTAGAAAGTCTTCGACTACTGGTGAGTCGTTCCTCTAGAAAACATTGGACTTGGAAAAATCCTGGTTCCTTTTTGAATTTTTTTTAAGGATCCAGGTTTTAAAATGGCTAGCTTATGGAGTTTGGAAAGCTTGGAAGTTTGAAACCAAAGGATCGAAAAATGATATTTGGGTTTTTTGAAGCTCTTAAAAATTATTTGTGGCCTTGAGGGCGTTTAAAACTAATTTTGACGGGAAGCTAAAGGGCTAGGCGCATGTAGCACACGCGCCAGACCAAGAATAATCCTGGTGCATATGTTACATGTGCTAGGTTGAAGTTTCCTTTGGCGCATTTGCCACATGCGCTAGGCCGTGGGTTTTAAAAATAGAGGAGTTTCGCGAACCTGCTACGGGTTACATACACTTGAGACGATTTTGGAAGCTCTTTTGAGGGATTTTCAAGGGATATTATTAGTGCATTGCTAGGAAGATATCAGGGGACATCGAGCTCGTGCCGGAAGCTATTATAGTCGTCTGATTCTCTCCAAAAAGTTCGGATTTCATCGGAGACCCAAAGGTTAGATTTCTTAAAATTTCATCGATTTCGATGTATGTGTGCCCATTTTTTGCATATGATTAGTGTAAATATATGTTTTAGGATGTTTAGAACACAATGGGCGGATTGGTTTTGTGATTTGATGATGATTTGAGTGTATTCGGGGTGATTTTGCATGTTTTGTGAAAGAGTTTCCTGCATGGTTTAAAAAATTACTTGTGTAGGCTTGGGTTTTGCATGTTTGTACTCGATTTTCATACCGGATGTCTTAGAAAAATGTATAGAACAATCGTATGAAGTTTTGTAATTTTTTGAAAAATTTTAAATTTTTGAAATTTTGAAAATTAGAAAAAAATAGGAAAAATTAAGAAGAATTAAAAAATTAACCCTATTGAAGGCAAAAAAATTGTAGGATATTTTTAGAAAATTTTGAAGATCCTTTTGAGTGTTTTGGGAATTTTTGAGAATTTTTAGAAAATAAAATGGAACCGAAAAATTTTGAAAAAGCGCAGAAGTCGACTTAAAAATTGTTTTTCATTGTGGGTCATGTGCCATGGAGGATAGGATGGTGTTAGTTGACGTGGTTGAAGGCTCAGAGAGCTTTGATAATGTGTTTGTGATTTTTTGAATTTTTGGATAGTAACTTTTTAAGGCAGAACTTTGTTAAAATTTTTTCAAAAAGTATCGACCCCTTAAAAGTTCAACGTTTGACTCTAAAACTCTTTGAAAAGGCAATTACTTTTGAGAACCGAGCTTTTAGAGGAGAAAGCCAGGAAAACCTTAGAAAACTTGTTGAAATAGGGCTTTTGAAGGAGAAAGTCCACGAAACCAGTTTAAAAACTTGTAATAGAACTTTTTGAGGAAAAATATCGAAAAACCTTAGAAAATCTTTGAAACAAGTGTAAACACCCCATTTTTGACCGCTTAGCAGTCTACGGTCCGTCCAAACTTGTATTCAAGTCAATGTGGACATATTTTGAGTCAAATTGACTTTTCAAGTCTAATCCTACCTATTCATTGCTTCGCGGGCCCCGCCAGGCCCAAATAGAGGCAAAATGACCAAAATGCCCCTGGGGGCATCGTTCGGTCCAATTCCAAATCAGGCACGTCTTTCCGGAGATGGTAAGTCCTTTTTCCAATCCTATCAGGCGCGTCTTTCTGAAGACGGTAAGTCCCCTTTCCAAATCCAAATCAGGCATGCCTTTCCGAAGACAGTAAGTCCCATTTCCAATTCCAACAGGCACGTCTTTTCGAAGACGGTAAGTCCCCTTTCCAATTCTAATTCCAATCCCACTCTCGATACAGTTGATTCCTCGAGACGGTAATTCTATCCAATTCGGCACGTTTTTCTAAGAAAATCTCTTCAGAACGGTAAGTTCTTTTAAACTTGTCAACCTAGACGAGACTCTAAGTCCCCTAGATGGTAGAACGGTCCACCTTTGGCACCTGCTAGCCCACCAATGTAGAAATGTCCATTTAGGCATGCCTTCTAAGAAAGTTGATTCTTAGGTGCTAAGTCCCTTTAGTAGCTTCCCAAGATCAGACAGTCTCAAGAATGATCGCGAATCGTCAGAGTAGCGGAAATACTCGCAAACATCACAAACCGTCAGAGTCGCGAAAATACTCGTAAATAGGTCGATGTATCACGAGACCGCCGTCAGAGTGGCAGAAACACTTAAAATCTAGGTCAACACCGGTGCCTGCTAGCCCACTTCGGTGAAAATGACCAAACTGCCCCTAGGGTCATTTTTTAGCACGTTTCTCTAAAGCACACCTAAGTCCTCAAAACGATAAGTCCACCCTTCTAGATCGTCCCAAAGATGATCTAGCATGATTAGGTGCCCTCCTAGTCCGTTTCGGGTTAATTCCGAGACTTTTCGGTCAAGATGACCATTTTGCCCCTAGGCATCCAAACACCCCGAGAACCACACCAGCCCTGGGTATCAAACCAGTAACTTTCCAAGAATGCTTCCTACAGTATTCTCAACCTTTCTTTATTTTTTCGGATTATTCCGAGTCAGTTCCGGTGAACTCGGTGCAAAATGACCGTTTTGCCCCTGGTGGGCCGATCACCTTTTCTAACCACACTGGCTTTAGGTATCAAACCGGCAACCTTTGGGAACATTCTGAATAATTTTTTCAAATCTCGAATCTTCTTCTGGGACGTTCCGAGTCCATCTCGGCAGCTTTTCAGCTCGATTGACCGTTTTACCCCTAATGGCCCAGTCAATCCTTTCGACACATCCTATCCTCATTTTTCAAGTCAAATACCTCCGGGACACTGTTCTAAGTGTTCCTGTCCTTTTCCAGCCTTCTGGGTTATTCCCGGTCTCTTAACTACTTCTCGGACTTTCTGGAGTCACTCCTATTGAAGTCAGGCTAAAAATTGCATGGTAGTTACTAGTACAGGCGCCCAAATATTCTCAAGATACGTTGCTTGTCGACCTTAAAACTTTCCTAACTGGCTGGTGCCACTAGTAGTGGTGCCAAGCCAAGAAATGGCCTGGCGCCACTCTTAATGGTGCCAAGAGGAAATTCGGCTTGGCGCCACTGCAACAGGCGCCAGGTCTATCCTATCTCTATAAATACAAAACCTCCTCCAGCATGAAAGAAGTCCGCAAAATTAGTCTGAAAACCCTAATATTCGATATACAGAGCTTGTAGCCTCCTTAAACCCTAGCTTCTCTAGGTTTTCCAAACCCTAGCCACCATACACAAACCCTAGCCTCCTATACATTCATACACACTCCTATACACTTATACACTAGCCTCTAGCCCTCCATTGAAGGCTTGGATTGCTGCAACTTCAAGCTTTGAAGATAAAAAACAAGCCCTTGAAGACTGAAGTGAAGAGAAGACCGAAGAAAAGCAAGGCGCGCAAAGCAAAGTGAAATAAACAAGACAAGGTAGGCTTTTTCTTTAAGTTTCTGCACTTCCCCCTCTCTCTTCTCTCTCCTAACCCACTTGGGTTCTCATTTATTTTAATCCCCCATCTTCTTTCCCCCCTTTTTTTGCATGCTTGAAACAAGAGAGTTCCCAGTCCATGTGTAGGATTAGGCAATTGGAGAGTCACTGTGTCGGGGGCTTTCTTTTAGTTTAACTAGAGACCACGTGGGTTCGGCTTCTCTTGATTATGTGGTGAAGCCTTTAACCTTGTATGTTCATGACCCTCTTTATATTGTGCATATCATGATCTTGTATTCTTCCAAAGCTCGTTTTCAAACTCGTTTTCAAAGCTTGCATTAACATCGTTTTCAAAATTGCATCAAAATCTTCTTTTTCAAAACTTGTTTTCAAAATCACAATCCTAGGGTGATTCTAGCCTTTTCATGGCTAGGGTTGCTTTAGGAAAGTGTTACATTTAAAGTGACCAATTTGGTCTATATTTTCAAAACATTGTTGTTTTCTAAACCACTATCTTAAAGTGGTTCTAACCTTCTTATGGTTAGAATCGCTTTAGGAAAGTGAGGTATTTTATATATACTTTCTAAAAACTCTCTTTTCAAATCCCTCCTTCTAAAAACCTCTTTTTCAACATACTTTCTAAAAACGCTCTCCAATCTCCTTCTTCAAATTCTTTTCCAAAATTATTTTTCAAAAACTCCCTCCAAAAATCTATTTTCAAAACTTCATTTTTAACTTCTTTCCAAAACACTCTCTTGAAAATTCCTTTCCTAAAAACACTCCCTAGGTTTCCTTCTTAGAAAACTCTCTCCAATCTCCTTTCCAAAATTGTTTTTTTCAAAAACTCATTTCCAACAATCTCTTTCCAAAAACATCTTTCCTAAAAGCTTCTTTTCAAAAATGCTTTTCTCAAAGTTCACTCTCCAAAGATGCTCCTTATGTTTCCTTCCTAAACAACTCTTCCCAAAAATTTCTTTCTAAAAACTCCTCACTAGGATTTCTTTCTAAAAACTCTCTCTTTTCAAAATTCACTTTCTAGAAACTCCTCTCTAGGATTTCCTTCCAAAAATTCCTCTTTCCAAAAAACCCACTTTCCAAAAATTCTTTCCTTAGAGTCCAAGTCAAACCCTAGAATCCACAATTAGGAAACCCTAATTTTCCTTCCCAAAAGCATGATTTTCAATCCCTTACTTTGGCCTCAAAACCTAGGTTTCCAAAACCTCTTGTTTTCTATATCAAAACTATACATATTTCCAAAACCTATTTTCTATGTCAAAACTATAGTCTTCCAAATCTAGGGTTTCTAAAACTTCCTCTTCCAAATCCTTGTCAAATCAAATCTTCCCTTTAAGAAGTCAAATCCAATCTTCCCGTTTAGGAAACTAGATCCAATCCTCCGTTTTTTGAAACAAAATCAAAACACTTCTTCTTAGAAACAAAATCCAAATCTTTCCTAATTTAACTCCTTCCTAATCTTCTACTTTCCTAAATCTTAAGTTTCCAAAACTTGAACATAAAAATCTTTTCTAAATTTTAAAACTCAAAATCCAAATCTTTTCTAATTCAACCCTTTCCTAATTCTGCCCCTTTTCAAATCTTAACTTTCCAAATCTAAGTTTTCAAATCTTTCTTAAACTCAAACCTTTCCTAATCTTAAGATTTTCTAAAACTCAAACTCTAAAACTTTTTAACTCTTAAACTTTCTACATTTTAAATCTTTCTAAATCCAAAGCATTCTAAATTTGAAACTTTCTTAAGTTAAATCTTTCTAAACTTCCAAACTTTCTAAATTTAAAACTTTCTTATTTTCAAAACTTCCTTATTTCAAAACATTCCAAATTCAAACATTCCTATTTCGAAAACTTTATAAATTCGAAACTTTCTTAAGTCAAAACTTTCCTAAATTGAAATTTTCCTAAAGTGAAACCTTTCTTTTTCGAAACCTTTCCTATTTCAAAACCTTTCTTAAAATGAAACTTTCTTAATTCAAAACTTTCCTAAGTTGAAATTTTCCTAATTTGAAACTTTCCTAAAATGACACTTTCCTAAAACGGAACTTTCCTAATTCGAACCCTTCCTAAATCCAAGCTTCCCTAATCTTCCAAGTCCAATATTCGAGTCAATTCTTTTCAAAAATATTTTCAAGTCAAGTTCAATCTTTCTTTTTAAAGTTCCTAAGTCTAGGTTTCCTAAAACCAAGTCTTTCAAAACCAATCTTTTCAAATCTTCCAATAAAAGTCCAAATTTCCTATTCTTCCAATTCGAATTCGAATTCCAACTCTAACTCTTTTCCAAATCAACTCTTCTATTTTTAATTGGACTCTTGTCCGTACTACGACTGACCTGATTCCTCCAAAAGGATACGTAGGCAACCCTCATGAGTATGGTCACAACATTTTTCAAAATTTTTATTTCCACAATCTTTTTCAAATCTCCAATTCTACAATCTTCTTCAAGTTTTCAATTTCATAATCTATTTTTCTAATTCCAAATTTCTATTTTCAAATCTCTATTTTCAATTTCTAAAACTTTCCAATTTCAAATCTCTCTTATCAAATCAAATCAATTTCCTTTCAAATCTATTTCAAATCTATTTTTCAATTCTCTTTTCTTGCACTAGCATATCATGCATCATGCCTTTTAAAAATTCTTTTATAAAGTGGATAGGATTGAACATTAGTTAGTTGAAGACTCTCATAGGTGAATCTACAGTAAATAGACATGTATGTACCACAAGGGCAGGGTAGGGTGATGGCTTAGTGCGTCTTCTCTACACGTAACCAACCTCCGAACCTAGAATCACTGTTTTCAAAGGCCAAAATGGAGTTATTTTCAAAAAAGGGCTTAAATGTTTTCCAAGGGTTGCCAAACAACCTGTTTTCTTAAAAACCCTCTCTTGAGGTAGTATTTTCAAAATCGTTTTGAAAAATCCTAAGTGTGATCCTCGGATTGTGCTTAGTTTTTAGGTAACCTAACTCACCTTAATCAAGTTAGGTGGCGACTCCAAATTGTTTTCCAAAAGCCTTTTATTCAAACCAATTTTCAATTCAAACATGGCCGCACTCGTTCTTCTAGGAGGGTGAGTTCTAACGAGAGAGTACAGTATTTTTCCCGCTTGTGTGTGTATTCCTTGAGTGCGAAAAATCTGGGTGCGACAGCTGGCGACTCCGCTGGGGACACTTAAAGGGTTAGGCCATAATGTCTCTTTACCCTTCACCCATTGAGAGTCTTCAATTAACTTGTTCAATCCTATTCACTTTAAATTTTCAAAACCACATTTTCAAAATTGTTTTCAAAAAACATGCATTTATTCATAATATCTTGTATTATATTTGCCATCCATATACTAACTCTTGCATCTTTGTTGTGTAGGTGCACTTTATGTTTAAACGTTATTAATTGTTATGCATGAATGTGATGAACAGGATGGATGGAAGTTGTTGGGCTCTTTCCTCCACTTTCAAAAATCACACACACACACTGCACGTGCACTTGCATTCTGCATACTTGCATTATTACCCTAATATGACCTTTCTAGTTAGAAAGGGGGAACGGTATATTGGTTGTGGGCAAGATGTTGTGTTAGTTTCTTCGCCTACGGCCTCTTAATGGTTCCCCCACTCGAATCACCAACTGATCATGGCATCACCTCGGGGAGTGGGCCTAGGTTTGAAGATCCGGAGACCAAGCCTTTTTAGGATGCATTAGTCAACCCTCAACCTCATACTCATATAGTCACCTTGCATAGCCGAACCTCTGCCGGATTTAAGACACGCGCACTGTTTTCCAAAATCATGGAGGAAAGGGTGACTACTCTTACTTTCATTTATACCTGCTTATTCCTGTTGTTATAATGACTGTATTCATGTCGCGCCCAGATTTTTCGCACTCGAGAAATACTCACCCAAGCGGGAAAAATGTTGTACTCTCTCGTTAGAACTCATCCTCCTAGAAGAATGAGTGCGACTAGGTTTGAATTGAAAACACGTTTGAATAAAGGGTTTTTGAAAAAGGTTCGGAGTCACCACCTAACTTGATTAAGGTGAGTTAGGTCACCTAAAAACTAAGCATAGTCCGAAAACTACACTTAGGGTTTTTGAGAAACAATTTGAAAATATCTCCTCGAGAGAGGGTTTTTAAGGAAAACAGATTGTTTGGCAACCTTTAGAAAACATTTAGCCCTTTTTGAAAAATAACTCCTTTTTGGTCTTTGAAAACAGTGATCTAGGTTCGGAGGTTGGTTACGTGTAGGGAAGACGCACTAAGCTATCACCCTATCCCGCTCTTTCGGTACCTACATGTCAATCTACCCTAGATTCACCTATGAGAGTCTTTAATCAACTATAATTCAACCCTATTTACTTTGAAAAAGAATGTTTGAAAACTAATTTAGTATGATGCATGATATGCAAGTGCAAGATGAGAGAAGTGGAAAATAGAAATTGATTTGAAAAGAAATTGATTTGATTTGAAAATAGATTTGAAATTGAAAAGTTTTGGAAATTGAAAGTAGAAATTTGAAAATAGAAATTTTGAAGTTGGAATTTTGAAAATAGATTGGAATTTGAGATTTGAAAAGACTTTGAAAACCGCACCCATGAGGGTGGAATTGAAAGTTTGAAAGGTATTGTGACCGCACCTATGAAGGTTGCCTACGTATCCCTTTGGGGGAATTAGGTCAGTCGTAGTTCGGACTGAAGTCCGATTGAAAATAGAAGAGTGGATTGAAGAAGGAACTTGAATTGGACATTGAATTTGATTTGAAATTAGAAAAGGAGATTTGAAATTGGAATGGAGAGGATTGGACTTGCTTTGGAAAGATTGATTTTAGAAAGACTTGGTTTTGGGAAGAAGGAGGTTTAGGAAACCTAGACTTGAGATTAAGAAAGATTGGATTGGAATGTTGGATTTGGAAGATTTGGAAACTTGGAATTTAGGAAAGATTTGGATTAGGAAAGTTTCACTTTTGGAAAGTTTTGAATTAGGAAAGGTTTAGGTTTAAGAAAGTTTTAACTTAGGAAAGTGTTGTTTTAGGAAAGGTTTTGAAATTAGGAAGTTTTGAAAATTGGAAAGTTTTGAATTTAGAAAGTTTTGAAATAGGGAAGTTTTGAAAATTGGAAAGTTTCGTTTTTGGAAAGGTTTGAAAAAAGGAAGTTTTCAACTTAGGAAATGTTTGAATTAAGAAAAAGAAAGTTTTGAGTTTAGAAAGTTTTAAATTAAGAGAATTTTGAGTTTAGAAAAGTCTTAGATTTGGAAAGATGTTGAAGTTTTGAAAAGTTTAGAGTTTAGAAAGATTTGGGTTTAAAAAGATTTTACTTAAGAAGGTTTTGAATTTAGGAAACTTAGAATTTTAGAAAGATTTGAAATTTGAAAAGTTTAGGATTTAGAAAGTTTTAGAGTTTAGAAAGATTTAAGATTTTAGAAAATTTTAGGGTTTTAGAAAATCTTGAAAATTAAGAAAGGTTTGAATTTAGGAAAGGTTTAAAAGCTTGAATGTGGAAAGTTAAGATTTAGAAAGGGGGTTGAATTAGGAAAGGGTTGAATTAGGAAAGATTTTTATGTTCAAGTTTTTGGAAACTTAAGGTTTAGGAAAGTGGAAGTTTAGGAAGGATAAAAAGTCAGATTAGGAAAGGTTTGGGATTTGTTTCCAAAAACGAAGGATTGGATCTAGTTTCCTAAACGGGGAGATTGGATTTGGTTTCTTAAAGAGAAGATAGGATTTAACAAGGATTTGGAAAGGGAAATTCTAGAAACCCTAGTTTTGAAAAATTGTAGTTTTGACGTAGAAAATAGGTTTTGGAAACATGCATAGTTTTGATGTAGAAAACAAGAGGTTTTGGAAATCTAGGTTTGGGGCAAAGTTTGAAAATCATGCTTTTGGAAAGAAAATTAGGGTTTCCTAATTGTGGGCTCTAAGGCTTGACTTGGACTCTAAGGGAAAGGGATTTTTAGAAAGTGCGTTTTTGAAAACGAAGGTTTTGGAAGGAAAACCTAGAGGGGAATTTCTAGAAGGAAGATTTTAGAAAAGAGAGTTTTTTGAAAGATTTTTAGGAGAGATTTTTTTAGGAAA
Source organism: Euryodendron excelsum (assembly GCA_033060915.1). Taxonomy (NCBI): domain Eukaryota; kingdom Viridiplantae; phylum Streptophyta; class Magnoliopsida; order Ericales; family Pentaphylacaceae; genus Euryodendron; species Euryodendron excelsum. Next base: position 15,174,961 of record CM065391.1, read on the forward strand.
GTGAATCTAGGGAGTGATTTTAGAAAGTGAATTTTGAGAAAAAGATTTTGGAGAGGAGTTGAAAAAGAGAGTTTTGAAAAATAGATTTTGGAAGGGAGTTTTTGAAAACAATTTTGAAGAGGGGAGTTTTAGGAAAGTATGTTGAAAAAGAGATTTTTAGGAAGAGATTTTTAAAGAGAGTTTTTAGAAGGTGTAAAAACATCTCACTTTCCTAAAGCAATTCTAACCATACGAAGGCTAGAACCACTTTAGGAAAGCGGTTTTGAAAACAACAAGATTTGAAAATATAGACCAAAAGGTCACTTTTAATGTAACACTTTCCTAAAGCATCCCTAGCCATGGAAAGGCTAGAATCACCCTAAGATTGTGATTTTGAAAACATGTTTTTGAAAAAGAGCTTTTGATGCAATTTTGAAAACAAGTTTGAAAACGATTTTTGAAAACAACTTTTTGAAAACGAATTTTGGAAGATGCAAGACTATGATATGCACAATGCAATTTGGGGTTGTGAACATACAAGGTTAAGGCTTCACCACATAATCAAGGGGGTCGGACTCACGTGGTCTTTGGTTAGACTAGAAGAAAGCCCCCGACACGGTGACTCTCCAATAGCCCAATCCTACACATGGACCGGGAATCCCCTTGTTTCAATCATGCAAAGAAAGGGCGGGAAAGAGATGGGGGATTAAAATAGAGAAAACCCAAGTGGGTTAGGAGAGAGAAGAGAGAGGAGGGAATGCGAAAATTTAAAGAGAAAGCCTACCTTGTATCTTCTTTAACTTGTGCGCCTTGCTTGTCTTCGGTCTTCGGTCTTCGTCTTGATCTTCTTCTTCAGTCTTCAAGGGTTGTCTTCAAGCTTTGGATGGCAGCTCTTCAAGTCTTCAAAGGATGGTTGAAGGCTAGTGTATGGGGGAGTGTATGAGTGTATACGAGGCTAGGGTTTGTGTATAGTGGCTAGGGTTTGGGAGAACCTAGGGAGGCTAGGGTTTTGGAGGTGCTCGAGCTCTGTATATCGAAATATAGGATTTTTAGGTTAAGTTTGCAGACCCCCTTCACGTTGAATGAGGCTTTGTATTTATAGAGGTTGGACAAAATTGGCGCCTGTTGCAGTGGCACCAGGCCAAATTCTACACTGGCGCCACTACTAGTGGCGCCAGCCAATTAGGAAAGATTTAAGGTCGGCAAGCAATGTATCTTTGACTAGATTTGGGCCCCTGTACTAGTAACTACCATGCAATTTTTAGCTTGGCTTCACTAGGAGTGACTCCGGAAAGTCCGGGAATGATTTGAAGGAGCCGGGAATGACCCGGAAGGCCGGAAAGGAGCAGGAACACTTAAAATAGTGTCCTGGAGGTATTTGACTTGGAAAGTGAGGATAAGGTGGGTCGGAAAGGTTGACCGGGCCTTTAGGGGCAAAACGGTCAATCGGACCGGAAAACTACCGAGGCGAACTCGGATTGTCCCGGAAAAAGACTTGGGATCTGGAAACATTATTTAGAATGTTCCCAGAGGTTTCCGGTTTGATTCCCAGAGCCGGCATGGTCAGAAAAGGAGACTGGCCCACTAGGGGCAAAACGATCATTTTGTACCGGGTTTGCCGGAACTGACTCGGAATGATTTGGAAAGGTAAGGGGAGGTTGAAAACACTATAAAAAGTATTCTTGGGACATTACCAGTTTGACACCCAGAGCCGGTGTGGTCGAAGAAGGACACCGGCCCTCCAGGGGCAAAACGATCATTTTGTACCGGGTTGGCCGAAACTGACTCGGAATGATCCGGAAAAGTAAAGGAAGATTGAGAATACTATAAAAAGTATTCTCAGGAGGTTACCGGTTTGATACCCAGAGCCGGTGTGGTTCCCGGGGCATTCGGATGCTTAGGGGCAAAATGGTCATCTTGACCGAAAAGTCTCGGAAAAGGTCCTAAGGGTAGTCTGGTCATTTTTCACCGAAGTGAGCTAACGAACACTGGTGTTGACCTGGGTTTTGAGTGTTTTCGCCACTCTCACGGTGTGAGTATTTCTGCTACTCTAACGGTTTTGTGAGTATTTCCGCTACTCTAACAGTTGAGTATTTCCGCTACTCGGACGGGGTTGAGTATTTCCGCTACTTGGACGGGGTTGAGTATTTTCGCTACTCGGACGGTTCTATGAGTATTTTCGCTACTCTAACGGTTCTGTGAGTGTTTTCGCCACTCTAACGGTTTTATGAGTAGTTTTGCTACTCGGACCGTCTCGAGGAATAAACTGTCTCGAGAGTGAGACTGGAAGGGGTCTTACCGTCTCCGAAGAGACATGCCTGGATTGGAGCCGTCTCGAGGAATAAACTGTCTCGAGAGTGGGATTGGAAAGGGGTCTTACCGTCTCCAAAGAGACGTGCCTAGATTGGAGCCGTCTCGAGGAATAAACTGTCTCGAGAGTGGGATTGGAAAGGGGTCTTACCGTCTCCAAAGAGACGTGCCTGGGTTTTGAGTGTTTCCGCCACTCTAACGGTTTTGTGAGTGTTTCTGCCACTCTAATAGTTTTATGAGTAGTTTTGCTACTCGGACCGTCTTGAGGAATAAACTATCTCGAGAGAGGGATTGGAATTAGAATAAGAAAGGACAATGCCCCTAAGGGCATTTTGGTCATTTTGCCTCTATTTGGGCCTGACAGGCCCGCGAAGCGATGGAAAGGCAAAATTTGGACCTAGAGGATTGGTTTTGATTGGAATATGTCCACAATGACTTGAAAACAAGTCTGGACGGAGTGTAGACTGCCGAGCAGTCAAAAATGGGGTGCTTACAATTCATACTGTTATAATGCTTGTCTAACTGCTCATACATGCATATATACTTCAACTGTATTTTCTCTCCTTATACCCTATGCATCCATTTTCATGCATTCCATATTCCATGTCAAGACAAGAGTTCCAAGTAACTTAAGTCACTGCATCCTCATGCACATGATCAATCCATCGAGAGTGATACCTAGTTCACTTTTCCTTACATGAAACCTACCTAAACCCTAAGGGTTCACATGTAACCCTAAGGACTCATGGCATGCACCTCAATTCATTTCATAAGAGGGGCCCCAATCCCTCTATGCTCACGGAGATGGGATTGTCAAGAAAACAAGGGGTAATCGATCAGCAAGGTCTCTCAACGACCTCCTCGACATCAAATCCAACGAAGGCGAATCCGAAGACTCAAGAGTAGTTTAGGTTTTTCCTTTGTAAAGCTAGACAGGTGGAAGTCCAAAGGAAAATGTTCCCTTCCCCCTGTTAAAATGTATTTCAATTCTTTTTTATTTTAAACCCTAAAATTCAATATACTTCTTTACTTTTGCGAATGAATGCATGGTTGGCTGAAGGTTCCCACTTGACGGTAAGGTATCTACATATAGGGGCAAATCCCCTATCTCCAAAAGTGAGCCAATACATTACGCCTAGCTTCCCTCCTAAAGGAGGGGCACCCTAGGACATGCATTGCATTAAGCTCTCTAAGAACCAAAAACTGACTTGCGATTTGTGTTTTTGTCTTTTTTTCTTTCATCCTTTTTCTATCTATTTACAGAGAGCACCCTGCACTGAGTCAATATTGCTCCAAAAAAGGGGCAACATCCACCTAGGGATCCCATTATCACCCGACAAAGAGTATCACTGATGGCTGCTAATCCTGAAGAATCATCTCAAGTCTCTCGGGAAAAGGTCAACGAAATGAGGACCAAGATGGATGAGATGCTCAAACTCATTCAAACTATGGCTATGAAGGATGCTGCTGCTGTCCCATCATCATCTATGACTTCATCCAAGGACCCTGAACCCTCTAATCTAAGGATTGTGCTTTAGTCTGACAATGCTGGGAGGAATAAGGAGGATGCCAAAGGGATCAGTGCTGAAGAGGAAGAGACCATATTGCTTTCACCTGCCGTAAAGAAGGCCCCCCTAGACCCTCTCAGTCTGAAAATCCAAGGGTTAGAGGATTCGCTGCGAAGTCTCCATGGCCACGACACTTACGGGTTCACTTCCTATGATGAGCTCTGTTTCTTCCCTGACCACCTGAGACCTGCTAAGTTTAAAATGCCTGACTTCCAAAAGTACAACGGTACCGGTAACCCCGTTGCTCATCTTTGTCTCTATGCTGGAGCGCTAAGTGGTCATGGTAACGATCTGAAACTCCTCATGCAGCTATTCCAACACAGTCTTACGGGGTCTACTCTACAATGGTTTGCTCGTCTGGACTTGAGGAAGATCACAGCTTGGATCGAGCTAGTCAATGCATTTAAAGCCCAATATCGTCACAATATTGATCTTAGCTCTGACCGATGGTCCCTGATGATTATGATTAAGGGTGAGAAGGAAAGCTTTAAAGGATATGCCCTAAGATGGAGGGAGGCCGCTGCACAAGTTAAACTCCCACTGGAAGAAAAGGAGTATGTACAACTGTTCGTACATACTTTCTAGGGTATATTCTACCAGAAGCTTTGCACAAGCGAGGAAGAGAGCTTCTCTGAACTAATCATGCAAGGGGAGATGATAGAAAACGGTCTCAAGACAGGGAGGATTACGGACCCCTATGCCAAGATTGGAGAGTATACCGCCAACATAGCCAAGAAGGTGGCTACTACAAGGGGCACGATCAAGAAGGAAAGTGAGGTGTCTGCCATCCTGCCCAGCCAACCACCTCAATACCATCCGCCACTACAATCACACCCTGTCCTGCCCTTACCCACCTTAACAATGCCTGTTCCAACCTCTAATTATGGCCCCGCTGGGGCACGACCCAATTTTAATAGACCTGCTTGACGCATCCGTACCTTCGACACCTTAGCCTGCACCCAAACTGAAGCCTACCATAACTTGCTGAAGAACAGTATCCTGAAGTCCATACCTGCTCGCCCGTTGCCAAGCCCTCTACCCCCGACCTTTAATGCCACCCTTACATGTGAATACCATTCATGTGGCCAAGGGCACGACATCAAAAGCTGCTTCGCTCTCAAGCACAAAATTCAAGACTTGATCGACAACAAGACCATTAATCTGCAGCTAGTACAACCTGCTCCGACCCCCAATGTGACCACTAACCCTCTGCCGGATCACACCGTCAACATGGTACTAACAGAAATGGAAGGCGAGGGAGATTTCGATGAGCTCAGAGCCGAAGGTTGTGAGGATGATTGGGAGACCAATGAAGAGGATGACTGGGAGGAGGATCTCCCACTATGCCCGATCTATCTCTATAGCCCTAATGAAGTGCCTGATGCTTCTGATTGGCCAGTTGAAGAGCTAGTGTTTCTAGAAGAAGAGCTTGTTGAAAACTTGGTTGTTGATGGATGGGGTGCTGAGTTTCTACACCCAAAGTATGCTGTGGTGGAGCGTCATTTACTAGAGAATCCTTGGCTTGTAATTGAATCCAGCTATGAAGATCTGGGCTGGGAGCAAAAAGAACCAAAGACACTAACAGAGCCATTTGAACTGGAAGGAGGCGAGTTAGCCATGCTATTTTCAGAAGAGTCCACCACCAAGTACATTAAAGGGATCAATGAAGCTGCCAACTGCACTATCACTGCCAACATGCCCAGAGCTCTAGAAGAAGACTTTGCCTGTCTCGCCTTGGCCGAGGATCCGGGTCGCGAATGGAGCATTGAAGATGTGGGCTGTCGCGCCTCGATTTTTAGGTGTCCAAGGTCCTTTCGGCTTGGAGACAAAAAGCACGAAACTTTGTCACTAGAACTCATCCTCCTAGAAGGACAAGTGCGACTAGGTTTGAAACTTGGTTTGAGTAAGGGCTTTTCAAAAAAGATAGGAGTCGCTACCTAACTTGATTAAGGTGAGTTAATGAACCTAAAAGTAAGTGTTAATCCGAAGATTAAACTTAGGATTTTTTGGAAAAGGTTTTGAAAACTCCCTCAAGAGAGAATTTTTAAGAAAATAGGTTGTTTGGTAACCTTTGGAAAGATTTAAACCCTTTTGGAAAATAACTTTATTTTGGTCATTTGAAAACAGAAATCTATGGTTCGGGGGTTGGTTACGTGTATGGAAGATATCCTAAGATCATCACCCTACCCTGCCCTTTCGGTACCTATATGTCTAATCACCCTTTGTTCACTCACTAGAATAACCGGTTACTATTGTCCACTTAATATCCACTTTAGAAAAATAGGGTTTAGTTATCACTTTTTGGATGGATGATGCATGATACAAGTTTTTGAAAGAAGTTTGAAAATAATGGGGGTTTTGAAAGAGTTTGGAATAGAAACTTTGAATTGATTGGAATTTTTGAAAAAGGGATTGAAGTTAAAATAAAAGTTATGACCGCACCATTTTAGGTTGCCTACGTATCTCATTTGGTGAGAATCAGGTCATTCGTAGTTCCGGCAAGAGCCCAATGGAAAATAGGCGCATTAGGGCCTTTGGAAGGTTTGAAGATACTTTGGGGTCTTTAGAAAAGTTTAAGACACTTTGAGGTCTTTCGAAGTTGAAGACTCTTTGAGGTCTTTGGAAAAGTTTAAGACACTTTGAGGTCTTTGGAAGTTGAAGACTCTTTGTGGTCTTGGAAGTCTTGACTTGAAATTAGATGGTGGAGTATTTTGAAAATATTTTTGGATCAACTTAAGGAAGTTTTGGAAAAAATGCTTAGGCATGACTCAAGAGAACTTGAAAAGTGTTTTTGAAGTCTTGTTTTGAAAACCTTGGAGGCATGTTTTGATGAGTTGGTTTTTGAAAGTGGTTTTTGGAAATGGCTAAGGGTTTGGAATCCTAATATGGACAACCTTAGAGGTTAATCTTGATTTATCACTTGTCCTTGGAATCCCTACCCATGAGGGGGCTAGGGACACCTTAGGTTTGGAACCTTTTGAAAATATTTTTGGAAATGTCTTGAAAATGGAGTGTAAGAACATTTGAAGACTTTATAGAGTTGGTTTTTTTTTTTTTTTAAATCATGAGAGTAGGAGGTTTTGGAAAAATAGGTTATGAGAATAGTTTACAATTGAAAGATCATTTAGAAAAGGATTTAAGAGTTGGAACCTTGAAGTGTACTAACCTAGGTTGGGTTGGCCTAGGGTTAGGGGTGACCTAAGGTTAACTAACTTGGGTTAGGTTAACCTAGGGTGAATGAACTAGGGTCAAGTTAACCTAAGATTGGACAACTAGGATCAAGTTAACTTAGGGTTGGTTAACTAGGGTCAAGTTAACCTACGGCTAGTCAACTAGGGTCAAGTTAACCTAGGGTTGGGCAACTAGGGTCAAGTTAACCTACGGTTGGTCAACTAGGGTCAAGTTAGCTTAGGGTTGGTCAACTAGGGTCAAGTTAACCTAGGGTTGGATAACTAGGGTCAAGTTAACCTAGGGTTGGACAACTAGGGTCAAGTTAACCTAGGGTTAGATTGGAGAATGGTTTTGAAAGTTGTTTTGATGCATTCTTGGAAAGAGTTTTGAAAACAAAACATGATATGCAATGGACTTTGGTTGGCAATCTTTTTGATGATCATTTCCATGAAAATTTTGACTCTAGCCAAGAGTGTGGTTTATATGGTTGGTGATTGGAGACCATTCCAAGGAAGGTTTCCTCATGGCCATTATAACCTTTATCTCGACAAGAGTGGGGGGTTTCAAAAATCAACATAATGATGGCAATTTTTGGACAATCAATTTTTACGCAAAGATGGAGAGAATGCATTTTTGAAAATCATCTTTTGAGAAAGATTTTGAAAACCACTTTTCAAGAGAACCATTCCATCAAGAGAGGATTCATATGGCCAAACAAAAGGGAGACCACTTAAGAGAGGGTTCCATGGGGCCATTCCAATCAATACACTTAAAAGAATGGAAATCTTGAAAATTAGAGAATTAGAAAGCAACCCTTATGCAAATTAAAATGTCATGACACCAAAATGAAAGTTAGGGGATTAGTAGAAGGTCTTCTAAGGCATAATTCCTAAAATCCCATCCTACACTTCAAGGGGCCAACTCTTGAAATAATTTTTGAAAGAAATATAGAGCTTAGAGATGGCATGAAAATAAGAGCAATGTAAGCATTGTAGAGCATGACAATAAGCATAAAATGAAGCCAAGCATGCAAAACATAATCAAAATAGTGATATGCAAGGGGTCATGATTACATACAAGGCTTTTAGCCTACACCACATAAACAAGGGGCTCTTAGGCCATACCATCTTAAAGTGGGCTAGTGAGAGATCCCCCTACACTGTGGCTCTCACTTGCTTTCCTCTAGGCATGATCTAAGAGCCCTATTGGCTCAAGCATGCAAGAAAGGGGGGTTAAAGATGGGGGTTAAAATAGAGAATAGCCTAAGTAGGCTAGGAGGGAGAAGAGAAGAGTGGGGGAAGACACAAATGTAAAAGGGATACCACCTTTTGCCTTCAACACATTTGTAGTCTTCAAAGGATATTTTGATGGGAGCTTGAATGACTTCAAGAAGGCTTAGAGAGCTGGTAGGGAGTGTTTGATGGTGTATAAGGCTTTATATGTGAAGTATATAGGCTTGGGGATGATGGAACCTAAGCTAAGTGTTGGAGGGATGAAGTGTGTATAGAGATTCGCAGTTCTGGAGTGACTTCAGCAGGGCTTCACATCAGAAATTGGAGTTGGAATATGCAAAGGGTCGTCTGGTATTTATAGAGATTTTGGAACAGTACATGTGCCTGGCCAAAATTTGACCCTGCACATGTAGCACTTGCGTAGGTACTGTTCCATTGCCAGAATGACACGTGGCACCCCATGTACTAGATAAATCTCGACTGTTGATCGAAAATTGGTCGATCTGATCAAAATTTGAGCGCATGTAGCATATGCTCCATTACCGGGAAGGTTTGTCCAAACTTTGCCTCGATAATTGAGTCAATCGTGGAGGTTTCAGGGGAATCAGTCACACTCGGGATGTTCTCCCAGGGCTTCTGGTGAACTTTCATGTTTTCAAGAAGTTTGAATTATGTTTGGAGGCGAGCGATATCGTCTTGGGAAGTGTGCCAAATAGGTCACTTTTGCAGAGCGTCTGTGATACGCTCCGGGGGTGTTTGAAAGTGGCTGTTTTCATTTCGTGTGATCGAGGCCTTCGAGAAGCGATCCATTCGATCGGATCGTACTGATGAAAAGTACTCTAGAAATACTTTCGGGAATTCCCAGATTTACGCGTTTCTCAAGTCATTTGACAGTGCGTTTTCATTAGGGAATCGGAGAAAAAGTCAACCTCGGCGGAGCCTCTGCGAGACGCTTCGGGGGTTGCTGAAAGTCATAGTTTTCACACCGTACGATGGAAGGCTTCAGGAAGTGATCTATTCGATCGAGCCGTATCGATGGAAAGATCTATGGACGAGCTTTTGAGGAATCCCTGATTTACGAATTCCTTAAGTCAGTTGACGGTGCGTTATGACCAGGGAATCGGGGGAAAAAACAATTTAGATAAAGCGTCTGCGAGACGCTCCAAGGAACTTTTATCGAGTCGTGTGAGTTTAATGTCGTAGGGTCTTCCTCGGGTTAAACAAGGGCATGTGGGGAAACCCTCTGCTCGAAATCCCAAGGCCGGCGCTGTGTCCGGCCATATTTGAGCTTTTAGGGGCAAAACGGTCATTTTGACCAGGGTTGGTTGGAAATAGTTAGGAATGTTTTGGTATGTTGTTTTAAGTGTGTAGGGTTGTTCGGAGATGGTTTTGGGAGAGTCTTTTACCAATCGGCGGGGTTTGCGCCGTGTTGAGGTGTTTAGGGGCAAAATGGTCATTTCGGCTGCAGTGGGCCAGAATAGGACCGGATTCGGACCATATGCCGTGCGGGGGACGCCTAATGGTTTAATAACATTTTGGAAGGATGCACTTATCGTTTGAGGGATTTTAAAATTTCCCAAAACGTGCTTGGAGGCCCAAAGGGCAGATTTGGTCATTTTCCACCGAGTCGAGCTAGTAGGCGCCGGTGTTGACCTAGGTGTTGGTTCTCGAGAAAGCCTGCTCTTGGAAAACTACCTATGTGGCATTAGTCTCCAAGAATGCCCGTTCTTAGAGAATTACCTGTGGGGGTGTTGTTGGTTCCTGAGAACACCTGGTCCTAGAAAGCTACTTGGAAGGGTGGTGTTGGTCTCTGAGAACGCCTGGTCTCGGAGAATTACCAAATGATGGACATTCTACATTGGTAGGCTAGTAGGCGCCAGAAGTGAACTGTCTAGAATTTGATGAGGTGTTGGTCCCCGAGATCACCCGATCCCGGGAAGCTACCTGAATGGCGTTGGTTTCCGAGACTGCCCGGTCCAGAAAGCTGCCTGGAATAATGGTGCTTATGGCTCCAACGGATCCTTGTGGACCCGAGAAGTGACTAGTTGGCTGGATTGGAGGTTGTAAGGCTCATTTTGAACCTGCATGTGTTGTGATGTTGGAAACCAGACTCGGTCGGGCCGGAGATTGCCGAGCGGGCAAAAATAGGGTACTTACATGGGCATTATTCCAAAGCCCTACTAAAATAGGAATCCCATCAAAAGCGTACAAGAGAGGGGTGTTTTCACCCTCTTTCTTTCTATCCCTTTTACTTCCTGTCTCTAAATTGATGTTTGCATTTTCTTAACTGCTCAAAAACTTTATGCTTTTCATAAAAATGACGATAATAATTGAATGATAGTTCTTTTATTCACTGCTGCTATCTTATATGTCTCTTGTGAATAGTAACTACTTCCTTCGCAAGGGGCATGGTATATCTTATGGAATAATCTGGCTTGAAAGGATGATAGCATTGAGTTAACCACTCAGCAAATGATCAGCTTTCCACAGAGAGAGAGGATAAGGATGAGTGAGGATGCTACCCAAAGGCAACACTTACAAGACACTAAAGCTAAGCGAAGTGTGGTCAGTTTTTCAAAATGAAGAGGAGCCATCTTTCACTTTCCCATATATAAATGAAAGAATAAATAACTATATAAATAAACAAATGTGCTTATATTCCCTTTGCTTAACCCCTAGTGCCTCGCGGAAAGCGAAAATCTTCATTGTCAACCCTAATCCAAGACTGTCCCCCCCACACTGGGCCAGACAATAGTTGAGAACCCTAGGAATGGTCTCCATCTTCTATCATGTTAGGGCAGCGCAGGAGGCTTTATGGATCAAGCGATCTGGTTCAAAGTGAACAGAGGCCCCCATTTCATTTCCCATACAGTCAAAAGTAACCCCTTGCTAAACCCGTTGAGCCATATATCTTTTCTTAACAAAACCCCAACCTAAGGATCACCGCCCACACTGGGTAGATTGAACTGCCAAGGAAAAGGTCTGAGGAAAAAGGGTTGAAGAATTATTCGTTTCATAAAAGAAAAGAAATGACAAAGTGAAGGAAAAGAATTGCCAAGGGGCAAGAGGGCAAAAAAAAAAAAAAAAAGTCGAAGGGAAGGCCTAAAGAAGTCCACAATTGTGCCATAATAAGAAGAAAAGAAATTCATGTTTATCTCAAAAAAGCAAATAGAAAGGGTGAAAGAGAAGAGTCATTTTCACCCTGAAAAGTATGTAGCAAAAGCAAGAATAAAATTTAAAGGTGATCCTAGGCTACAAAGGAACCCAATAGAAACAATAGGTTCAAACCTTTACCCTTTCTTGCAAAACCCCAAAACCATGTCCTACATTACAACCCTAGTAAAGTCTCCTTTGATTGAAAACAGATTGCTTGATCTAAATGAGCTGAACACGTTGCCAAAGCCAAGAAGGATGCTAGCCTTACTGAAAAGGTCAAGGATGGTACGGATCTAAACCCTGCTGGGAACAACATCGAATTTGAGCCTATATATCTTGTTGTTTCGAAAACCCTATAACTTAGCCTACATTACGGTCCTAAACAAAGTCTCCTCAGATTGAAAGGATTGGCCACTTATCGCTCTGCTAAAGGTCAAGTAAGTTGTTGTTAAAACCCCGAGAGTTGAGAGTTTCAGCCGAATAATCATATACACTAACCCCGAGGCAGAGAGTAGGAAGCGATCAAAAGATTGAGAAATGTTCGAAGTGCTATCATCCAATCAAGGCAGGGTTGAGCCAGAAGAGAGGCTAGACCCCTGAAAAGGAAGGAGTTACCATTCCAAAGATACCAATTTCAACAGCACCCTTTGTCATTCTGATTAACGAGTTTCTAATATGCGCATACATATTCAAAAAAAATATATTAATAATAAAGGGTTGGTAGGAGCTTCGCGTATACAGGACATAACTCCATGTAAATACAGAAGTCATCAACATCAACTCATATAATAGATACATAACATCATCATCCATCACATGCATCATATGCCTAGTTGAAAAGATCATAAATGTCTGTCTATCCATGCTTCTAAATACCTTAAATATCCATTTTTGTACACGGCTTACAAAATAAAACTGCCTAACATAAATACATCTCAGGGACGAGGGGCAAAAGAAGATCGGAGCCTCCACAAGGGGCATCTGTCACAGGTCAAAGTCGATGTCATCTGGATCGAAATCCCTGAAACCCGGCATCGAAGGAGGCGGATAACTACTCGAAGTACCAACGTCCTGCAGAGAAGACAGAACCGAAATCAGCCACATACAAAAAAAAAAAAAAAAGAAAAAGAAAAAAAGAAGAACTAGACAACAACAGAGCAAGAAGAAGGAGGGGAAAGATAACATACCCCGCCACAGCCCAGCTGAGATAAACGAGCCGTCAAGGAAGCTACCTCGGCCTGGTACTGATCTCGCTCCATCTGGTACTGATCTCTCTGGTCTCTCACAGCAGTAAACTCAGCCTGGGGCACATATCCTCCAACACGACGCCACAAGTCAACCACCTCCTAGCCCACAGCGTACCCGCCAACTACTACCTCAAACCGGGTGAAGGCACTGACAGAATGAGCCCCAAAGTGTGTAGCGTAATTTGTGTCTGGAGGAAGCAAGAACTCGGCACCCGGCTGACGCTCTTGATAGGGGATAGGCACTCCCGCCACCAAGGCCCCAAACATATACTTCGGCGGAGCTCCTGCAGATTGGAACTCCTCATGAAACTGCCATCAATGTTGCTCTCCGAGATAGGACTCCCAAGTGTCATCACTGAGAAAAGTAGCTCTCGACAGTGACAACGGAACTAAGTACCGCACTGTCTCATAATGATCCAATGAAGGGTCGCCAAGTCACGTCTCTTGCCTCAATCAACTCCAGCTTCGCCAGTAGCATCACAAAGTCAGTAATCTCCGATCGTTGGGCCACCCGGTCACGAGCCCACCTCAAAGCACGAGGATAAAGGTCATCCTCGACAACTGCGGGGCGATGAACATGCAGATACTCATAGCTCCACTAGACAAAAAAGGGCTAGAAACTAGTCATGCTGCCCCAACGAGAAGAAATCCGGACCTGCATCGATCAAAGGAAGCAGCCGAAGGAGAAGGATCCCCAATCTAGCTCAGACAAAGCCCCAAGATCAGCTACTATGCTCACCAAACGAAAAGGCATAAGCGACTTCTTGTTGTTACAGAAGCAGCTAAAGATGATGTACAAAACAAGTCGCCGTCTCATAATATCCTGCTTAGCAGGCGATGGCTCAGCAGAAAAGGTACGGTCATCCTGACTAAGCCAAGAGACTGGGAAGGCAGAACGCTCAGGAGGGGGCAAGTCCAGCAGCACGCATGCGTCGTGGCTGCTGACTGGCTGTAAGGTGATTCGCCGACCTATAAAGGAAAGCACTGTGATGATGGCCCAATCCAAGGGAGTGGGTCCTAACTCAAAGCCGACAAAATGGAAGGTCCCGGTCTCCTTGAACCACCTTTCAATAAGCGCCAGTACCAAATGCCAATTGAGGCGGTTAGCCTGTAATCCCATGAAGTTTCAAATCCGGTCCCAGCCAAGAAAGCACGATATGATAGGGCAACATGCTGCATGGTCATGAAAACTTGATGAACAGCCCCTCTAAAAGCTGTGTGTACCCGTGGAGGGGGCAAATGCTGTCTAGAATATAAACTGGGGTGATAAGCAAGATCCCCGAGCGGTGGGATGTTCGGTACCTCCAGGTCACCCGAATCAGCATCTATCTGCCTATGTCTAGAGGAGGCTCTCCCATAACCAGTTACCTGGTCGCCCAGACCCGGTACCTCCTCCTCTACACCGATCTCCTCTGCAAAGGCCTGCTCAACCGGAGGAAAGGGGTCGACAAGTGGCCTACTCCCCCGGCCACTCTGACTAGACGAAGCCTACCCCATATATCGTCGGCTACATCTGGATCGACTGGAACCACCGGTGGAATCTGTCCAAGCCGCCTTCCTCGAGCGATGTCTCCTCTCAGAACCATCATCACTCGCATTTGCCATCCTAGAAAGGTAAGCAAGGTAAGAGGTGTTAATATACGGTATATGAAGATAAGAAAAAAAGTAAAGGAAAAATAATAATGATAATAACCAAGGATAAAACATAAAAAAGAAGAAGAGAAAATAAATAACATAACTTCCGTATACATTTTACTCAACTAACCTAAAATGTTTCCTAAACTTTTCATTCAAAATTGCTCCTCTAAAAAAACAACCCAAACGTTTCTTAAAACGTTCCTTAACTTCTTCCCTTTAAAAGTTCTTTTTCAAGAATCAATTTCCCAAAAGGTTTTCTTCAAACTCAATCCTCCAAAAATTTTCGGCAAAATTCGAAGTTTTTCAAAAGTCAAAATCCGTTTTCAATTCTTCCAAAACATGGTCGTTTTGAAATCCTCATTTTCAAAAAGTGTTCCTAATTTTTCGTCCCACAGTTTTAAAGCCCCCGAGTTTCTCGAGCCTTCTTCGCCAAAAAGGCCCTCCCTTCAGTGGTTTTGTATCTTTTTCCTTCAAAAAGATTATACTCCAAAATTTTTCCAACCCTTTTTCTCAATTTCTAAAAAACTCTGAAAGAGTTTCAAAATGGTCCCTACAACACCCATGACATTAACACAAAACACAAACCGCGCACTTCACAATGTTACAATCACATAACATCAGCACCCGCGCACACTTTTTAAATTTTTGAAGTTTTCAAAACACATGTTATATTTTTTCAATAAATCAATGGTTTTCAAAAATTTCCTAAAATTTCTCAAAATCATTTCAAATATTTTCTAAAATATTCCTACATTTTTCTAAATTTTAAACTATAAAAATTTCATCAATTTCCCAATTTTCTTTATTTTTCCTATTTTTCTAAGTATTTTTCTATTTTTCAAAAAATCAAAAATTCACCAAGTTTTTGAAAAATGACAAAACCTCACACGGTTGTTAAACACAATTTTCTAAGGCATATGGCATAAAAATCTAGCCAAAAAGCCCAATACCCAAGCCTGTAGGAACAAACCCCCAATTCCTGCAGAAAACCCTCTTCACATAATTACGTAAAATCACTCAAATTCAGTTCAACAAGCACTAAAATGCAAAAATAACTTACCACAGTGTTCAAAACATATCAAAATATCAATTTTCACTGTTCACACAAATTAAACAGAATTCTACACATTAAAATCAACATAAACTTAAAAACTCACCTCTTGGAATTCTCCGGCGAAATCTTCTCTTCCGGCGACTTTCCCGGTGACGTGGTCTACTCCCGGCAATCACCTATGATCCCTAAGAAGTGCTCCTTCGAATGTCCAAGTCGGTTCCCTCACAAACACTCTTGATTTTTCAAAAATCCCTCAAATCCCGCAAGTGTTCGAACTAGAAAATTTTCTAGTTTTGTTCCTAAGCCTGGCGCCACTGTGCTAGTGGTGCCAAGCCAAATTTGACAAAGGCGCCACTCCTAGTGGTGCCAGTTCCAAATTCCGGGCAGCTTTGCCCTTTTTCTTGCCAAAACTCGATTTCAAAGGCCTTTTGGGCCCAATATTCGTTTCTACAATCCCGTTTTTCAAAATTTCTAAAGTCTGTCCCTCTGACCACCTCACGGTCAACATGGGACTCTTACTTTATCGTTTTCTGTCTTCCTTAAACTTTAAACTTCTAAATCTTTCCTAATCCCGACCTTTCCAAATCCTAAACATCCTAAATTCTAAACTTTCCTAAACTTCAAATCTTTCCAATTCTAAAACTTTCTAAACTCAAAACTTTCCTATTTCAAAACATTCTAAATTCAAAACTTTTCAATTCCAATACTTTCTTAAAATGAAACCTTTTCTATTTCAAAACTTTCTTAAAACGGAACTTTCCTATTTTGAAAACTTTCCTAATTCAAAATCTTTCCTAAAATGAAACTTTCCTAAAATGAAACCTTTCCTAATCCGAATCTTTCCTAAATCTTCCAAGTCCAATATTAGAGTCAAATCCTTTCTCAAAACGTTTCCAAGTCAAGTCAAATCTTTCATAATCTCAAGTCCTTCCTAAATCCTATCTTCCTAGGTTTAGGTTTTCCAAATCTCTATCTTTCCAAATCAAAGTCCAATCTCTTCAATTCCAAATTCTAGATTCTAATTTTCTGTTCCAAGTTCAAATCAAACTCTTTTCCACATCAAAATCTATTTTTCGAATCAAAATCTTCTATTTTCTATCTGACTCTTATCCGAGCTACGACTGACCTGATTCCTCAAAAAGGATACGTAGGCAACCCTCATGGGTGCAGTCACAACTTTTTTTCAACTTCTAATTCTATAATTTATTTTCAAGTTTCCAATTTCAAAAATCTATTTCCAATTTCTAAAATTTTTCAAAATCAAATCTAGCTCTTTAAATCAAATCAAGTTTTTTTCAAGTCTATTTCCAAATCTATTTTTCAGACTCTCTTTTCTTGCACTTACATATCATGCATCATGTCTTTTTAAACATTCTTTTTCTAAAGTGGATAGGATTGGACATTTGTTAGTTGAAGACTCTCATAGATGAATCTAGGGTGAATAGACATGTAGGTACCGCAAGGGCGCTGTAGGGTGATGGCTTAGTGCGTCTTCCCTACACGTAACCAACCTCCGAACCTAGGGTCACTATTTTTGAAAGACCAAAATGGAGTTATTTTCTAAAAAGGGCATAAATATTTTCCGAAGGTTGCTAAATAACCTGTTTTCCTAAAAACCCTCTTTTGAGGAAGTATTTTCAAAAACCTTAGGTGTAGTCTTCAGATTGTGCTTAGTTTTTAGGTGACCTAACTTACCTTAATCAAGTTATGTGGCGGCTCCTAATTGTTTTCCAAAAGTCCTTTATTCAAATCAATTTTCAATTCAAACCTAGTCGCACTCATTCTTCTAGGAGGATGAGTTCTAACGAGAGAGTAAAATATTTTTCCCGCTTGTGTGTGTATTCCTCAAGTGCGAAAAATCTGGGCATGACACCAACAAAATACAGTCACATTGATATAGAAAGTGCTATTCAAGAAACGAACCTCATCTTAAATTTTCTTGTGCTATTCAAGCAACCAAACTCATCCTAAATTTTCTTATGCTATACAAATATTTATTGTCTTTCTGTGAATTAATTTGCAGTCATACTCCTAACAAGGTTAATGTTGAGAGGCAAAAGAAAGGAAGAAGAGATGATAACAATGATAATGATGATATTGATATCATTACATCAATCAGAACCAATGAATTTCCACACATGCATAAATCAACACACAAATCAAATTTATTAGAAAAATATATTAGGTTCAGGCCATGTCAACATTAAATTGATTAACCATACACCAAAAAAATTAATTTTTGGTCAGAACTAGAGAATGCTAATTAACTAGCAACTAAATAATCTAGACGTCCCATGAGTGGAGCAGCATGATTCCTAACTAAACGAATTGAAAAAACACTCAAAATGCCTGGATGTAAAAAGTATTTAGTCTCTACATCTATCAAGCTCGATTTTCAACTATAATAGAGCTTATCCAAAACTGATTTTATATTAGTTTAAGCTAGATGACTTGCCTACTCAAGACAATTAGAGGAAAGAGTGAGAGAGAGCGAACCTGGTCGGTGAGGGATTTCGGTTGGCATTGGCGAGGGCTTCCGGTTGATGCCTATAATGGCACATGAAGATCGAGGTTAGATACAAAGGTTAGTTCAAGTGTATTCTTAAACTATCTTGACTGATTGTTGAAAATTATTAAAGGGTATAATTTCCATTACATGCATGCTTAATATTATATTAATGGAATAAGAATTAATGCAATGTTAGAACCAGAAATTCAAACTTTTGTTTATCTCCAAACTTCAGGCCTAAATAATAATACAGTAAGCATAAGTTCCATAAGACTTCAGGGCCTCACTAACATATATATGTAGCTAACAACAGAGAATGTGACAGAGAGAGAGGAAGCATATAAGAAAGAACTTGCATCCAAAATAAATAAAAAAAATCTGCACCCAAAATGAACTTGCATTGTTGGGTGGGGGGAAGCATACCAAAAAGAAACGTAAAGATTCTCCATCCAATCAAGGAATAGGATAGACATTTGCATTTATATATCCTTCCAAAGCTACGACTCATCTAGGAGGAAGTTCTGTACTATGATCCTGAGCAATGTTTAAAAACCTGACTGGTTCATCCAATAGAACTGGGAATTAGGAATTCTTTAATCAGTATGTGAACGCAGCATAAGAAATCCTCGAGAACTAATCAAAGGATGATAGGATAACACGACTTAATAAACACATGTATATCTACAAACCAAGCATCAACCAAGCTTTTGCAATAGACACCAAAGGTAGTAGTAACTTAGTTTTGCATCAACAACTGGTTACCACTTTGCACCATTGAACGTTTGCCCCAACCCATTACTCGCAAATTATGGACTTAGTAAACCATTAATTAGTTTTATGCTTCTGAAAAATCCCTTAGAAATCAAATAAGCATTCCATTGGGTTAATAGCATAACTAATGATAGGCTAGCTTGAGGGCGAAAGCAAAGAGTGAGAGAAAGACAGAGTTAGAGAGAAAATACTAACCTGGTCGTCGGTGACGGATTTCGATTGGTGAAGGATTCTGGTCGATGCCTACAATGGCACATAAAAAAAGAGAGAGAGAGAGAGAGAGAGAGAGAGAGAGAGAGAGAGAGAGAGAGAGAGAGAGAGAGAGACACACACACACACACACAGAGGCTTACCTAGGGTTCGGGCTGAAGAGGAAGACCGAAGCCTAAGACAGGGAGATCAAAGCCTAAGAGAGGAGTTGGTGATTAGAACTAATCGCAATCCTAGGGTTAGGTTTAGAGGGAAAAGGAAGGAAAAGGGTGGAAAATCAATTTGGGAATTAAAACTACAATGTTTACACACTAAATGACATCGTTTCAATAAAATCTTTTGCGATGGCATACTACCCGTTGCATATGTACTGTCGCATAAAAAGGGTTGCGTTTGACCAAAAAAATGATGTTGTTTTGAGATAGTTTTTGCAATAGGAATGGTTGCCGTCGTAAAAGGGTCATCTTTAATGAAATTTTTTTTGTAACGGGACCATGCCGTCACAAATTATGGTATTTGCAACGGCAATGGAACAGTCGTAAAAAAGTCCGACACAAATGGCCCCTTTTCTTACAGTGTCAATAGTCTCCCCAATGGGTGTAGTAACAATTAGACATTCATCCATGTGCTCAAGTGAAATAGGTAGATTATACAGAAATCTAGGTGTAGTAAAAGAATGCGTAGAATCAGAATCAATCAATACCCTAGCAGGTACTGATGAAATAGTAAGTGTACCTTGCACCACTATCAGTGTAACTACTGCATCCTCCCTTGTAAGTGTATAAACGCATCCCTGAGTGGCTGACTTCTGACCCTGAGTTTGATTATGTGACCCACTATGACCAAATTACCTGTTTATGGGGTCCATTATGTACAAACTATCTCTGCCCTTGCTACTGCTGTGGCTGCCGTCCTACGATACCCTGGACCTTATAGTCAAATGACATATGACATGGTAGCCTACAAGTAAAGCAGGTATGAGGTGTCCCATCACAACGATAACCAAAGGGTGATACTTCCTATATACAGGATAAGGTTCCTGTGTCGACTACCCAAAGCAGTCGCCCGCCCCCCCCCCCCCCCCCCCCCCGGACTACTAGGAGTGTTTCTTCTCTTATTGGGGTTCCCACACCCTCTGTTCTGACTACCTTACTGCTAATATCTATTACACTGCTAATCTCTATTCTGATCCATATACCTCTTATTGTATTGATCCTGCCCTTATTGACTTTCATCTAGACTCCTTTATGCAAGTAAGACCTTCGTCACCAATTTGCCCAAGGTCTTGGCCTCCACTATTGAGACCCTACTGCGAATCGCTGGATGTAGACCCTTCTCAAACAGTAACACCCTATCATCCTCTCGAGTCACCAGGTGTGGTGAAAATCTAGATAGTTCTACAAACTTAGCCTCATATTCAACCACTGACATGGATCCCTGCAGCAGATTCAGGAAATCAACAATTCTCTGTTTTTGCACCACTGCCGCATAATACTCCATGTAAAACAACTCCATAAAGGTGGTCCATGGCATCTCATCAATTACTCCAACATAACGTCGTGCCTCCATGTTCCACCATTTATCCACCGACTCCTCCAATTTAAACGTAGCCAAGTTCACTTTTTGCTGCTTAGTACACTCTATATGAGCAAATATCTTCTCCATCTGCTTCACTCATGCCTCAGCCACTGAGGGATCTGTGGTCCCCTCAAAAGTTGGTGGTGAACCCTTTAGAAATCTATAAAATAAAGTAGCCTTGTCCAAAACCATAGGTCTAGCCTCTATGGGGTCACTACTGGAACTGATTGCCTATTAAGTTGCCCTATATATATCTATAATGCTACGGTTGTAGCCTCTAGGACTACTAGAGTAGGTGCTAGAACTAGAATAGGAGCAGGTGTAGATACAAATGCAGGTGTAGTCCTGGTTGCTGGGGCAATAGGAGGACCAACGTCCTCTTGCACAGTCTCCTTAACAGAACTTGTAGTACAACGTTGAGTACTTGCTATAGCTGAAGCAGGAGCAGCTCTCGTCTTACATGCCTTCCCAATACTTCCCATTGACTTCTTTTTGGGTACCATACTCCTTCAAAAATGGAAAGAAATAGGATAAGAACATGTTTAACCATAAATAGAAGTAGACTCTCTTACATTCCTACAGGACTCTAGGACCTGAACCTCCACTAAGTACGATACTTTCTAAGGGTTACTAATAACCTGGCTCTAATACCAACAAATGTCACACCGAAAAACTTAGGGTAGGACTATCTAATAATTAAAACTCCATCTAATTGCTTAAGGTCACTAGGATGCATCGTAGCTCCATACATTTGACTACACCTAATCCAAGCTTATGTTTTCTTCAACCTTCAGCAAACCCAAAATGTTTCTCTCTCTAAACAAATGTTTTAGATGCTTTTGTCATTCCTAAACATGCATGTTGTTGGGTTTTTCTTCCTTTGTTGTTTCCCTTTTTTATTATTATTATTTTTTTCCTTTCTTTTTCTTTTTCTTTTCTTTCTTTTCTAAGTCCATGGCCAAAACTGGCCTTATTTTCTCTCATGGCCAAATGGCCTAAAGATGTTTCTTTTCATTTCTTCTCCTCATTCTTTCTTTTTAACCAAAGGAACCATTACCATAGACACTTCACACGACTCAACTCATCCATGGTCATCACACTAACATACCTCACTTTCTCTCTCTAAAAACCAATAACAGTAGACCCAAAATAGTTCTTCACCACAATCACCTATAGGTATACAAAATCGCGCCCCAAAGCCCTATGAAATCTACACCAATTAAACATACAGATACACACATATATGTACACATCCACACTTATACATATGTATAAGATATACCCCACAACAAAGAATCATGCATCAATTCCTTCTCATTCTCTTATTTTCATTATTATTATTATTGTTATTATTATTTTTCCTCTTATAGAAAAATTACTCAAACCCAGCTCCATCTGAAAACCCACTGACTTAATCTTCTCGTTCCTTTTTCTCTAGCGACAATAGTTATAAACCTTGCTCCCACACATCTTTACAAACCCACACACTTGTACTTGAACCCCACAGCCAAGCATGGCCTCCTTTAGTCCACAATATATAGCAATCCAACCAACACAATATACATGCTGCGCAAAAGAATAATCCCACACATTCATAGCTAATCACAAGCACAAGTATGAATCTGTGTAGAGAACAATATATAATCAAACATATATAAACACATATATATACATGCTTCACATAATACGGAGTGCACAAGATGCTCCATCACCCTACGTTGAATTGCCGAAAAATCTCAACATTGGAAGCAAGCCTTCTCTTTCTGTAGCCCCACTCTCTTTCTCTCTAAAATTCTAAAGATAATTTATACACCAATTATTTTCTAGACAGCTCACCCACTCGTGGACAAAACACCCCATGTTCAAGCTGGCATAGGTGGCCGGCCAACCAATACAACCAACCCCTATCCTATTTTATTTTATTCCCTTCTCCTTTTCTCTATCTACCTTTCTTCTCTCTTACTTTCCTCCTTTCTATTCTCTTCTACGCAGATGACATGTTCTTGTAGCCATCATCCCACAACTCTCTAATCATTAACCTACTAACTCTTCTTCCACCTATATACATATCTTTATACAAATTCATAACTTAAATCATGTGCATAGCATGCCAGTAAACTTTAAAGAATAACAAATATGAGTTATTACATTAGGCCTCATCCACATAAACTAGAGTTTGTGTCGTGCTCTGTATCGAGGTCATATGTGTAATGGGGACGGAGGTAGAAGACGAGCCTCATTAGTGATAAGAGGCACATGCTAACAGAAACATAAGTCTGTAATAAATTTAGCATAAAGTAAGGCATCTCTCTTATTATGACCGGCCAAGAGAAACATGGGCCATCTTAAAAAGATGTAAGGAAGAAGGTTAATCACAATTCTAGTACCAATGGCAAGAAAGTAGGCAAACTGTGTTAGATTTATTATAACATGTATGTAAATTAAGGACATCAATACACAAAGAATGCGGAAGCATACTCGTTTGTTCATGGTTGATTAAGAACTTGAAGCCTCGTATAATCTTTTGTTTGAATATTAGGACCAGGTCTTCCCCTCCTCCATAATACTTTATGATAGCTCTCTATGGGTCAAGCAATTTAAATATGGAGTGGAGAGGAGACTTATCCAATATATAATATATATAGTCTAACAAACCCTCCCATAAAAGGTTTAATCAGACCCAAAAGGCCCACACTTATTGTCAACCACAATACAATAATAATAGGTGTGCATAAGTCCACTTAATGATCACTAAATTGGCCCACTCGCAATGTCTCATTAACTAGATCGGTTCACTCCATTTTTCACAAAACATAAATGACCAATTAATGGATGCTCAATACAGAAAAATTCTAACATTCTCCCACTTGAGCAAACATTAATTGTATTTTAAACAAGCTTTTGTTATGAAAATGTCTCTCGAATTGAAAACCAAAAGCTCTATGTGGCTACATTAAAAAATCAGAATAAAGTCATGAGATAAAACACCTTACACCAATCCGGTCCAATAAAGCCATTAACATCAAACCAAGGCAGTGATTATACTAAACATATATATGTATAAGACCACACATGATTACAAATGTCAAACAACTCCATCGATATGGATCCTTTATGGTAGTGTGGCATGAAAATAGCTTCCAAATGTGATCATACCAAATGCTATTTTTCATTGTCAGTCCTCCAAAGAAATTCATCAAAATTGTATGAAAATTTTATAGGCTTCAACAATAAGTCAGCATATCTTTTAACTAAACATCTTGAGATAACTTTAGGGTATAAATTGCAAACATACTCCAAATATTTAAGTTACACCAAACTTAAGATTTTCAATTGCAAGTTTTAATATGAAACCAATATGTCTAGATATCTCAAATGGTGTCTCAACAAGACATAATCTCATAGACATAAGATAGACACCATATCTTAATATTTTCATTCACAATATACTATAAATATATTCATTTGCACAAGGTATTAATAAAACACAAGTAATAAACAAATAAACCAATGTCAACCAATGTAAAGAAATAACTCCCACTAACCAAGTACATCAAAAGATTCAATGATCTTTATGTTTTCAACATGTTTTCTAAATATCACAAGTATAAGCCCCTTAATCTAGAGATTAATTACCATCTTAACTTTATGATGGTGTCATATTTCTTTACTTAATCTATGACAATAAGGTATGCAATATTTATACTCTTAGACTAAATGTCGCGCCCTGTTTTCGGATGCCGGGCCCCCCCTTTCTCTTTCCGGGCTCGGGGGTGGGAATTTGGTACGGTGCTCTCTCGTTAGAACTCATCCTCCTAAAAGGACGAATGTGATGGGGTTTGAATTTGAAATGGAATTGATTAGGGCTTTTTAAAAAGGTTTTTGGAATCACCACCTAACATACTTAAAGATGTGCTAGGTCATCTACACCAAGTAAAACCAGAGGGTCAAACTTAGGTTTTGGAAAAGGTCTTATTTTTAAAAAATGTCCTCATGAAAGAGTTTTAGAAAGTAGGGTTGTTTGACAACCCTAAAACCATTGGAAAGCCCTTTTAAAAATTGACTCATGTTTTGGTCTTTGAAATAGAAATTCTTAAGTCCGGGGGTTGGTTACAAGTAGAGAAGATGTCCTAAGATTATCACCCAACCCTGCCCTTGTGGTATCTATATGTCTAATCACCTTTTACTCACCTAATTGTGACTCACGGGTTACCTATGTTTAATGCTATTCACTTAGAAAACTTTTGAAAATAGAATTTGAAGAAGAGTTTAAAAGAGGGAGTTGAGTTTGAAAAATGGAATTTAGATTTTGAAAAGGGTTGTGACCGCACCCCTTGATGGGTTGCCTACATACCTCCTTAAAGAGGATCAGGTCAATCATAGTTCCGACAAGAGTCTGAAAGAATTAGAATTTTGAAATGGATTCCTATTTCAAGAAAGTTTTCATTTTTAGAAAGTTTCATTCCCAAAAAAGTTTGAGTTTGAAAACATTTCCTTTTTAGGAAAGGATTGGACTTAAAAAATGTTTCATTTTCAGGAAGATTGTAAGCACCCCATTTTTGCCTGCTCGGCAGCCTCCAGTTCGTCCAGACTTGCATTCAAGTCAATATGGACATATTCTGAGTCAACTCAAAATTTCAAATCTAATCTAGTCCATCCATCGCTTTGTGGGCCCGCAGGGCCCCAAATAGAGGCAAAATAACCGAAATGCCCTTGGGGGCATTGTTCGGTCCAGTTCCAGTAGGCACGTCTTCTCTAAGACAGTAAGTCCCCTATTTCAAGTCCAATTCCAATTCCAATCCCTCCCTTGAGAAAGTTGATTCCTCGAGGTGGTAAGTCTATCCTATCCGGCACGTTTCCGAGTGAACCCTTCGGAACGGTAAGTCCCTTCGAACTAGTCGACCAAGATGAGACCCCAAGTCCCTGAGATGGTAGAACGGTCCACCTTTGGATATCTCAAAAAATATGAGATATAATGGTCTCATGCCTTGGAGATAAAGATGGAAATGCTCAAGGAAATGGATTTCTTCTTCTTGACTCAGACTTTAATGTGAAAGGAAGGCAAAGCCATTATTTCATCTTGGGATATCTCAGAAAATATAAAGATTGCTGCCTGTTTAAGTTTCAATTGCCATAGATACGTGCATCCATTTGATTTTATTTTATATTTCTTGCCCCTAAGTTATATTTTATTTGTGCACTTTTTCATTATGTTCTGCTTTGTTTTATTTTCTCTTCTTCTGTTGATGATGCATAATAGTCTCTAACGTAATTTTAAATGTAGAAGTTTGTTGTTAGTAATTGAGGATTAGTTATCTAACATATATACTTCATGACGAGCATTAATTTATTTTAAAATATAAGATTTGATTGTTGTTTGTTAATTTTGTTGATGAAGAATCATTGATTTTCTAAAACGTTGCATTCCTTGGGTCACCCTTTGACCTTCCTTGATATGGAAGGACCTGCAAAGTGATAAGAATTCCGCTAGATAAAATGAACAAACAAATGATTATGAGTTGTATTTTCCCTCTTACACATTCAAATAGGCCTTTACCAATGAAGGTAGCTTGAGGTCATGTTATTGAGTCACATCATTTGTAGATTCATGCTGTAATCTTTCGACTTTTGTGACATATTGTTGGTCTTGCAAAAACACAAATTCTGAGTAATGATACATAAATAATATTTGGATATCTCGAGTCCTTCCATGAGATGGTGTCAACCAGGTTATGTAGTTTTTAAAGATCTATTAGTTATGGCTACATGGGTAATTGAGTACACAATTTGCAAACTGGATTGCATATATACTTGAAGCTCATTTCAAACCTTTTAGGTGGGAGAAACCAGGGCATAGTCCACTTTTTGGCTATGATTTTTGGTGCCTGCTACCTCGCCAATGCAAAAATGTCCGTTTCAGCGCGGCTTTTGAGAAAGTTGATTTCTCTGACGCTAAGTCCATTTAGCAGTTTCCCGACATCAGGTAGTCTCGAGAATGATCTCGAGCCATCAGAATAGCGAAAGCACAGGTAAACATCGCCATCGTCAAAGTAGCGAAAATACTTGTAAACAGGTCGATAGAGGGAATTGCCAACAAACCCCTATATCATGGGACCGCCATCAGAGTGACAGAAACACTCAAAACACAGGTCAACACCAGTGCCTGCTAGCCCACTTCGGTAAAAAATGACCAAACTATCCATAGGGCTAATTTCTGGCACGTTTATCGAGATAGTACCTAAGTCCTTAAAATGGTAAGTCCACCATTCCAAGATCATCCCAAAGACGATTCGGCATGATTAGATGCCTTCTAGTTAGTTTCGGGCCAATTTCGAGACTTTCCGGTCAAGATGACCATTTTGCCCTTAGGCATTCGAACTCCCCGGGAACCACACCGGCTCTGCCAAGAATGCTTTTTATAGTATTCGTGGCCTTTCATTATCTTTTCGAATCATTCCAAGGTGATTTCGGCACACCCGATGCAAAATGACAGTTTTGCTCCTAGTAGGCCGGTCGCCTTTTCCAACCACACCAGCTCTAGGTATCAAACTAATAACCTTTGGGAACATTCTAAATAATGTTTCCAATTCTCGAGTCTTCTTCCGGGACATTCTGAGTCTGTCCTGGCAGCTTTTTGGCCCAATTGACCGTTTTGCCCCTAATAGCCCGGTCGACCCCTCTAACAAACTCTGATATCCTTTTTCAAGTCCATTACCCCCGGGACCCTATTCTAAGGGTTCCTGTCCTTTTTTAGCCTTCCGGGTCATTCCCGGCCCCTTTAAATCCTTCCTGGACCTTTCAGAGCCACTCCAAGTGAAGCCAGGCTAAAAAATTACATGGTAATAACTAGTACAGGCGCCCAAATCTTCTGAAGATACGTTGCTTGCCAACCTTAAAACTTTCCTAAGTGGCTGGCGCCACTGCAACAGGCCCCAGGTCATTCTTCTCTCTATAAATATAGAGTCTCCTCCAGCATGAAAGAGGTCTGCAAACTCAGTCTAAAAACCCTATTATTCGATATACAGAGCTCGTAGCCTCCCTAAACCCTAGTCTTCTTTAGGTTTTCCAAACCCTAACCCCCATGCACAAACCCTGGCTCTCATATACTCCCATACACTCATATACACTCATACCCTAGCCTCCAAAGCCTCCATTGAAGACTTGAAGTGCTGCAACCTGAAGTTCTTGAAGATCAAGACAAACTCTCAAAGATCAAGACGAAGATTGAAGCAAAGCAAGAAAAACAAAGCGCGCAAAGCAAATCAAAATAAAGAAGATAGAAGATAGGCTCTCTATTTAAGTTTACACATCTTCCTCGTCTCTCTTCTCCCTCCGAACCCACTTGGGTTTTCTTCTATTTTAATCCCCCATTTTCTTCCTCCCCCCCCCCTTCTTGCATGCTTGAAACAAGGGATTTCCCGGTCCATGTGTAGGATTAGGCTATTGGAGGTCACCATGTCGGGGGCTTTCTTCTAGTCTAACCGGAGACCATGTGGGTTTGGCCCCCTTGATTATGTTGTGAAGCCTTTAACCTTGTATGTTCACAACCCCAACTCGCATTGTGCATATCATGATTTTGCATCTCTCCAAAATTCGTTTTTAAACTTGTTTTCAAAAGCTTGCATCAAAATCATTTTCAAAACTTGCATAAAATTTTCTTCTTCAAAACTTGTTTCCAAAACTTCTTCCCCCCCCCCCCCCCCCCTTCAAAATTCCTTTCCAAAATTGTTTTCTAAAACTTCCCTTCACAAAACTCACTTTCCTAAAAACTTCTTTCCAAAATGCTCTCTTAGAAATTTAGTTTCTAAAAATGCTCGGTAGGTCTCCTTCCTAGAAAAACTCTTTCCAAAAACTCTCTCAAAGTTTTACTTTCCAAAATCCCCTTCGAAAGACTTTCTTTTCAAAATTCACATTCTAAAAAACACCTCTCTAGGATTGCCTTCCTAAGATTTCCTTTCTAAAAATTCACTTTCCAAAAACTCTTTCCACAGAGCCTAAGTTGAACCCTAGAGTCAACGATTAGGAAACCCTAATTTCCTTTCTCAAAACATGATTTCCACTCTTGCCTTAAAATCTAGGTTTCCAAAATCTCTTCTTTTTACATCAAAATCATAAGTTTCCAAAAACCTCTTTTCTACATCAAAACTATAGTCTTCAAAATCTAGGGTTTCTAAAACTTCTCCTTTCAAATCCATGTCAAATCAAATCTTCCCTTTAGGAAACCAAATCCAATCCCCCATTTAGGAAACTAGATCCAATCCTCTATTTTTGGAAACAAAATCAAAACACCTCTTTTAGAAACAAAATCCAATCATTCCTAGTCTAAACCTTTCCTAATCCACTCCTTCCTAATATCATACCTTCCTAAACCTTAGGTTTCAAAAACTTAAACATTTAAATCTTTCCTTAAACTTTAAGCTTCCAAATCTTTCCTAATTCAACCCTTTCCTAACTCCATACCTTCCCAAATTTAAACTTTCCATATTCAAATCTTTAAATCTTTCTTAAACTTAAACCTTTCCTAATTTCAAGAATTTCTAAAACTCAAACATCAAATCTTTCCAAATCTAAAACTTTCTAAACTCAAAAATTTCTTACTTTTAAAACTTCCCTATTTCAAAACTTTTCTTATTTCAAAACTTTTCTAAACCGAAACTTTCCTATTTTGAAACTTTCCTAATTCGAATATTTCCTAATTCCAACTTCCCTAATCTTCCAAGTCGAACATTCGAGTCAAATCTTTCTTAATCTCAAGTCCTTCCTAAATCCTATCTTTCCTATGTCTAGGTTTCGCAAATCTCAATCTTTCCAAAACAAGTCCAAATCTTTCTTCTAAGTTCTATCTTTCCAAATCAAAGTCCAATCTTTTCAATTCTAAATTTAAAATTCCAATCTTCTATTCTAAATTCAAATCAAATGCAAATTCCAATTCAATTTCTTCTTCCATATTAAACCTTCTATGTTCTAACTCTTGTCCGAATTATGACTGACCTGATTCCTCATAAAGGATTCGTAGGTAACTCTCATAGGTGCAGTCATAACCTTTTTCAAACTTCTATTTCCACAACTTTTTTTTTCAACTTCCAATTCCATGATCTATTTCAAGTTTTCAATTCCAAATATCTATTTTCAAATCTCTATTTTCAATCTCTAAAACTTTCTTTCAAAATCAAATCAATTTCTTTTCAAATCTATTTCCAAATCTATTTTCCAACTCTCTTTTTCTTGCACTTGTATATCATGCATCATATTAAATTTCTTTTCAAAATTCTTTTCTAAAGTGGATAGGATTGGACATTTGTTGATCAAAGACTCTATTGGGTGAATTTAGGGTAAATAGACATGTAGGCACCGCAAGGGCAGGATAAGGTGATGGCTTAATACATCTTCCCTACACATAACCAACCTCCGAACTTAGATCACTGTTTTCGAAAGACCAAAATGTAGTTATTTTAAAAAAAAGGCCTTAAATGTTTTCCAAAGGTTGCCAAACAACCTGTTTTCTTAAAAACCCTCTCTTTAGGAAGTATTTTGAAAATCGTTTTCAAAAACCCTAGGTGTAGTCTTTGGATTGTGCTTAGTTTTTAGGTGACCTAACTCACCTTAATCAAGTTAGGTGGCAACTCCAAATTGTTTTTCAAAAGCCCTTTATTCAAATCAATTTTCAATTCAAACCTAGTCACACTTATTCTTTTAGGAGGATGAGTTATAACGAGAGAGTAGTTTTTCCCGCTTATGTGTGTATTCCTTGAGTGCGAAAAATCTAGGCGCGACAGCTAGTGACTCCACTGGGGACACTTAAAGGGTTAGGCCGTAGTCATGTCTCTTTACCCTTCACCCATGTAGAGTTTTCAATTAACTTGTTCAATCTTATTCACTTTAAATGTTCAAAACCAACTTTTCAAAATTGTTTTTAAAAAACATGCATTTATTCATATTATCTTATATTAAGTTTGTCATCCACATACTAACTCTTGCATTTTTGTTTTGTAGGTGCACTTTTTATTTAAATTTTATTAACTACTATGCATGAATATAATGAACAGGATGAATGGGAGTTGTTAGGCTCTTTTCTCTGCTTTCAAAAATCATACACACACTGCACGTGCACTTGCATTCTGCATACTTGCATTTTTACCCTGATATGACCCTTCTAGTTAAAAAGGGGGAGCGGTATATTGGATGTGGGCAAGATGCTATGTCAGTTTCTTTGCCTACGGCCTCTTGATGGTTCCCCCGCTCAGATCACCAACCGATCATGGCACCACCTCGGGGAGTGGGCCTAGGTTTGAAGATCTAAAGACCGAGCCTTTTTAGGATGCATTAGTCAACCCTCAACCTCATGCTCATATAGACACTTTGCATAGCCGAACCTCTAGCGGATTTAAGACACACACACCGTTTTCCAAAACCATGGAGGAAAGGGCGACTACTCTTACTTTCATTTATACTTGCTTATTCATGTTGTTATAATGACTGTGTTCTTACTGTTATAATGACTGTCTAATTGCTCATGCATGCACATTTACTTCAACTGTATTCTCTCTCCTTATACTCTATGCATCCATTTTCATGCATCCCGTATCCCATGTCAAGATAAGAGTTCTAAGTAACTCAAGTCACTGCATTCTCATGCATATGATCAACCCAAAGAGAGTGACACTTAGTTCACTCTCCCTTGCATTAAACCTACCCAAACCCTAAGGGTTCCCATGTAATCTAAAGGACTTATGACATACACATCAATTCATTCCATAAGAGGGGCCCCAATCCCTCTATGCTTAAGGAGATAGGGTTGCCAAGAAGACAAGGGGCAATCAGTCAATAAGGTTTCTCAACGACTTCATCGACACCAAATTTAGAGAAGACGAATCCGAAGACTCAAGAGTAGTTTAGGACTTCTTATGGAAAACTAGATATGTGTAACCCCAAGGGAAAATGTTCCCCCTCCCCTTATTAAAATGTATTTCAATTCTTTTGTATATTAAATTCAAAGTTAAATATATCTCTTTATTTTTTGCAAATGAATGGATGGATGGATAAATAAATGGATGAAGGTTCCCCCCTTGACGTTAAGGTATCTGCATACATGGGTAAATCCCCTATCTCCAAAAATGAGCTAATTCACCATGTTTAGTCTCCCTCCTAAATAGGGACACCTTAGGGCATGCATTGTATAAAATTTTGTCAAAATAAGACAATAACTTCTCCTTTTTGCTGATTTCAAGGGTTCTCTAAGCTACAGACCACACATTAAGGAACACCGATGGAGTCACTCACACTAGATGCCTTAACTCTATTACTAGTAGAAGCGAGAGGAGTCAGACACAAGATGGCTAAAATGGAAGGAATACTCTCTTCACTCTTACCTCGTGCAACCCATGAGTAGGCAGAGTCCTCGTAGGCCCAGACCCATAAGGGACGAAAAGAAATGAAGAGGGAAGACCAAGATCACACCTCGACCATTGTTCACCGACAACCTCCACAGGCTATTTGCCGTATTCCCGCATCTCTCAAGCTGACTTTTAACCAAACTCCTGAATCCTATAATCTTTCCTATGAATACCAGTCCCATCCCCTTGGTCTTGACATCGAAAATTGTCCAACTTTGAAATATAAAACCCGAAGCTCCTCCAATTCCACCAACCTAGTAGTTGTTGCACCAGAACTTGATCCCTGCCCTTCTAGGCCATCTAGGACATTGAGGCAAATGAGACCAAAAGATTGAGTTTTCACTAAACTCGCTTGTACGCAAACCACAACTTACTTCGGGCTCCTAGCCGCGGGATATCTGAAACGTATACCCCCTCGACCTCGACCCAATCCCCTGCCACCTCATTTTAACCCAAAGGCATACTGTGAGTACCATTCAGGCGGCCAGGGACATGACACCGAAGAATGCTGGACCCTCAAACATAAGATTCAAGACCTAATAGATAACAAGATCATCGGCTTACGACTGGCAAGTCCTCCTCTAAAAGCCACTGCGAACTCTTCATCAGACCCCACTGTCAACGTCATTACAAAATTAGGTAACGACAAGGTTTGGTTCGCCGCATGCCAAGAGGTATATTACAAGGACAGGGAGGAAATGGAATGCGAAGATGTAGAGCAGTGTCATGCCTGGTTGAGTTGCAACCCTGATAAGGAGCCAGTCCCCAAAAATGAATTCATAGGTGAATCCGCCAAGAAGGTTGACCAGTAGCTGTCTGAACTCTATGATAAGAATCCGCCGCTATCTGAGGAATACCAAGGGACGGCCAAACGCCAGAATAGAAAACCCCAAGCTCGATCTATTAAGCTGGAAGAAGGAAAGCTACCCAACTGGTTTATGGAAGAAACTAAGGAGCAAACAAAGGAAGGCAAGATGGTTAAGGAAACTGACAATTACATCATCGCTGCCAACTCACTTGGAACTCGGAGAGAAGCATCTACCTGTCCTGCCTTGGCTAAAGATCTCAACCACGGATGGAATGTTGATACGGGTATCGTCCCAAGGCCCTATTGAAGAATACAGGAATCCCTTCAAAAGCGTACAAGAGAGGGGTGTTTTCACCCACTTTCTTTCTGTCCATTTTATTTCATGTCTTTAAATTGATGTTTCCATTTTCTTACTGCTCAAGAACTCTATGCTTTTCATAAAAAATGATGATAATAATAATCAAATGATAGTCCTCTTATTCACTGCTACTATCTTATATATCTCTTGTGGATGGTGATTATTTCTACGCAAGGGGGTATGGTTTATCCTATGGAACGGTTGAACTTGAAGGGATGATAGCATGAGTTAACCACTCACCAAATGATCAGCTTTCTGAAGAAAGAGAATGTAAGGATGAGTGAGGAGATTACCCAAAGGTAACACTTTCAAGTCCCTAAGGCTAAGCAATGTGTGGTCAGTTTATCAAAATGAAGAGGAGCCATCTTTCACTTCCCCACATATAAAATAGTAAAATAAAAAATAAAAAAATGCTTATATCCCCCTTGCTGAACCCCTAGTGCCTCACAGAAAGCGAAAATTTTCTTTGTCAACCCTGATCCACAACTGTCCTCCCCACACTGGGGAAAACAATAATCGAGAAACTCTATGAATGGTATCCACCTCTATCGTACTAGGACAATATCGAAAGCTCTATAGATCAAGCAATCTAGTTCAAAGTGAAGAGAGGCCCTCATTTTATTTTCCATACAGTCAGAAGCAACCCCTTGCCAAACCCGTCGAGCCATTTATCCTATTTTGAGAAAACCCCAACCTAGGGATCACCACCCACATGAGGTTAGATTGGACTGCTAAAGGGAAGATCTAGGGAAAAAAAGGGTTGTAGAACATTTTGTTTCATAGAAGGAAAGAAAGGAGATGAAAAGAAAAAAAGAAAAAGAAAAAAAAAAAAAGAGGAGAAGCATATATCATATCTAAGAAAAAACCTAAAGAAAATTGTGCTATAGAAAGGCCGGAAGGGAAGGGAATCACGTGTATATAGCAAGGTCAAAGACGAGAGACATTTTCACCCTGAGAAGGGTATCGTAAGAGCAAAGAGGGAAATTAAAGGTGATCCTACATTACAAAGAAGCCCAATAGAAACAATAGGTTCAAGCCTTTACCCTTTCTTGTAAAACCCTGAACCCATAGCCTACATCACAACCTTACTAAAGTCCCCTCTGATTGAAAATGGATTGCTTGATCTAAATGAGCTAGACACCCTGTCAAAGCTAAAGAAGGATACTAACCTTACTAAAAAATAGTCGAGGATGGTATGGATCTAAACCCTGTTAAAAGTAATATCGAATTTGAGCCTACATATCCCGTTGTTTCGAAAACCCCATAACCCAGCCTACATTACAGTCCTGAAACAAAGTCTCCTCAGATTGAAAAGATTGACCAGTTATCGCTCTGTTAAAGGTTAAGTAAGCTGTTGCCAAAGCCTCGACAGTCGAGAGTTTCAGCCCAATAATCCCATACATTAACCTTGAAACAGAGAATTGGAGGTGGTCAAAAGGTTGAGAAAGGTACAAAATGCTATCATCCAGCCAAGGTGAGGTTGAGATAAAGGAGCGGCCAGGCCCCCCGAAAAGGAAGGAGTTACCGTTCCAACGATTACAAGTTTAACAGCACGCCTTGTCATTCTATTCCTAATACGTGCATACATTCTAAAAATAAAATAAAATAAATGGGCATGAGCTTTGCATACTTAGGACACAACTCCCTGTAGAAATAGAAGTCACCAATATAATATTATCTCATGTGATAAATATACACCATCATCATCTCTATCCATGCATTTGATCATATACTTTGCTATCAAAATCATAAATGTCTTTGCATCTCCATACATGTAACTACGATAAACATCCATCTTTGTATAAGATTTACAAAATAAAACTGTCTATGGTCAAAGTCAATATCCTCGGGATTGAAATCCCCGAAACCTGGATCCAGAGG
Source organism: Euryodendron excelsum (assembly GCA_033060915.1). Taxonomy (NCBI): domain Eukaryota; kingdom Viridiplantae; phylum Streptophyta; class Magnoliopsida; order Ericales; family Pentaphylacaceae; genus Euryodendron; species Euryodendron excelsum. The sequence continues at coordinate 15,209,824 of CM065391.1, forward strand.
AGGCGGATAGCTACTCGAAGCACCAGCATCCTGTAAAGAAGGTAGAACTGAAATCAGCTACAAGAAAGAAGAACTAAACAACAACAGGGCAAGAAGAAGGGGAGAAAAGATGACATACCCCGCCACCTCCCATCTAGGCTATCTGAGCCGTCAAGGAAGCCACCTCTGCCTGATACTGATCTCGCTCCGTCTGGTATTGATCCCTTTGGTCCCTCACAGCAGTAAACTTAGTTTGGGGCACGTATCCCCCTGTACGGTGTCACAAGTCAACCACCTCTTGGCCAACAGCATACTCGCTGACTACTACCTCAAACCGGGTGAAAGCACCAACAGAATGAGCTCCAAAGTGTGCAGCATAATTCATATATGGAGGAAGCAAGAACTCGGCACTCGGCTAGCGCTCCTAATAGGGGATAGGCACTCCCGCCACCAAAGCTCCAAACATATACCTGGCGAAGCTCCTGCTGATCGAAACTTCTCATGAAACGGTCACCAGTGCTGCTCTCCTAGATAGGACACCCAAGTATCGTCACTAAGAAAGCAGCCCTTGACAAGGACAATGAAACCAAGTACTGTCGTGCCCAGATTTTTTGCACTCGAGGAATACTCACACAAGCGGGAAAAATGCTGTACTCTCTCGTTAGAACTCACCCTCCTAGAAGAATGAGTGCAACTAGGTTTGAATTGAAAAATTGGTTTGAATAAAAGGCTTTTGGAAAAAGATTCGGACTCACCACCTAATTTGATTAAGGTGAGTTAGGTCATCTAAAAACTAAGAATAATCCGAAGACTACACTTAGGGTTTTTGGAAAACGATTTTGAAAATATCTCCTCAAGATAGAGTTTTTTAGGAAAATAAGTTGTTTGGCAACCTTTGAAAAACATTTAGCCCTTTTTAGAAAATAACTCCGTTTTGGTTTTTGAAATCAGTGATCTAGGTTTGGAGGTTGGTTACGTGTAGGGAAGATGCACTAAGCCATCACCCTACCCCGCCTTTTCGGTACCTACATGTCAATCTACCCTAGATTCACCTATGAGAGTCTTTAACTAACTAATGTTCAATCCTATCCACTTTTGAAAACAATGTTTAGAAAAACATGATGCATGATATGCAAGTGCAAGAAAAGAGAATTGAAAAAATAGATTTAGAAAGAGATTTGATTTGATTTGAAAAGGAAGAGATAGAAGTTTGAATTTGGAAAGAAGATTTTGAGAATTGAAAATTGGAGATTGAAAATAGAAATAGATCATGGAATTGGAAACTTAAAGAAAATTGTAGGATTGGAAATTGGAAAGAAGTTGTAGAAATGGAAGTTTGAAAAATATTGTAGAATTTGAGATTTGAAAAATATGGTGGAATTTGAAATTTGAAAGAAGTTGTGGAATTGGAAACTTGAAAAATGTGGAGACCGCACCCATGAGGGTTGCCTACGTATCCTTTTGGAGGAATCAGGTCAGTCGTAGTTCGGACAAGAGTCCGATAGAAAATAGAATGTTTGATATGGAAGAAGAAGTTGAATTGGAATTTTGATTTGATTTGAATTCAGAATAGGAGATTGGAAATTGGAATTTAGAATTTTGGAATTTGAAAAGATTGGACTTTGATTTGAAAAGATAGAATTTGGAAGAAAGATTTAGACTTGTTTTGGAAAGATGAGGGTTTAGGAAACCTAGACTTAGGAAAGACTTGAGACTTAGGAAAGATTTGATTCAAGTGTTGAACTTGGAAGGTTGAAGAAAGATTGGATTTAGACAGAGTTCGAATTAGGAAAGATCCGATTTACGAAAGTTTCAAAATAGGAAAGTGTCATTTTTGGAAAGTGTTGAAATTAGGAAAGGTTCATTTTAGGAAAGTTTTCAAATTAGGAAAGTTTTGAATTCAGAAAAGGTTTTGAAATAGGAAAGTACTGAATTTAGAAATGTTTTGAATTAGGAAAAGTATAGTCTAAGAAAGGTTTAGAATTTTGGAAAGTTTCAACTCAAGAAAGTTTTGAATTTGGAAAGCTTAGAATTTTATAAAGATTTTAAATTAGGAAAGATTTGAATTTAGAAAGCTTTTAGAATTTTTGAAAGATTCAAAGTTTTTAGAAAGATTTGAAAATCTAGATTTGGGAGTTAAAGTTTGGAAAGAATGTGGAGTTAAGAAAGGTTGGAATGAAGAAAGGTTTAGACTTTGAAGGATTTGAAGTTTAGGAAAGTTTAGAACTTAGAAAATTTTAGAGTTTGAAAGTTTCGAATTTAGAAAGTTTAGGATTTAGAAAGTTTTAAAGTTTTAGTTTTAGAAAAGGTTTGAGTTTAGAAAAGATTTGAAAACTTAGATTTGAAAAGTTAAGATTTGGAAAGGGATAAAATTAGGAAAGGGTTGAATTAGGAAAGATTTAAAATAGGGAAGTTTTGAAAGTTTTGGGAAACCTATGGTTTAGGAAGGTATGAGATTAGGAAAGAGTGAATTAGGAAAGGTTTAGACTAGGAAGGGTTGAGATTCCTATTTCCTAAAACAAGGGATTAGATTTTGTTTCTAAAAGAGAATGTTTGATTTTGTTTCTAAAAACGGAGGATTGGATCTAGTTTCCTAAAGGGAGATTGGACTTGGTTTCCTAAAGGGAAGATTGGATTTGACAACGATTTGGAAAAGGAGGTTTTAGAAACCCTAGATTTGGAAGGCTATAGTTTTGACGTAGAAAAGAGGTTTTGGAAATGTGTATAGTTTGGATGTGAAAACAAGAGGTTTTGGAAACCTAAGTTTTAAGAGAAGTTTGAAAACCATGTTTTTGGAAAGAAAATTAGGGTTTTCCTAATTGTGAGTTCTAGGGCTTGACTTGGGCATCAAGAAAAGGGATTTTTAGAAAGTGTGTTTTTGGAAACAAGTTTTTGGAAGGAAATCCTAGAGTGTAGTTTCTAGAGGGAAGATTTTGGAAAGAGAGTTTTTTAGAAAGATTTTTGGAAGGAGATTGTTGGAGAGAGTTTTTAGGAAAGCGAATTTAGAGAGTGTTTTTAGAAAGTGAATTTTGAGGAGAAATAGTTTTTGGAAAGAGATCTTAGTGAGAAATTTTTAGAAAGAGATTTTTAAGAAAGAGATTTAGGAAGAGGTTTTTCTAAGAAGGAAACCTAGGGAACGTTTTTGGAAAATGGACCTTGAAGAGAGCGTTTTGGAAAGAAGTTTAAAAAGAGAAGTTTTGGGAAATAAATTTTTGAAGGGAGTTTTTGAAAACAACTTTGGAAAGGAGAGTTTTTAGAAAGCACGTTGAAGGAAGAGGTTTTAGGAAAAGAGATTTTTGAAAATAGAGTTTTTTGAAAAGTATAAAAATATCTCACTTTCCTAAAGCGATTCTAACCATAAGAAGGCTAGAACCACTTTAAGAAAGTGGTTTTGAAAACAACAAGGGTTGAAAATATGGACCATAAAAGTCACTTTAAATGTAACACTTTCCTAAAGCAACCCTAGTCATGGAAATGCTAGAATCACCCTAGGATTGTGATTTTGAAAACAAGTTTTGAAAAAGGAGATTTTGATGCAATTTTGAAAACAAGTTGAATGCAAGTTTTGAAAACGAGTTTGAAATTGATTTTTGGAAGATGCAAGATCATGATATGCACAATGCAAATTTGGGGTCGTGAACATACAAGGCTAAGACTTCACCACATAATCAAGGGGGCCGAACCCACATGGTCTCCGGTTAGCCTAAAGGAAAGCCCCTGACACGGTGACCCTCCGATAGTCTAATCCTACACATGGACAGGGAGTCCTCTTGTTTCAAGCATGCAAAGAAAGGGGGGGAAAGAGATGGGGGATTAAAATAGAGAAAACCCAAGTGGGTTAGGAGAGAGAAGAGAGAGAGGGAAGTGCGAAAATTTAAAGAGGAAGCCTACCGTATGTCTTGTTTATTTTGCGCGCCTTGCTTGTCTTCAGTCTTCATCTTGATCTTTGTCTTCAATCCTTAAGAGTTGTCTTCAATTTTCAAACTTCAGATTGCAGCTCTTCAAGTCTTCAAGGAGGGTTGGAGGCTAGTGTATAAGTGTATGGGGGTGTGTATGAGTGTATAGAAGGCTAGGGTTTAGTATATGGTGGCTAGGGTTTGGAAAACCTAAGGAAGCTAGGGTGTAGGGAGTGTTCGAACTCTGTATATCGAAATATAGGATCTTTAGATTGAGTTTACGGACCCCTTTCACGCTGGAAGAGGCTCTGTATTTATAGAGAGAGGAATGCACTAGCGCTAGGCTAAAAATTACACTAGCAGCACTAGGAGTGGCGCCACGCCATTTTTTGGCTTGGCGCCACTACTAGTGACGCCAGCCATTTAGGAAATGTTTAAGGTCGGCAAGCAACGTATCTTTGACTAGATTTGGGCGCATGTACTATTGACTACCATGTAATTTTTAGCCTAGCTTCACTAGGAGTAACTTCGGAAAGTCTGGGAATGATTTGAAGAGGCTAGGAATGACCCGGACGGCCAGAAAAGAGCATGAACACTTAAAATAGTGTCCTGGAGGTATTTAACTTGAGAAATGAGGATAGTATGTGTCGGAAGGGTTGATTGGGCCTTTAGGGGCAAAATGGTCAATCGGGCTGGAAAGCTACTAGGACAGACTCGGACTATCCCAAAAGAAGACTCGAGATTTGGAAACATTATTCATAATATTCCCAAAGGTTTCCGGTTTGATTCCCAGAGCCGGTGTGGTCGGAAAAGGTGACCGGCCCACCAAGGGCAAAACGGTCATTTTGTACCGGGTTTGCTGGAATTGACTCGGAATGATCCGAAAGGATAAAGAAAGGTTGGGAATACTACAAAAAGCATTCTCAAAAAGTTACCGGTTTGATACCAGAGCCGGCATGGCTAGAAAAAGGCGACCGGCCCACTAGGGGCAAAACAGTCATTTTGCACCGGGTTTGCCGGAATTGACTCGGAATGATCCGGAAAGGTAAAGGAAGGTTGAGAATACTATAAGAAGCAATCTCAGGAGGTTACCAGTTTGATACCCAAAGCCGGTGTGGTACCCGGGGCGTTCAGATGCCTAGGGGCGAAATGGTCATCATAACCGAAAAGTCTCAGAAAAGGCCCAAGGGGCAGTTTGGTCATTTTTAACCGAAGTGGGCTAGCAGGCACCAGTGTTGACCTAGGTTTTGAGTGTTTCTGCCACCCTGACGGCGGTCGAGTGACACAGGGGTTTGTTGGCAATTCCCTATATCAACCTGTTTGCGAGTATTTCCGCTACTCTGACGGTTCGCAATCATTCCCGAGACTACTTGATCTCGGGAAGCGGCTAAAGGGGACTTAGCGCCTGAGAAGTCAATTTTCTTGGAAGGCATGCCTAAACAGACATTTCTGCATTGGCGGGCTAGCAGGCGCCAAAGGTGGACCGTTCTACCATCTAGGGGACTTGGGGTCTCGTCTCGGTCGACAGGTTTAAAGGGACTTACCGTTTCGAAGAGATTTTCTTCGAAAAGGGCGCCAGACCGTCTCAAGGAATAAACTGTCTCAAGAGAGGGATTGAAATTGAAAAGGGGTCTTATCGTCTTCAGAAAGACGTGCCTGATTTGGAAACATCTCGAGGAATAAACTGTCTCGAGAGAGGGATTGGAATTGGAAAGGGGACTTATCATCTTCGAAAAGGCGTGCTTGATTTGGGACTGTCTCGAAGAATAAACTGTCTCGAGAGAGGGATTGGAAAGGGGACTTACCATCTTCGGAAAGACGTGCCTGATTTGGAACCGTCTCGAGGAATAAACTGTCTCAAGAGAGGGATTGGAAAGGGGACTTACCGTCTTCAGAAAGATGTGCCTAATTTGGAATTGAAAAAGGGACTTACCATCTTCGGAAAGACGTGCCTGATTTGAAATTTTGAAAGGGGACTTACCGTCTTCGAAAAGACGTGCCTGATTTGGAATTGGAAAGGGGACTTACCATCTTCGAAAAGACGTGCCTAGTTTGGAATAGATTTATCGTCTCGAGGAATCAACTGTCTCGAGAGAGGGATTAGAATTGGAATTGGAAAGGACAATGCCCCTAAGGGCATTTTGGTCATTTTGCATCTATTTGGGTTTGGTGGGCCCGTGAAGCGATGGACAGATAGGATTTAAACTTAGAGAGTTGGTTTCTATTGGAATACGTCTATATTGACTTGAGTACAAGTCTGGACAGAGCGTAGACTGCCGAGTGGTAAAAAATGGGGTGCTTACAAGTGCCCCACTGTCTCTTAATGAACTGATGCAATAAAGGGCTGCTAAGTCACGTCCCTCGCCTCAATCAACTCCAGGTTCACCCGTAGCATCACAAAGTCAGTAATCTCCGATCGCTGAGCCACCCAGTCACGAGCCCACCTCAAAGCACAAGGATAAAGGTCGTCCTCAATAACTGTAGGGCGATGAACAGGTAGGTACTCATAGCTCCACCAGAGAAGAAAAGTCCAGAAACTAGTCATGCTGCCCCAACGGGAAGAAGTTCAGACCCGCATCGATCGAAGGAAGCAGCCAAAGGAGAAGGACCCCCAATCCAACTTAAATAAATCCCCAAGATCAGCTACTATGTTCGCTAACTGAAAAGGCACGAGCGACTTGTTGTTGTTGCAGAAACAGCTGAAAATGATATACAGAACAAGTCGTCGCCTCATGATATCGTGCCGAGCAGGAGATGGCTCAACAACAAAGGTACTGTCATCTCGACTGAGTCAGGAAACTGGGAAAGCAGAACGCTCAGGAGGGGGCAAGTCCAATAGAATGCATGCATCGTCCCTGTTGACCGGCTATAAGGTGATCCTCCGACCAACGAAGGAAAGCCCCGTCATGATCACCCAATCCAAGAGGGTGGGACCCAACTCGAAACCAACAAAATGGAAAGTCTCGGTCTCTCCAAACCATATCTCGATAAGCACCAGCACCAGATGTCGGTTTAGGCAGTTAGCCTATAATCCCATGAAAGCTCCGAATCTGATCTCAGCCAAGAAAACACGATATGATGGAGTAGCCAACTGCATGGTCATGAAGACTTGGTGAACAGCCCCTCTAAAAGCTGTGTGTACCCGTGGAGGGGGCAAGTGCTATTTAGAATATACATTAGGGTGATAAGCAAGATCCCTGAGCGGTGGGATGTCCGGTACCTCTAGGTCACCCAAACCAGTCACCTGGTCACCAAGACTCGGTACTTCCTCCTCAACACCAATCTCCTTTGCAAAGGCCCGCTCAGCAGGGGGAAAGGGGTCAACAGGTGGTCTACTCCCCTGTCCGCTCTGACTGGAGGAGGCTTGTCTAGTGGATCGATGACTACCCCTAGAACGGCTAGAGCTGCTAACAGAATCTGTCCTGGTCGCCTTCCCAGAGCATTAGCAAAGTAAGCAAAACAATAAAAGCAAGAAGAATACGACCTTATTGCATTGTGCATGTCATATTCATATATCTATTAAAAATTATTTTCAAATTTGCATCAAAGTTGTGTTCAAAACTTACATTTAAAATCTCATTTTTCAAACTTGTTTTCAAAATCACAATCCTTGAGTGATTCTAACTGTTCCATGATTAGGGTTGTTTTAGGAAAGTGTTATATTCTATGTGACTATTAAGGTCCAAATCTGAGGTATAAGGCCTAAATTGTTTTTATCAAAACCACAATCTTAAGATGATTCTAGCCATTCCATGGTTAGGGTTGTTTTAGGAAATAGTGATATTCAATGTGATAATTATGGTCCATATTTCAAATCTTATTTTGTTTTCAAAATCACAACCCTAGAATGGTACTAATCTTTTCATGGTTAATATAGTTTTAGGAAAGTGTGAGGTTCAAGAGACTTGCAAAAGTCCATATGCAAATCTCTTTCCAAATCGTTTTGCAATCTACTTCGTAAAGACTCTTTTCAAAAATGTATTTCCTAAAAACTCTTTTCAATGATCTACTTTTCAAAAACTCTTTGTCTTGGAGTCCAAGTCAAGGCCCAGAGTCCTTGATTAGGAAACTCTAGTTCCCTTTCATAAAATAATGACTTCCTATTTTACCTCAAATCATAGGTTTTCAAAACTATTTTCTACATCAAATCTTAGATTTGCAAAACCTCTTGTTCACCATATCATAGGTTTTCAAATCTAAGTTTTCTAAAACTCAGCCTTTCCAATTCCATGTAAAATCAAATCTTCCAATTTTGAAAATCAAATAAAATCCTCTAATTTTGGAAACAAAATTCAATCATTTATTTTTGAAAATAAATTCAATCTTTTATTTTAGGAAATAGAGATCAAATCTTTCCTAATTTCAAACTTTTAAACCTTTCCTAATTTCAAACCTTTCCAAAGCTCAACTTTCTAAATTTCAACTTATCAAATCTTACCAAATTTCAAATCCTTCCTAAATCTAAGCTTTCAAATCTTTCTTAAATTCAAACTTCTAAATCTTTCCGAAGTTCAAATCTTTTTAAATTCAAAACTTTCTAAATTCAAAACTTTTTAAAATCAATTTTTTCCTAAAATGAAAACTTTCCTGAAATAAAACTTTTCTATTTTGAAACTTTCCTAATTCAAAACTTTTCAAAATCCAATCTTTTCTAAACCCTAACTTTCTAAATTCTTTCAAAATTAAATATTCAAAACAAATCATTTCCAACCATTCCAAGTCAAGTGTTTCTAAATCAAATTAAATCCTTTTCAATCTTTTCTACATCCCGTCTTTCCTAATTCTAAGTTTTCTAAAATCAAAACTTTCCTAAATCAAATATCTCAAGTTCAAATCAAGTTTTGCAACTCAATCGCATGCTTCAACCCTAGGGTACCTAAGTCTTAAGATGTATAGACCCTACTCCAACCCTAACCCTAAAGTTAGGAAGCTTCAAAGACTTTTCTAAATTTCTTTTCTAAACCAAGATGAGTTTCAAACTTCAAACTAAGTTAAGATGTTTCCAAAGCTCAACCCAATCTCTCCGAAACAAGTCCAAGTTCTCCTTCAAAGTTCAATCATTTCAAATCAAAAGCAATTTCAAAATCCTCAAGTTCAATTTCAAATCAAAATCAATTTCAAGTTCGATTCCAAATCAAAGTTTAATTTCAAATCTTCTATTCAAAGTTCAAATCAAATCCTTTTTAAATCAAACATTTTCAAGTTAAACTTTTTAAAGGCCTTAAAGTGTTTATTTTCAATTGGACCCCGAGTCCGAACTACAACTGATCTGATTCCCAACAAAGGGATACATAGGCAACTCTCATGGGTGCGGTCACAACCTTTTTCAATTTCTATTTTCACGATATTTTTCAAGTTTTCAATTTCCACAATCTCTTTCGAACTTCAAATCTTCTTTTTAAATCTATTTTCAAAATCAAATTCTTTCTTGCACTTGCATATCATGCATCATATCAAATTTTCTTCTAAATTTCTTTTCAAAGTGGATATAATTGGACAATAAATTATTGAAGATTCTAAATGAGTGAACTTAGGGTGATTAGACATGTAGGTACCACAAGAGTGGGATAGAGTGATAGCCTTGTGCATCTTCCCTATACGTAATCAACCTCCAAACTTAGAATCACTGTTTTTAAAAGACAAAAAATGGAGTTATGTTAAAAAAATGGATTAAATCTTTCCAAAGGTTGCCAAATAACCTGTTTTCTCCAAAAACCCTCTCTTGCCGAAGTTTTCTAAAACCTTTTCAAAAACCCTAAGTTTAATCTTTGGATTGCACTTAGTTTTAGGTGACGTAGCACATCTTTAACTATATTAGGTGGCAGCTCCAAAACTTTTTTCAAAAGCCCTTATTCAAATCAATTTCAAATTCAAACCTAGTCACACTCATCTTTCTAGGAGGATGAGTTCTAACAAGAGAGTATCATGTTTTTCTCACTTGTGGGTTTCCTCTAGTCCAAAAAATTGGGGTGCAATAGGTATCAAACCGATAATCTTCCAAGGATGCGTCTAACAGTATTCTCAACATTTCAAAACCTTTCCAGATCATTCCGAGTCCATTCCAGGAAGACCGGTGCAATATGACCGTTTTGCCCCTACTGAACCGGTTGCCTTTTCCAATCACACCGGCTCTGGGTATCTAACCAAAAACCTCTTTTGAACACTCTCGATAGTGTTTCCAATTTTTCGAGTCCATTTTGGTATTTTTTTAGTTCAATTGACCGTTTTGCTCTTAGTGGGCCAGTCAACCTTTTCTACTATTCTAGCATTATTTCTCACGCTTGTTACCTCTAGAACACTCTCTTGAGGGTTCCCATCTATTCCTAGCCGAGTATGGTTACTCAAAACCTCTCAGATCATTCTCGAACTTTTCAAAGTCACTTCTAGCGAAGCCAAGCCAAAAATTGCATTGTAGTCACTAGGATAAGCACCCAAATCTTTTGCCTTACGTCCCAAGGGTGGAAAGATATGTTTCTTGCCATCTTAAAACTTTTCTAAGTGGCTAGTGGCACCAAGCCAATAAATGGCCTAGTGCCACTCCTAATGGCACCATTGGAATTTTTGCCCTGCCACCACTACAACAAGCGTCAAGGTTGTTTTGATTTCCTTTAAATACAGGCCACCCCCTGCGTAAAAAGGGTCCACAAATTCAGTACAAAAACTCTGTCTCTTTGAAAATAGAGCTCGAATTATCTCCAAACCCTAATTCTCTCAAGCCTCTTCAAGCCTTAGCCTTCATACACTCAAACCCTAGCCTCTAACACTCTATACATTTAAACACAAGCCTCCAAACATCCAATGAAGACTCAAGTGCTGCAACTTCAAAGTTCTCAAGGTTCAAGTAAAGCAAAGTCTCGCGCTCAGATTTTTCGCACTCGAGGAATACACACATAAGTAGGAAAAATACTATACTCTCTCGTTAGAACTCACCCTTCTAGAAGAATGAGTGCGACTAGATTTGAATTGAAAATTAATTTGAATAAAGGGCTTTTGAAAAACAATTTGGAGTCGCCATCTAACTTGATTAAGGTGAGTTAGGTCACCTAAAAACTAAGCACAATCCGAAGATTATACTTAGGGTTTTTGAAAAAAGTTTTAGAAAATACTTCCCCAAGAGAGTGTTTTTAGCAAAACAGGTTATTTAGCAACCTTTAGAAAATATTTAAGCCCTTTTTTGAAAATAAATCCATTTTGGTCTTTGAAAACAGTGATTCTAAGTTTGGAGGTTAGTTACGTGTAGGGAAAACGCACTAAGCCATCACCCTACCTCGCCCTTACGGTACCTACATGTCTATTCATCCTAGATTCACCTATAAGAGTCTTCAACTAACAAATGTCCAAAACTATCCACTTTAAAAAAGAATTTTTGAAAATACATGATGCATGATATGTAAACACAATAGAAAAAGGGAGTTAGAAAATTGATTTGAAAAGAAATTGATTTGATTTAAAAAGAGATTTGAAAAGATAGATTTGAAATTGAAAAGTTTTAGAACTTGGAAATAGAGATTTGAAAGTAGATTTTTTTTAATTGGAAACTTGAAATGGATTATGGAATTGGAGATTTAAAAAAGGCTGTGGAATTGGAGATTTGAAAAGAGTTATGGAATTGAAAATTGAAAAGAAGTTGTGACCGCACCCATGAGGGTTGCCTACGTATCCTTTTTGAGGAATCAGGTCAGTCGTAATTCGGACAAGAGTTCGATAGAAAATAGAATGTTTGATTTGAAAAAGAGATGTTGATTTGAACTTAAAATAGAAAATTGGAAATTGAAATTTTGGAATTGAAAAGATTGAACTTTGATCTTTGATTGGAAGATTTGAAAAGATTGATTTTGGAAAACTTGGTTTTAGAAAACCTAGACTTAGGAAAAACTTGAGATTTAAGAAAGATTTGACTTGAATGTAGGACTTGGAAGATTAGGAAAGTTGGAATTTAGGAAAGATTTGAGTTAGGAAAGTTTCATTTTAGGAAAGCGTCACTTTAGGAAATGTTTCAAATTAGGAAGTTTTTTGAAATAGGAAAGTTTCATTTTAGGAAAGATTTTGAATTTGGAAAGAATTAAATTGAAAAGTTTTGAAATTGGAAAGTCTTCTTTTTAAGAAAGAGTTGATCTTTGAAAAGAGTTGAATTAGGAAAAGTTTAATTTAAGAAAGATTTAGAATCTTAAAAAGTTTTGACTTAAGAAAGTTTTGAAATTTAGAAAGTTTTAACTTAGGAAAGGTTTCGCTTTTAGAAAGTTTTAACTTAAGAAGGTTTCGAAAGTTTTAAATTTGGAAAGATTTGAAATTTAGAAAGTTTGGAATTTAGAAAACTTAGGATTTGGAAAGATTTGAAATTTGAGTTTCAGAAATACTTGAGATTAGGAAATGTTTGAGTTTAAGAAAGATTTGAAAACTTAAAGTTTAAGGGAAGATTTGAAAGTTTAAGTTTTGGAGACTTGAGGTTTAAGAAAGTACGAGATTAGGAAGGTTTTGAATTAGGAAAGATTTGGAGTCGAAAGGATTGAGATTCTTATTTCCTAAAACAAGGGATTGGATTTTGTTTCTAAAAGAGGTGTTTTGATTTTGTTTCCAAAAACGGAGAATTGGATCTAGTTTCCTAAATGGAGAGATTGGATTTGGTTTACTAAAGGGAAGATTGGATTTGGCATGGATTTGGAAGGTGAAGTTTAGAAATCCTAGATTTGGAAGACTATAGTTTGATGTAGAAAATAGGTTTTGGAAACTTATCACTTAGATGTGAAAAAGGAGATTTTGGAAACCTAAGTTTTGAGGCAAGATTGAAAATCATGTTTTAAGCAAGGAAATTAGGGTTTTCTAATCATTGGCTCTAGGGCTTGGCTTAGGCTCTAAAGAAAGAGATTTTGGAAAGTGAGGTTGTTTTTTTAGAAATGAAGATTTTTAGAGGGAGATCCTAAAAAGGAGTTTTTGGAAAGAGTTTGAGGAATATTTCTAGAAAGTGAATTTGAAGAAAGCATTTTGGAAAGGAGTTTCAGAAGATGTTTTGGAAAATAGATATTTGAAGGGAATGTTTTAGAAAATAATTTTGAAAAGGAATTTTAAGAAAGAGATTGAAGAAAGTTTTTAAAAAGTATGTTGGAAAAGAGATTTTTAGAAGGAGAGATTTGAAAAGAGAGTATTTAGAAAGTCTATAAAAATATCTCACTTTCCTAAAGCGATTCTAATCATAAGAAGGCCAGAACCACTTTAAGATAGTGGTTTTGAAAACAACAAAGATTTGAAAATATGGACTACATTGGTCACTTTAAATGTAACACTTTCCTAAAGCAACCCTAACTATGAAAAGACTAGAATCACCTTGGGATTGTGGTTTTGAAAACAAGTTTGAAAAAAGAAGATTTTGATGCAAGTTTGAAAACAATTTTAATACAAGTTTTGAAAAACAAGTTTGAAAACAAATTTTGGAAGAATGCAAGATCATGATCTGCACAATGCAAGTTGGGGTCGTGAACATACAAGCTTAAAGCTTCACCACATAATCAAGGGGGCCGAACCCACGTGGTCTCCAGTTAGACTAGAAGAAAGCCCCAAACACTGTAACCACCAATAGCCTAATCCTACACATGAACCGCAAAGTCCCTTGTTTTAAGCATGCAAGAAAGGGGGACAAGAAGATGGGGGATTAAAATAGAAGAAAACCCAAGTGGGTTCGGAGGGAGAAGAGAGAGGGGGAAGATGCGTAAACTTAAATAGAGAGCCTACCTTGTATCTTTTTTATTTTGCTTTGCTTTAATTTGTTTTCATTGCTTTGCTTTGGTCTTCGCTTCAATCTTCGTCTTAATCTTTGGGAATTTGTCTTGATCTTTGAGAGCTTCGGGTTGCAGCACTTCAAGTTTTCAATGGAGGCTTTAGAGGCTAGTGTTTGAGTGTATATGAGTGTATGGAAGTATATGAGTGCTAGGGTTTGTGTATGGAGGCTATGGTTTTGGAAAACCTAAAGAAGACTAGGGTTTGGGGAAGCTACGAGCTCTGTATATCGAAGAGGAGAGTTTTTAGACTGAGTTTGCAGACCCCTTTCACGGTGGAAGAGGCTCTATATTTATAGAGAGAAGAATGACCTGGCACCTGTTGTAGTGGCGCCAACCACTTCGAAAAGTTTTTAAGTCGGCAAGTAACGTATCTTCAAAAGATTTGGGCACCTATACTAGTGACTACCATGCAATTTTTAGCATGGCTTCACTAGGAATGACTTCGGAAGGTCCAGAAATGATTTGAAGGGGTCGGGAATGACCCGAAAGGCCGAAAAGGGATAGGAACCCTTAGAATAGTGTCTCGAAGCTAATAGACTTGAAAAATGATGGCAGGATGTGTTGGAAGGGTAGACTGGGCTATTAGGAGCAGCACGATCAATTGGATCGGAAAACTACCGGGATAGACTCAAAATGTCCCGGAAGAAGACTCGAGGTTTGGAAACATTATTTAGAATGTTTCCAGGAAGTTACTGGTTTGATACCTAGAGCCGATGTGGTCAGAAAAGGCGACTGGCTTGCTAGGGGCAAAACGGTCATTCTGCATCGGGTTTGCCGGAATTGACTCAGAATGATCCAAAAAGATAATGAAAGGTCAGGAATACTATAAAAAATATTCTCGGGAGGTTACCAGTTTGATACCCAGAGCCGGTGTGGTTCCCGGGGCGTTCGGATACCTAGGGGCAAAATGGTCATCTTGATCAAAAAGTCTGAGAATTGGCCCAAAACTGACTAGAAGGCACGTAATCATGCTGGATTGCTTTTAGGACAATCTTGGAAAGGTGGACTTACCGTTCTGAGGACTTCGGTACTTTCTTGAGAAATGTGCCGAAAATGGCCCTAGGGGCAGTTTGGTCATTCTTTACCGAAGTGGGCTAGCAGGTACCAGTGTTGACCTGGGTTCTGAGTGTTTCCGCCACTCTAAGGGTGGTCTCATGATATAGGGGTTTGTTGGCAATTCCCTATATCAACCTGTTTATGAGTACTTCCACTACTCCGACGGTAGCGATGTTTGCGAGTATTTTCGCTACTCTGACGGTTTGCGATCATTCCCAAGACTACCAGATTTTGGAAAGCCGCTAAATAGACTTAGTGCCTGAGGGATCAACTTTCTCAAAAGAAGTGCCGAAATGGACATTTCTGTATTGGCGGGCTAGCAGGCGCCAAAGGTGGACCGTTCTACCATCTCGAGGACTTGGGGTCTTGTCTCGGTCGACAGGTTTGAAGGGACTTACCATTCTGAAGAGTTTACTTGGAAACATGCCGGAATGGAAGGTCTTACCACCTTGAGGAATCAACTTTCTTGAAAGGTGTGCCAAATTTAATTGGAATTAGAATTGGAATTGGAATTGGAATTGGAAAGGAGACTTACTGTCTTCGGAAAGACGTGCCTGTTAGAATTGGACCGAACATTACCCCCAAGGGCATTTTGGTTATTTTGCCTCTATTTGGGCTCGACGGGCCTACGAAGCGATGGATTGACGGGATTAGACTTGGAAAGTTGATTTAGATTGGAATACGTCTATATTGACTTGAGTATAAGTCTTGATGGACTAGAGACTGCCGAACGGGCAAAAATGGGGTGCTTACACAAAGCAAACAAAGTAATCAAAGCAAGAAGAAGACGAGGTTGGTTTTCTATTTACTTTTATGTAATCCCCCCTCTCTCTTCCCTCTCCTATTCCACTTACGTTTTCTTCTATTTTAATCCCCATCTTCTATCTCCTCTTCTTGCATGCTTGAAACAAGGGACTCCTCAATTCATGCCCATGAAGGACTCTTGAAGGTCACCGTGCTAGGGGCTTTCTTTTAGTTCAACCTTTGATGGTGTGAATTCGGCTCTCGTGATTCTGTGATCAAACCTAGCCTTGTATGTTCATGACCCTATTGCTTTGAGCATGTCATATTCATACATCTATTCAAAATTGCTTTCGAAAGTATTTTCAAGCTTGCATTCAAAATCTCTTTCGTTCAAACTAGTTTTCAAAATCACAATCCTAAAGTGATTTTAGTCATTCCATGGTTAGGGTGGTTTTAGGAAAGTATTATATTCAATGTAAGTATCAAGGTCTAAATTTTAGGTGTAAACCCTAAATTATTTTTATTCAAAACCACAATCTTAAGTTGATTCTAGCCATTTTATGGTTAGGATTGTTTTAAGAAGGTGTTATATTTAATGTGATCATTATGATCCATATTTCAAACCCTATTTGTTCTCAAAATCATAACCCTAGAATGGTTATAATATTTTCATTGTTAGAATCATTTTAGGAAAGTGTGATATTTAAGAGACTTGCAAAAGTCCATATTTAAACCTCTTTCCAAATCGTTTTGCAAATCTACTTCCTAAAAACCCTATTCAAAAATCTACTTTCCAAAAACTCTTTGTCTTGAAGTCTAAATCAAGCCCTAGAAACCATGATTAGGAAACCCTAGTTCCTTTCTTAAAATGACGACTTTCTATTTTGCCTTAAATCATATATTTTCAAAAACTCTTTTTCCACCAAATCATAGATATCCAAATCCAAGATTTTCAAAACTCAACCTTTTCAATTCCATGTCAAATCCAATCTTCCAATTTAGGAAAATCAAATCCAATCTTCCAATTTAGGAAAGCAAATCCAATCCTCCAATTTATGAAAATCAATTCCAATCCTCCAATTTTGAAAACAAAATCAAATCATCTATTTTTTAAAATAAAACCCAATCTTCAACTTTAGGAAATATAGATCAAATCTTTCATAATTTAAAAATTTCAATCTTTCCTAAATTCAAACTTTCAAACCTTTTTTAATTTCAAACTTCTAAGTCTTCCCAAACTCAACTTTCAAACCTTTCCTAATTTCAAACGTTTTCAAATCTCAACTTTCTAATTTTAACTTATCAAATCTTTCAATATTCCAAAACTTTCCTAATTTCAAACTTTAAAATCTTATTTCCAAGTTTCAAATATTTCTAAGTTCAAACATTTCTTAAATCAAGACTTTTCTTAAATGGAACTTTTCGAATTCAAATTTTTCTAAAATAAACTCTTTCCTAATTTGAAAACTTTCCTGGACTGAAACTTTCTTAATTTGAAAAATTTTTCTAAAATGAAACTTTCCTAATTCAAAACTTTCCAAAATCCAATCTTTCCTAAGCCCTAACTTTCTAAATTCTTTCAAATCAAATAATCAAGTCAAATCTTTACAAAGTATTTTCTAAATCAAGTGTTTCTAAAATCAAATCAAATCCTTTCTTAATCTTTCTTAAATCCTACTTTCCTAATTCAAAACTTTCCTAAAATTCAACTTTCTAAAATCAAACCTTCTTATTTCAAGTGCATATTTCAACCCTATGTTACCTAAGTCCTCAGATGTCTAGACCCTAGTTCAACCCTAACCCTATAGTTAGGAAGTTTCAACTCTTTTCAAAAACTCTTCTTTAAACTCAAGTAAAAACCAAGATGGTTTTCAAACTTCAATTCAAGTCAAATTGATTTCAAAGCTCCACTCAATCTTTCCAAATCAAGTCTAAGTTCAATTTCCATTCAAAGTCAATTCCAAGTTCGATTTCGAATCAAAGTTAATTTCAAACCCTCAAGTTTGATTTCAAATCAAAGTCAATTTCAACTCTAAGTTCAATTTCAAATCTCCAATCAAAGTTTCAAATCAAACTTTTCAAAGACCTCAAAGTGTCTATTTTCAATCGGACCCCGAGTCTGAACTAAGACAAACCTAATTCCTAACAAAGGAATACGTAGGTAACCCTCATGGGTGCAGTCACAACCTTTTTCAAATTTTTAATTCCACAATCTTTTTTAAATATCTAAATTTCATAACCGTTTTCAAGTTTCTAATTTCTATAATCTCTTTTAAGCTTGAAATCTTTTTTCAAATCTATTTTCAAAAGACAAATATTTTTCTTACACTTGCATGTCATGCATCATATTAAACTTCTTTCTCAAATTCTTTTCAAAGTAGATATAATTGGACATTAGATAGTAAGATTCTAAGTGAGTGAACCTAGGGTGACTAGACATGTTGGTACAGTAAAGGTAGGATAGGGTGATAGCCTTGTGCATCTTCTCTATATGTAACCAACCTCTAAACCTAGAATCACTATTTTCGAGAAACCAAAAATAGAGTAATATTCAAAAAGAGCTTAAATCTTTTCAAAGATTGCCAAACAACCTGTTTTTCAAAAAATCCTCTCTTGAGGAAGTTGTTCAAAATCTTTTAAAAAAATTATAAACTTAATCTTTGGATTGTACTTAGTTTTAGGTGATCTATCTCACCTTAACAAAAGCCCTTATTCCAAAAGCCCTTATTCAAGTCAATTTCTAGTTCAAACCCAGTGGCACTCCCCTTTCTAGGAGGATGAGTCCTAACGAGAGAGTACTGTGTTTTTCTCGCTTGTGTGTTTTCTCGAGTGTGAAAAATTGGGACGCGACAGCTGGCGACTTCGTTGGGATGCTTAGAGGGTTCGGCCATTTTTATGTCTTTTTCGTCCCTCACTCATCTAGAATCTGTAATTAATTTATCCAATTCTATCCACTTCAAACTTTCAAAATTAATATTTTCGAAGCTATTTTCAAAAACATGTCATTGTTTGCATTCAAATTACATTAAATTATTCTATCTTGCATTAAGTTTGTCATCAAGATACCGACCTTGTGCATTTTCTTTTGTAGGTGGACATTGGTTCACATTTTTATATCATATTAACTGCCATGTATGTCATGAATGAATAGGATGGAATGGATAGGATGGATGGGAGTTGTTGGGTCCTTTCCTCCTTTTTTAAAATTTCACACACACACACACACTACACATGCACTTGCATTTGCATATTTACATTATTTACCTGGTTATGTCCCTTCTAGTTAGAAGGGAAAATACTATATTGGTTGTGGGTGGATACTGTGTCAGTTTCTTAGCCTATGGCATCTTGATGGTTTCCCTGCTCGGATCACCAACCTATAATGGCACCACCTCAAGGAGTGGGCCTAAGTTTGAAGATCTAGGAACTGAGCCTTTTTAGGAAGCATTAGTGTAAGCACCCCATTTTTGACCGCTCGGCAGTCTACGCTCCGTCCAGACTTGTTTTCAAGTCATTTTGGGCATATTCCAATCGAAACCAATTCTCTAGGTCCAAATTCTGTCTTTCCATCGCTTCGCGGGCCTGTCAGGCCCAAATAGAGGCAAAATGACCAAAATGCCCTCAGGGGCATTGTCCTTTCTTATTCCAATTCCAATCCCTCTCTCGAGACAGTTTATTCCTCGAGACGGTCCGAGTAGCAAAACTACTCACAAAACCGTTAGAGTAGTGGAAATACTCACAAAATCGTTAGAGTAGCGGAAGTACTCACAAAACCGTTAGAGTGGCGGAAACACTCACAATCCAGGCACGTCTCTTCGGAGACGGTAAGACCCCTTTCTAATCCCTCTCTCGAGACAGTTTATTCCTCGGGACGGTCCCAATCCAAGCACGTCTCTTCGGAGACGGTAAGACCCCTTTCCAATCCCTCTCTCGAGACAGTTTATTCCTCGAGATGGTCTGAGTAGCAAAACTACTCAAAAAAACGTTAGAGTAGCAGAAATACTCACAAAGCCGTTAGAGTAGCGGAAATACTCACAAAGCCGTTAGAGTAGCTAAACTACTCAACCCCATCCGAGTAGCGGAAATACTCCCAAATCATCAACCCCGTTCGAGTAGCGGAAATACTCAACCCCGTCCGAGTAGCGGAAATACTCATAAATCATCAACCCCATCCGAGTAGCGGAAATACTCACACTGTTAGGGTGGCAGAAACACTCAAAACCTAGGTCAACACCCATGTCTGTTAGCTCACTTCGGTGAAAAATGACCAGACTACCCTTAGGACCTTTTCCGAGACTTTCTGGTCAAGATGATCATTTTGCCCCTAAGCATCCGAATGCCCCGGGAACCACACCGGCTCTGGGTATCAAACCGGTAACCTCTCGAGAATGTTTCTTGTAGTATTCTCAGCCTTTCCTTATCTTTCCGGATCATTCCGAGTCAGTTCCGGCCAACCCGGTGCAAAATGACCGTTTTGCCCCTAGTGGGCCGGTCTCCTTTTCTGACCACACTGGCTCTGGGTATTAAACCGGTAACCTCTTGAGACTACTTTTTATAGTATTCTCAACCTTCCTTTATCTTTCAGGATCATTCCGAGTCAGTTCCGGCCAACCCGGTACAAAATGACCGTTTTGCCCCTGGTGGGCCGGTCTCCTTTTTCGACCACACTGGCTCTGGGTATTAAACCGGTAGCCTCCTGAGACTACTTTTTATAGTGTTCTCAACCTCTCCATACCTTTCCGGATCATTCCGAGTCAGTTCTGGCCAACCCGGTGCGAAATGACCGTTTTGCCCTTGGTGGGCCGATCTCCTTTTCCAACCACGCCGGCCCTGGGAATCAAACCGGAAACCTCTGGGAACATTCTGAATAATGTTTCCAGATCCCAAGTCTTCTTCCGGAACAATCCGAGTCCGTCCCGGCAGCTTCCCGATCCGAGTGACCGTTTTGCCCCTAAAGGCCCGGTCAACCCTTCTGACACATCTCGTATCCATTTTTCAAGTCAAATACTTCCAGGACACTATTCTAAGTGTTCCTGCTCCTTTCCGACCTTCCGGGTCATTCCCAGCTCCTTCAGATCATTCCTAGACTTTCCGGAGTCACTCTTAGTGAAGCTAGGCTAAAAATTACATGGTAGTCACTAGTACAGGCGCCCAAATCTAGTCAAAGATACGTTGCTTGCCGACCTTAAACCTTTCCTAATTGGCTGGCGCCACTACTAGTGGCGCCAAGCCAAAAAATGGCCTGGCGCTACTCCTAGTGGCGCCAGTGTAAAGTTTGCCCTGGTCCTACTGCAACAGGCGCCAAGTTTGTCCAACTTCTATAAATACAGAGTCTCATTCAACGTGAAAATGGTCTGCAAACTTAACCTAAAAATCCTATATTTCGATATACAGAGCTCGAGCACCTCCAAAACCCTAGCCTCCCTAGGTTTTTCCAAAACCCTAGCCACTATACACAAACCCTAGCCCCTATACAAACCCTAGTCTTCTATACACTCATACGCACCCCCATACACTCATACACTAGCCTTCAACCATCCTTTGAAGACTTGAAGAGTTGTCATCCAAAGCTGGAAGACAACTCTTGAAGACTGAAGGTGAAGATCATGACAAAGACCAAAGACCGAAGACAGCGCGGCGCCCAAAATAAAGAAGACATATGGTAGGTTTTTTCTTTAATTTTTTGCACTTCCCCCCTCTCTCTTCTCTCTCCAACCCACTTGGGTTTTCTCTATTTTAATCCCCCATCTCTTTCCCCCCCTTTCTTTGCATGCTTGAAACAAGGAGATTCTCGGTCCATGTGTAGGATTGGTCTATTGGAGAGTCACCGTGTCGGGGGCTTTCTTCTAGCCTAACCAAAGACTACGTGGGTCTGGCCCCCTTGGTTATGTGGTGAAGCCTTAGCCTTGTATGTTCACGACCCCAAATTGCATTGTGCATATCATAGTCTTGCATCTTCCAAAATTCGTTTTCAAACTCGTTTTCAAAATCGTTTTCAAACTTGTTTTCAAAATTGCATCAAAATCTCTTTTTCAAAAACTTGTTTTCAAAACCACAATTCTAGGGTGATTCTAGTCTTTCCATGGCTAGGGTTGCTTTAGGAAAGTGTTACATTAAAAGTGACCTTTTTGGTCTATATTTTCAAATCTTATTGTTTTTCAAAACCACTTTCTTAAAGTGGTTCTAGCCCTCTTATGGCTAGAATCGCTTTAGGAAAGTGAGACGCTTTCATACTTTCCAAAAACTCTCTCTCTTCAAAAATCTCTTCCTAAAAATCTCTTTTTCAACATACTTTCCTAAAACTCTCCTCTCCAAAATTGTTTTCAAAAACTCCCTCCAAAAAAATATTTTTCAAGACTCTCTTTTTCAACTCCTCTCCAAAATCTTTTCTTCAAAATCCACTTTCTAAAAACGTTCCCCACAACTCTTTCCCAAAACTCTCTTCCCAAAATTTTTCTTCTAGAAACTCTCCTCTAGGATCTTCTTTCCAAAATCTACGTTTCTAAAAATATACTTTCCAAAAACTCCTCTTCTTTAAAATCTCTTTCCAAAAACTCTCTTCAAACACACTTTCCAAAAACTCCTCCCTAGGATTCCCCTTCTAGAAAACCTTCGTTTCCAAAAACGCATTTTCTAAAAACTCTTTTCTTAGAGCCCAAGTCAAGCCTTAGAGCCCACAATTAGGAAACCCTAATTTTCTTTCCAAAAACATGATTTTCAAACTTTGTCTCAAACCTAGGTTTCCAAAACTTCTTGTTTTCTACATCAAAACTATACATGTTTCCAAAACCTATTTTCTACGTTAAAATTCTACACTTCCAAAACTAGGGTTTCTAGAATCTCCCTTTCCAAATCCTTGCCAAATCCTATCTTCTCTTTAGGAAACCGAATCAAATCTTCCCGTTTAGGAAATTAGACCCAATCCTCCGTTTTTGGAAATAAAACCAAATCCAATCCCTCCCAAATCCAAATCTTTCCCAATTCAAATCCTTCATAAACTTCCACTTTCCTAAATCTTAAGTTTCCAAAAACTTGAACATAAAAATCTTTCCTAAGCTTTAAAACTCAACTTTCAAATCTTTCCAAATTCAACCCTTTCCTAATTTAACCCCCTTTCTAAATCTTAACTTTCCAAATCCGAATCTTTCCTAATTCAACCCTTTCCTAATTTAACCCCCTTTCTAAATCTTAACTTTCCAAATCCAAATCTTTCCTAAATTCAAGCCTTTCCTAATTTCAAAACTTTCTAAAATTCAAACTCTAAAACTCTCTAAATCTTAAACTTTCTAAATTTCAAATCTTTCTAAATTTAAAACTTTCTTAAGTTAAATCTTTCTAAACCCAAATCTTTCTAAATTCTAAACTTTCTTAAACTTCAACATCTTCCTAAATCTAAGGCTTTTCTAAATTCAAAACTTTCTTAATTCAAACATTTCTTAAACTGAAGACTTTCCTTTTTCAAACCTTTCCTAAAACAAAACATTTCTAAATTCAAAACTTCCCTTTTTTCAAAACATTTCTAAATTCAAAACTTTCCAATTTTCAAAACTTTCCAATTTCCAAACTTTCTTAAATCCACAACTTTCCTAAACCTAAAACTTTCCTAAATTTAAAACTTTCCTAATTCAAAAACTTTCCAAAAATGAAACTTTGCTAATTCGAAACTTTCCTAAATCGGACCTTTCCTAATTCGAGTATCTCCTAAAATCCAATCTTTCCAAGTCTTCCAAGCCAAGTCAAATCTTCCCTAGGTCTCTTCTCTTTCCTAAGTCTAGGTTTTCTTAAACCTTCTCTTTTCCAAAACAAGTCCAATCTTCTTAATTTCAATTTCCAATCTCCTCTTCTAATCTCAAATCAAATCCAATCTTCAATTCAATCTCTTTCTTCAAATCAACTCTTCTATTTTCAATCGGACTCCGGTCCGAACTACGACTGACCTGATTCCCCTAAAGGGATACGTAGGCAACCTTCATAGGTGCGGTCACAACACTTTTCAAACTTTCAATTCCACCCTCATGGGTGTGGTCTCCATATTTTCAAGTTTCAAATTCCAATCTATTTTCAAAGTTCCAATTTCAAAATTTTTTTATTTTCAAATCCCTATTTCCAAGTTTTCAAACTTTCCAATTTCAAATTCCATCTCTTCAAATCTATTTTCAAATCAAATTCTTTTCAAATTTATTTCCAAATCTATTTTTCAATTCTCTTAACTTGCACTTGCATATCATGCATCATGTTTTCTAAACATTATTTTTCAAAGTGAATAGGATTGACCATTGGTTAATTGGAGACTCTCATAGGTGAATCTAGGGTAGATTGACATGTAGGTACCGAAAGGGCGGGGTAGGGTGATAGCTTAGTGCGTCTTCCCTACACGTAACCAACCTCCGAACTTAGGATCACTGATTTCAAAGACCAAAAAGGAGTTATTTTTCTAAAAAGGGCTAAATGTTTTCCAAAGGTTGCCAAACAACCATTTTTCTTAAAAATCCTCTCTTGAGGTGGTATTTTCAAAAACCTTTTCTAAAAACTCTAAGTGTAGTCTTCGGATTATTCTTAGTTTTTAGGTGACCTAATTCACCTTAATTAAGTTAGGTGGCCACTCCGAATCTTTTTCAAAAGCCCTTTATTCAAATCAAATTTTCAATTCAAACCTAGTCGCACTCATTCTTCTAGGAGGGTGAGTTCTAACGAGAGAGTACAACATTTTTCCCGCTTGGGTGAGTATTCCTCAGGCGTGAAAAATCTGGGCGCGACAATTAGTAAATCCTCAAACAAGGAACAAAATTTATATTTGTTTCCATCGAAATAGTCGAAATGTTTCCATTTCCAAAGTGACCGAAAGGAAACACCAATGAAATAACAAAACTCTATTATTTCCATCAAAACACATTAGAATATAGAAAAGTGCACTAAAATACAATACTATATACTAAAACAATAAGTTGATTTAAAAAATTTCATAACTATTGTATAATATTTATTAAGAAAAATACAAAAGAATGTATTTTATTATATAATATTTGTAACTTTTGAAATGTTTCCGAAACATTCCCGAAATGTTTCTGAAATATTTCTGCTTCCAAGTAAACCGAAACGACCTATGGAAATGAAATTTTGATCATTTCCCTCAACCTCATGCTCTTGTAGAAGCCATGTATAGCCAAACCTCTGTCAGATTTAAGAAACCCATGTCAATTTCAAAACCATGGAAGAAAGGGTGACTGTTTTACTTTCCTTTATTCTTGTTTAAATTCCTACAATTATAATGCTTGTATAAATGATCATGTATATATATATTTACTTTACAATTACATTCTTTCTCTCTTTATATTTTGTGCATACATGTTCATGCATTCAATATTCCATTTTAAGATAAGAGTTTCAAAGTAACTCAAGTTACTGCATTCTCTTGTATATGATCAACCCATAGAGAGTGACACCAAGATCACTCTTTCTTGCATAAAACCTACCAAAACCCTAAGGGTTCCCACGTAACCCTAAGGACTTATGGCATGCATTTCAAGTCATTCCATAAAGAGGGGCTCCAATCCCTCTATGCTCGCAGAGATAGGGTTACCAAGAAGACAAGGTGTAATCAAACAGTAAGGTCTATCAATAACCTCCTCAACACCAAACTCAAAGAAGGCAAATTTGAAGACTCAAGAGTAGTTTAGGATTTCAAAATGTAAAAGTAGAATAGGTGGAAGTCCCAAGGAAAGTGTTCCATTTCCCCCTATTAAAATGTACTTTGATTCTCTTGTATTTTAAACTCAAATTTCAATGTAGTCTTCTACTTTCTATAAGTGGCATGAATGAATGAATACATGTTCTCAATCAATGGTAAGGTATCTGCATATTAGGGCAAACCCCCTATCTCTAAAAAGTAAGCCAAATACATCATGTTTAGTCTCCCTCTCAAGAAGGGACATCCCTAGGGCATGCATTGCATAAAACTCTCTAAATACCAAAAACTAACTTGTGGCTTGTGTCCTTGTTTTTCCTTTCCTTTCATAGAAACTACACCATAAAAAGTCATCATTGCTCCTAAGAAAGATTGACATCCACTTAAAGACCCCATTATTACTCGACAAAGAGCTATACTAATGGCTGTCAATCCTGATGAGTCATCCTCAGTCTCTCAAGAAGAGGTCAGTGAAATGAGAACCAAGATAGATGAGATGTTGAAGCTTGTCTAAGCCATGGCAATAAAAGATGCTTCTTCAATCCTATCATCATCCATGGTTTCTCCTAAAGACTCCGAACCTACTAGCCCAAGGGTTATGCTTCAATTTGACACTATGGGAAAAAACAAGGAGGATTCAAAGGGAGCTAACACTAAAGAAGGGAAAACTATATTGCTCTCATCTGCTGTAAAAAGAACTTTCCTAGACCCTCTTAGTCTAAAAATTTAAGGGTCGGAAGACTCGCTGTGAAGCCTTCATGGCCATGACACCTTTGGGGTTGCATCCTATGATGAGCTGTGCTTCTTCCCGAACCATCCAAGACCTACCAAGTTCAAGATGCCTAATTTTCAAAAGTATGATAGCACTGGTAACCCTATTGTCCACCTTCGCCTTTATGCTAGGGCATTGAGTGGTCATGGAAATGATCCAAAGCTCCTCATGCAACTGTTCCAACACAGTCTCATTAGACCCGCTCTGTAATGGTTCGCCCAACTCGACAAGAAAGATGACAACTTGGATCGAACTGGTTAATGAATTTAAAGCCCAATATTGTCACAACATAGACCTCAATTCTGACTGGTGGTCCTTGTTGATAATGAGTAAGGGAGAGAAAGAAAGCTTCGAGAGTTATACCTGTAGATGGAGAGAAGTAGCTGCACAAGTCAATCCCCCTCTAGAAAAGAACGAGTATGTGCAATTGTTTGTACATATTTTTAAAGGCATATAATATGAAAAGCTCTACAAAAGTGTGGGGAAAAGCTTCTCTGAGCTCATCATGCGAGGAACAATGATAGAGAATGGTCTCAAGACGGGATGATTATAAATCCATATGCAAAAACTAGAGAAAGTTCTGCCAACATAGCCAAAAAGGCGGATAATGTAAAGGGAATGATCAAGAAGGAGAGTGAGGTGTCTGCCATCTTACCCATTCAACCATTGCAATACCGTCCACCACTTAAGTCTCACCCTTTCCTACCCATATCCACTTTAACCATGCCCGCATAGACACCTAACTTTGGCACTGCTGGGGTATGACCTAACTTCAATAGGCCAGCCCGATGCATCCGTACCTTCGATACCTTAGCCTGCACCCAAACAGAGGCCTACCATAACCTTTTGAAGAACAACATCCGAAAGCCCATACTAGCCCGCTCATTGTCAAGCCCCTTACCTCCAGCCTTCAATGGTGCTCTCACTTGCGAGTATCATTTGGGCGGCCAAGGGCATGACACCGAAAGCTGCTTCTCCTTCAAACACAAAATTCAAGACCAAATAGACAATAAGACCATTGACATACAATAGGTGAATCCTCCTCTTGCTCATAATGTAATGACAAATCCTCTGCTGGACCATACCGTTAACTTGATACTAGAGGAAATAGAAGAGGAGAGTGAACTGGATGTGATCGTGGTCAAAGCTTATGATAGGGATTGGGAGACTAATGAAGAGAGCAACTGGGAGGAAGAATTCTTGTCATGCCTGATCTATTTTTATAATCCCAATGAAGTACATGATCTTTTGGACTGGCTAATTGAGGAGCCAATACTTGTGAAGGAGGACCCTGCCAAAGACATTGCCATTGATGGTTGGTGTGATGAGCTTTTGCACCATAAGTATGCCATAGCTAAGCATCACCTATTAGAGAACCCCTAGCCTACAACTGAGTTCAACTACAAAGACATGGGCTGGGAACTAGAAGAGCCAAAAGCATCGGCAAAGCCATTCGAACTGGAGGGAGGCAAGCTAGCCAACCTATTTATTGAAGAAACTACGAAGGCAATGGAGGACAATAAGGAGACTAATGAAGCTGACAACTGCACCATCACCATTAACACACCCACAGCCCTAGAAGAAGTCTTTGCCTGCCTTGCCTTGGCTAGGGATCGCAATGATAGATGGAGCATCGAAAATGTGGGCATCGTCCCAAAACCTTACTGAAAGGGATTCTCTTCAAAAGTTTACAAGAGAGGGGTGTTTTCACCTACTTTCTTTCTATTCCTTCTACTTTTTGTCTTTAAATTTATGTCTGTATTTCCATAAGAACTTTATGCTTTTCATTGAAATAGTAAAAATATAGTTTTTTATTCAAATGATATTATCTCAAATTATTGTGAATGGTGAATGCTTCCAAAACAAGGGGTGTGTTCTATCTTATGGAGGACCTGACTTGAAGGGTGTGATAGCATGAGTTAACCAATGACCGAATGATTAACTTTTCAAAAAGAGAAAGGATAAGGATGAGTGAGAAAATCACCTAAAAGAAACACTTACAAGGCACTGAAGCTAAGTGATGGGTAGCTAGATTATCAAAAGGAAGAATCTTTCATTTTCCTGCAAAAAAAAAAATGTATCCCCTTTGCTTAACCCACTAGTGCCTCTCGAAAAGAAAATGATTTCTTGTCAACCCCAATCCAAAACCACCCCCCTACACTGGGGCAGACAAATAGTTGAGGACTCAACAAAAAATGCTACTTGTCTTTCATCAAGCTGAAGCAACATGAAAGCTCTTTGGATCAAGCAATCTGGTTCAAAATGAAGAGGGGCCCTCATTTAATTTCCTATACAGTCAAGAGTAACCATTGTCAAACTCATTGAGCCGGTTATGCTTCTTTTTAAGAAAACTCCAACCTAGGGATCACTGCCCACAATGGGTTAGAATGAAACACTAAGAGAAAATCTAAGAGAAAAGAATTGTAGAAGTAGCCATCTCACAAAAAGAAAAAAAAAAGGGAAAGCAAAAAGAAAATAGTTATCAAGGGGCAAGCTGCCCTAAAAAAATGGGTCATTTCATGCCATCTTGAGGAGCATATAGTAAAGACAAGAAAGAAAATCTAAAAGTGATCCTAGGTGATAAAAAAAACCTAGTAAAAGCAATAGGTTCGAGCCTTTACCATTTCTTGCAAAAACCCGAAACCATGACCCACATTACAACTCTATTAAAGTCCATTTTGATTAAAAAGGGGATTGCTTGACCTAAATGAGCTAGACGTGTTGCTGAGTCAAAAGAAGGATAGTAAGGGACAAAACCCTGCTAAAAGACTAACCAAGGATGGTATGGATCTAAGCCCTACTAAAAGCAACATCAAATTTGTTCTTGCATGTCCATTTGATTTAAAACCCCTTAACTTAGCCTACATTACGGTCCTAAAACAAAGCCCCCTTAGATTGAAATATCTGCTGCTCATCTTTCTGCCAAAGGTCAAGTAAGTCATTGCCTAAACCCTGAGGGTTGAAAGTTCAAGCCAAATGATCTCACACACTAACGCGGAGTAGAAAGTTAGAGTCGATAAAGAGGATGAGAAAGGTACAAAATGCTACTATCTAGTCAAGTTAGGGTTGAGCCAAAGGAGAAACCAAACCCTTAAAAAGGAAGGAGTTACCATTTCAAGGATGCAGAACTTGACAGCACCCTATCCATTTTATTAACTAGTGCATTCCTCACATGTGCATGCATATTTATAAAACATTTTGGCATGAGCTTCGCATATATAGGACATAGCTCCCTATAGAAACAGAAGTCACTAATGCAGTTTAATATCATCTCTAGAGCATGTAATAAATATACATCATCAACATTATCCATGTGCATGCATCTGCCATATATCTAGCTATGTAAATTAAAAACATCCACCTTATCCATACGTTAATACATACATCTGGCTATCTAAATCATAAATATCCATTCTATTTGAAAATTACAAAATAAATTGTCTAACAAAAAAAATGCATGTCCAGGACATGGTGCGATAGAAAAGCTGGGGTTGCGACAAGGGGCACCCATCAAAGGTCAAAATTAATGTCCAGGTTAAAATCTTCAAAACCAGCCTCAGGAGGAGGCAGTCAACTATTAGAAGCACCAGCATCCTACAAAGAAGGAAGAGCCTAAATCAACAAAGTAGATGAATAACTAAACAACGCTAGAGTAAAGAGAGATAAAGGATAACATACCTTGCTACCTCCCATTTTGAGCCAACCATGCAGTCAAAGTAGCTACCTCAGCCTGGAACTAGTCTCTCTCCATCTGGAACTGGTCCCTCTTAGTGGTACTGGTCTCTCTGATCCCTTATGGCAGCAAACTTGGCTTGAGGCACATATCCTCCTGCTCGACGCCACAACTCAATCACCTCCTAACCAATGGCGTAACCTCTGACCACCACCTCGAATTGGGTAAAGGCACCTATGGAGTGAGCTCCAAAATGTGTGGCGTAGTTAGTCTCTGAAGGAAGTAAAAGCAAGCACTCGGCTGATGCTCCCAATACAAAATAGGAACTCCTTCGACCAGAGCTCCAAACATATACTCAGGTGGATCCCTAGTGGACCAGAACTCCTCAAGGAACTGACACCAATACCGGTCTCCCAGATAGTACTCCCAGGACTCATCACTGAGGAAAGAAATCCTCGACAGAGACATCAGGACCAGATACTTGACTGCCTTATAATGAACCGATCCAACAAAGGGCTGCTAGGTCATATCTCTCACCTCTATCAACTCCAAGTTTGCCCGTAATGTCACAAAGTAGGTGATTTCAGATCGGTGGGTCACCTGATCATGAGCCCATCTCAAGGCTCGGAGATAAAGGTCAGCCTCTATCACCTTTGGATGGTGGACTGGCAAGTACTCGTAGCTCCACCAAACAAAAAAGGGCCAAAATCCAGTCACACTGCCTTAACGGGAAGAAGTCTGGACCCATTTAGATTTAAGGAAGAAACCAAAAGAGAAAGACCCCCAGTCTAGCTTTGATAAGGCTCCTTAGTTAGCTACCATGCTCACCAATCGGAAATGGATGATCGAATTGTTGTTGTTGTAAAAGCAGCTAAAAATAATAAACAGAACCAGTTGTCGCCTTATAATGTCTTACCGTATAGGGGGTGGCTCAAAAGAGAAGGTGCTCTCATCCTGACTAAGCCAGAATATAGGAAAAACTGAATGGTCAGGAGGTGGTGAGTCCAATCGAGTACAAGTATTGGCTCTATTGACTAGTTGCAAGGTAATTTGACAACCGACAAAAGAAAGTCTCGTAATAATGCCCTAATCCAATGGAATAGGACCCAGCTTAAAACCCAAAAAATGGAAGGTACCTGTCTTGCCAAACCACCCTCAATCAATGCTAGTACCAAATGTTAATTTAGGCGGTTATCCTATAATCCCAAGAATGCCCCGAACTTGATCTCTACCAAGAAGGCACGATTAGATGGAGCAGCCCCCTGCATGGTGCTGAAAACTTGATGGATGGCCCCTCTAAAGGATGTATGTACTCGGGGAGTGTCGCGCCCTAATTTTTTGCACCCAAAAAAGACAAGTGAGAAAAACACAGTGCTTTTTCATTAAAACTCATCCTTCTAAAAGGACGAGCGTGACTAGTTTTGAATTAGAAACTGATTTTGAACAAGGGGTTCTGGAAAACAATTGGAGTCACCACCTAACTTGATTAAGGTGAGTTAGGTCACCTAAAAGTAAGTACAATCCAAATATTACACTTAGGATTTTTTAAAAAGATTTTGAAAACTTCCTCAAGAGAGGGTTTTTAAGAAAAGAGGTTGTTTGGCAACCTTTGGAAAGATTTAACCCCTTTTTGAAAACAACTCCATTTTGGTTATTGAAAATAGTGATCTAGGTTCGAAGGTTGGTTACGTGTAGGGAAGTAATCCTAAGATCATCACCCTACCCCGCCCTTGTGGTACCTACATGTCTATTCACCATAGGTTCACTCATTCAGAATCTTTGATTAATAATTGTCCAAAACAATCTACTTTAGAAGAGAATTTTGAAAAGAAGTTTGACATGATACATGACATGCAAGTGCAAGAATTAAAACTTGATTTTGAAAATAGATTTGACGAGAAGATTTGATTTTGAAAAAAAATTTGAAAAGAAGACTTGACTTGAAATTGGAAAGAAGGTTTTAGAAATTGAAAATAAAGAATTGAAAATAGATTTTGAAATTTGAAACTTGAAATAGATCATGGAATTGGAAGTTTGAAAATAGTTATGGAATTGGAAACTTAAGAAAAGTTATGACCGCATCCATCAGGGTTGCCTACGTATCCCTTCTTGGGAATCAAGTCAGTCATAGTTTGGTTAAGAGTCCGATTGAAAATAGACACTTTGAAATTTTGGAAAGTTTGATTTGAAAAAGAGATTTGATTTGAAAAGAATTTGATTTGGAATGGATTTAGAGAAGTTAAAGTTTAGGAAAAATTGGACTTTGAAAAGTTTTATAATTAGCAAAGTTTCAAAATTGAAAGCTTTAGTCTTAGGGTAATGCCAAATTAGGAAAGACTCATTTTAGAAAATATTCGAGTTTGGAAATATTTGAATCTTGGAAAGTTTTCAATTAAGGAAGTTTCCTTTTAAGAAAAAGTTGATTTTGGAAATATTAGAATTTGGACAGTTAGAATTAAGAAAGATTTAGAATTTAGAAAGATTTGGATTTTGAAAAGTTTTAGATTTAAGAAAGTTTGAATTTTGGAAAGATTTGGAATTTAGAAAGTTTAGAAATTAGGAAATGTTTAAATTTAGAAAGATTGAAAAGTCTAAAATGAGGAAAGATTTGAAAGTTTAAAATTAGGAAAGGTTTGAAAGTTTGAGTTTTGGAAAAGATGGGAATTAGGAAATATTTGATTACTATTTCCTAAAATAAAATATTGGATTTTGTTCCCAAAAGAGATGATTTTATTTTATTTTCAAAAATGGACGATTGGATTTGGTTTCCTAAGTTGGAAGACTAGATTTGATATGGAATTGGAAGGGATGAGATTTGGAAAGCTTCGATTTGGAAGTTTATGATTTGATGTGAAAAAAGAAATTTTTAGAAATCTATGATTTTGATGTAGAAAATAGGATTTTGGAAACCTATGATTTTTGAAAATAGAATTTTGGAAATCTAGGATTTTGACATGAAAAGGAAATTGACTACTAAGGTTTCCTAACCACAAGTTCTAGGGTTTGACTTGGACCTCAAGAAAAAGAGATTTTGGAAAGTAAATCTTTTGAATGGAGTTTCAACGAGGGAAACTTGAAGAGCGTTTTTAGAAAGTAGAATTTGAAGAGAGTTTTTTTGGAAAGGAGTTCTGAAAAGAAGTTTTAGAAAGTGGAACTTCTGGAAAGAAAATTTTTGGATGGAGATTTTTTAAAGCATTTTAGGAAGTAGATTAGAAAAGAATTTGGGAAAGAGATTTGAAAAAACGATTTGGAAAGGGAATGGAATATGGACTTTTGCAAGTCTCTAAAAATATCTTACTTTTCTAAAATGATTGTAACCATAGGAAGATTAGAACTATTCCAAGATTGTGGTTTTGAAAATAACAAAGATTTGAAAATATGAATCATATTGGTCTCATTAAATATAACACTTTCCTAAAGCAACCCTAATCATGGAATGGCTAGAATCACCTTAGGATTGCGATTTTGAGAAAGTCGATTTTAGGGTTTACACCCAAAACTTATGTTACACTTTCCTAAAACAACCCTAACCATGGAGTGGTTAGAATCATCTTAAGATTGTGATTTTGAAAACAAGTTTGAAAGAGGATATTTTTAATGCAAGTTTTGAAAGAGATTTTGATGTAAGTTTAGAAAACAATTTTGAAGAGATGTATGAGTATGAGATGCACAATGCAAGTAAGGTCATGAACATGCAAGGTTTAGGCTTCACCACTTAATCAAGGGGGCCGAATACACATGGTCTAAGGTTAAATTAGAAGAAAGCCTCCGACAAAGTAACTTTTAACCATTATTCCTACACATGAACTGGGAAAACCCTTGTTTCAAGCATGCAAGAAGGGGGGGGTAGGGGGAAGAAAATAGGGGATTAAAATAGAAGAAAACTCAAGTGGGTTAGGAGGGAGAAGAGAGAAGGGGGAAATTGCATAAACGTAAATAGGAAACCATCCTTGTGTCTTCTTCGATTTGCTTACTTTATTTGCTTTGCTTCACGTTGATCTTCGAGAGATTTGAGATTGCAACACCTTAAGTCTTCAATGGTTGGCTTGAAGGCTCGTATAGGCGTGCATTAAGTGTATGTATGCTAGGGTTAAAGCGTATGGGAGCTAGGGTTTGAAGAAGCCTAAGAAACTAGGGTTTGGAGAGAGTTCAAGGGCTGCATATCGAGAGAGAGAGTTTCTAGAGCTAGATTGTCGGCCCTTTTCACGCAGGGGGAGGCTCTGTGTTTATAGACAAAAGATTGACCTAGCACTTGTTGCAGTGGCGCCAGGCTTAAAATCCTATTGGCGCCACTACTAGTGGCGCCAACCACATAGGAAATATTTTAGGGTGGCAAGAAACGTATCTTTGACCCTTGATACGCAAGGCAGAAGATTTGGACACTTGTCCTAGTGACTACCATGCAATTTTTGGCTTGGCTCCACTAGGAGTGACTTCGAAAAGTTTGGGAATGTTTTGAAAGACCAGGAATGGTCTGGAAAGCCAGAAATGGGTAGAAACCCCTGAAATAGTGTCCAAGGGGTAACAGACTTGAAAAATGAGATCGGAGTTATCGACCGAGCTATTAGGGGCAAAATAGTCAACTAGATCAAAAAACCAGCGAAATGACTCGGAATGATCCATGAGCGAACTTGAAGGTTGGAAACACTATCCAAAGTGTTCCAAGGGAGTGCTGGTTTGATATCCAGAGCTGGTGTGATTGGAAAAGGCGATCAGCCCACTAGTGGCAAAACAGTCATTTTGCACCGAGTTTGCCAGAACTGACTCGGAATGGTCCGAAAAGGTATTAGAAGGTCGAGAACACTATTAGAAGCATTCTCGAGAGATTACCGATTTGATACCCAGAGCCAGTGTGGTTCTCAAGGCACTCGAATGCCTATGGGCAAAACGGTTATTTTGACTGAATGGTCTCAGAATTGGTTCGAAGCTGACTGGAAGGCATTCAAACATCCCGGCTCATCCTTGGGATCATCCTTAGGACCATCTTGAAAGGGTGGACTTACCGTTTTAAGGACTTAGGTACTTTCTCGAGAAGCACGCTGAAAATAGCCCAAGGGGCAGTTTGGTCATTTTTCACCGGAGTGGGCTAGCAGGCACTAGTGTTGACCTGGGTTTTGAGTGTTTTCATCACTCTGACGGTCTATGACGAGTTGGTTTCCAAAGGCATCTCGTCCTTTGGTAAACATGTCACGGCCAAGAGGCAAATTCGATCCCGTGACATAGGGGCTTTGTTGGCAATTCCTAATGTCGACCTGTTTACAAGTGTTTCCGCCACTCTGATAGTTCGCGTTAATTACAGAGACTGCCTGATCTCAGGAAGATGCTAAATGGACTTATCGTCTGAGAAATCAACTTTCTTAAAAGACGTGCTGAATAACGGACATTCTTCATTGGCGGGCTAGCAAGCGCCAAAGGTGGACCGTTCTACCATCTCAGGGACTTGAGGTTTCATCCTGGTCGATGGGTTTGAAGGGACTTACCGTTTCGAAGAGTCTTTTCAAAAAATATGCCAGATTGG
Source organism: Euryodendron excelsum (assembly GCA_033060915.1). Lineage (NCBI taxonomy): Eukaryota > Viridiplantae > Streptophyta > Magnoliopsida > Ericales > Pentaphylacaceae > Euryodendron > Euryodendron excelsum. Next base: position 15,244,920 of record CM065391.1, read on the forward strand.
ATGATCTTATCACCTGAGGGATCAACTTTCTTGAAAGGCATGCTAGATTTGAGTTGACTTTGAGATTAAAACAGGGGCTTATCATCTCCAAGAAGACGTGCCAATGGATATTGGACCGAGCAATGCCACAAGGGCATTTTGGTCATTTTGCCTTTATTGGGCCCAGCAGGCCCATGAAGTGATTGATTGATCAGATTGAGTTTGAAAATTTAATTTGGACTTTAAATATGTTTGTATTGATTTGAATGTGAGTCCGGATGGACCGAAGATTACTGAGCTGGCAAAAATGAGGTGCTTACAGGGAGGGGGAAAATGTTGTCGAGAATATACTCTAGGGTGGTCGGCAAGATCCCCCAATGGAGGAGTGACTGGTACCTCCAGATCCCCCAAATCAGCATCCGCCTGTCTGTGTCTAGAAGAGGCCCTGCCATAACCGGTCACACGATCTCCTAGGCCTAATAGCTCCTCCTCAGTGTTCATATCTCCCTTAAAAGCTGGCTTAGTGGGAGAAAAATGATCAACTGGAGACATACTCCCCCTCCCATTCTGATGGGAAGATGCTCTGCTAGTTGATCTATGACTACCCCTGAATGGCTAGAACTACCAACAGAATCCATGCCAGCCCCCTTTCCAATCCGGTGCCTCCTATCAGAACCGTCGTTACCTGCATCTGCCATCCTGAAAGTCAAATAAAGGTAAGGAAATCAATATATGGTAAGTACAGTTCAAAAAGACAAGAGGCATGGTAAACGAAAAATAGAAAAAAGAATGAATGACACAAGTCCCAACAGAGTATACTCAAAATCAAATCTCAAAAAGGTTTCCTAACTTTTTTTCTTCAAAAGTTTATTTTCAAAATCAAATCTCAAAGGATTCAATCAAAATTCATCTCTAAACTTCTCTAAGTCTCTTTTTCAAAAGATTTCTATTCCAATCAAGTTTCAAGGTTTTCTGAAAAATTTTCCTTGAAAAAGTCTTGTTCGAAATCAATCTTTAAAAATTTTCAAGGTTTCAATCTCAAAAACTCTTCCTTCCAAATTTTTTATCAATTTCAAAATCAATTTTCAAAGGTTTCCCAAGCTTTTGCTTGAAATGTTTTATTCAAAATTCCATTTTCAAAGATTTTCCAAAGTTTTTCTTTTAAAAAGTTTTATTCTAAGAGCCCCCAAGTTTCTCGGGCCCTTCTCTGCCAAAAAGGCCCTACGTTCAAAGGTTTTATCTGTTTTTCCTTCAAAAAGATTTCATTTCAAAATTTTTAACTCTTTCTACATTTCAAAAATTTTAGCTGAGTTTCTCGAGGTCTTCTCTGCTAAAAAAGCCCCACCCTCAAAGGTTTTATATATTTTCCCTTAAAAAAGATTTTATTTCAAAAATTTTCTAATTCTTTCCTTAATTTTAAAAAAAATTTAGCAAAATCTGGTTTACAAATGGTCCCTACAATGGCCAAAACTCGGTAAACGGGATACAAGTCGTGCACCCCACGACATCACAATCACATAGCATCAGCAGACATAAAACAATCTATGCACATTCCTAAGATTTTCAAATTTCTAAACTCCTGTTCTATTTTTCAAGAATTCAAGTGTTTTCAAAATTAACACAAAAATCTTCCAAAGTTGCTTCAAATATTTTCTAAAATATTTTCATATTTGTCGCGCCTCAATTTTTCGAACCTGAGGAAAATACGCACAAGTGGGAAAAACACAGTACTCCCTCGTTAGAATTCATCCTCCTAGAAGAATGAGTGCGACTAAGTTTTGAATTAGAAATTGATTTTGGATAAGGGCTTTTGGAAAAGATTTGGAGTTACCACCTAACTTGATTGAGGTGAGTTAGATCTCTTAAACTAAGCACAATCCAAATATTACACTTATGGTTTTTTTTTTAAAGATTTTGAAACTTCCTCAAGAGAGGGTTTTTAGAAAATAGGTTGTTTGGCAACCTTTGAAAATATTCATGCCTTTTTTGAAAACAACTCCATTTTGGTCTTTGAAAACAGTGATCTAGGTTCGAAGGTTGGTTACATGTAGGGAAAACGCACTAAGCCATCACCCTACCCCGCCCTTGCGGTATCTACATGTCTATTCGCCCTAGGTTCACTCATTCAGAATTTTTGATTAACAATTGTCCAAAACTATCTACTTTAGAAATGAATTTTGAAAATAAGTCTGACATGATACATGATATACAAGTACAAGAAAGATTTGACTTTGAAAGTAGATTTTGAAAAGACTTGATTTGATTTTGGAAATAGGTTTGAAAAGACTTGATTTGATGTTGAAAGAATGTTTTAGAAATTGAAAATAGATATTTGAAAAATAGAATTTAGAATTAGAAACTTGAAATAGATTATGGAATTGAAAACTTGAAAAAACTTGTGAATTTGAAACTTAAGGAAAGTTATGACCGCACCCATAAGGATTGCCTACGTATTCCTTTTTGGTAATCAGGTAAGTCGTAGTTTGGACAAGAGTCCAATTGAAAATAGACATTTTTAAGTTTTGAAGAAGTTTGATTTGAAAAGATTTGATTAGAAAAGAGTTTGAATTTGAAAAGAGACTTGATTTGAACTTGGAATAAAAGAATGGAATGTGAGTTTTGATTTGAAATTAAACTCTAGACCTAGAATTGAAGTTGGAAGAGGATCTAACCCTTGAAAGAGAACTTAGACTAGATTTGAAAAGATAAAATTGAGTTTTGAAACATTTTGAAATTTGAAATTGGAAAACCATCTTGGTTTAGAGAAGAATTTTAGAAAAGAGTTGAAACTTCCTAACTTGGGATTAGGGTTGAACTAAGGTTTAGGTATCCTAGGGTTGGAACATATAGTTGAATTAGGAAGGCTTGATTTAGATTTGAAAAGTTTGATTTCAGAAAGTTGGATTTAGGAAAGGTTCGAATTAAGAAAGATTCGAATTACAAAACTTGGATTTAAGGAAGATTCGAAAAGAGATTTGATTTGATTTGAAAATGCTTGATTATTTGATTTGAAAGAGTTTAGAAAACTTAAGATTTAAGAAATATTGGATTTGGAAATCTTTGAATTAGGAAAGTTCCGTTTTAGGAAAGTGTCAAATTAGGAAAGTTTCATTTTAGGAAAGTTCCATTTTAGAAAGGTTTTGAATTTTTAAAGATTTGAATTTTGGAAAGTTTTCAAATTAGGAAAGTTTTGAATCAAGAAAGCTTTCTTTTTAAGAAAGATTTGAATTTAGAAAGTTAGAATTACGAAAGATTTAGAATTTAGAAAGATTTGGATTTTGGAAAGTCTTGGATTTAAGAAAGTTTGAATTTTGAAAATGTTTGGAATTTAGAAAGTTTAGAAATTAGGAAAGGTTTAAATTTAGAAAGGTTGAAAAGTTCAAAATTAGAAAAGATTTGAAAGTTTAAGATTATGAAAGGTTTGAAAGTTTGAGTTTTGGAGAGGATGGGAATTAGGAAAAGTTTAGATTATGAAAGGTTTGATTTCTATTTCCTAAATTAAAAAATTGGATTTTGTTCCTAAAAGAGATGATTTGATTTTGTTTCTACTAACGGAGAATTGGATTTGGTTTCGTAAGTTGGAGACTAGATTTGACATGGAATTGGAATGGATGAGATTTGGAAAACTTGGATTTAGAAAATATGATTTGATATGAAAAAGTGGGTTTGGAAACCTATGATTTTTTATGAAGAAAATGGAATTTTGGAAATTTAAGATTTTGACATGAAAAGGAAATTGACCACTAAGGTTTCCTAACCATGGGTTCTAGGGTTTGGCTTGGACTTAAAGAAAAAGAGATTTTTGGGAAGTAGACCTTTGAGAGAGTTTTTGGAAAGAGAGATTTTGACAAGAGGACTTTTTAGGAAAGGGATTTTTGAAAAGAGTTTTTGGGAAGTAAATTAAAAAAAGAGATTTTAGAAAGTAGACTTGAAAAGTGATTTAGAAAGGGATTGGAATATGAACTTTTGCAAGTCTCTAAAAATTTCTCACTTTCCTAAAACGATTCTAACCATAAGAAGATTAGAACCATTTTAGAATTGTGACTTCGAAAACAACAAGGATTCGAAAATATGGACCATGATAGTCCCTTTAAATATAACACTTTCCTAAAGTGACCCTAACCATGGAATGACTAGAATCACCTTAGGATCGTGATTTTGACAAAAATAATTAAGGGTTTACACCCAAAACTTATGTAACGCTTTCCTAAAACAACCCTAATCAGAAGTGGCTAGAATCATCTTAAAATTGTGATTTTGAAAACAAGTTTGGAAGAAGAAGATTTTAATGCAAGTTTTGAAAGAGATTTAGATGCAAGTTTTTGAAAGAGATTTTGGAAAACAATTTTGAAGAGATGCATAAATATGATATGCATAATGCAATAGGGTCGTGAACATACAAGGTTGGCTTCACCATATAATCGAGGGGGCCGAATCCACATGGTCTAAGGTTGAATTAGAAGAAAGCCCCCGACACGGTGACTTTCAACCATTATTCCTGCACATAGATTAGGGATCCCCTTGTTTCAAGCATGTAAGAAAGGGGGGGAAGAAGATAGGGGGTCAAAATAGAAGAAAACCTAAGTAGGTTAGGAGAGAGAAGAGAGAGGGGGAAATTGCATAAACGTAAATAGAAAACCAACCTTGTGTCTTATTTGATTTGCTTGTTTTATTTACTTTACTTCGATTTGATCTTCGAGAGCTTTGAGATTGTAGCACCTTAAATCTTCAATGGTAGGCTTGGAGACTCGTATATGAGTGTATAGAGTGTAAGTATGTTAGGGTTACAGTGTATGGGTGCTAGGGTTTGAAGAAGCCTAAGACAACTAGGGTTTAGAGAGCATTCGAGTTCTGTACATCAAGAGACAAAGTTTCTGGAGTTAGATTGCCGACCCTTTCACGCAGGGGGAGACTCTGTATTTATAGACAAAAGATTGACCTGGTGCCTGTTGCAGTGGCGCCAAACAATTTTTTGGCTTGGCACCACTACTAGTGGCACGAGCCACTTAGAAAACATTTTAAGGTGGCCATAAACATATCTTCGACTCTTGATACGCAAGGCAGATGATTTGGGCGCCAGTCCTAGTGACTACCATGCAATTTTTAGCCTGGTTCCACTAGGAGTAACTCTGAAAGATCTAGAAATGTTTCGGAAGGCTGGGAATGGTCCAGAAGGTCAGAAATGCGTAGAAACCCTTGAAATAGTTTCCTAAGGGTAACGAACTTGAAAACCAGGGTCACAATTGTCGACCGGGCTTTTAGGGGCAGAATGGTCAACTAGACTGGAAAACCACTGGAATGGACTCGGAAGGGCTCATAAGAGGACTAGAAGGTTGGAAACACTATCTAGAGTGTTCCAAGGGAGTTCAAGCTTTATACCCAGAGCCGGTGTGGTTGGAAAAAGGTGACCAGCTCAATAGGGGAAAAACAGTCATTTTGCACCGAGTTTGCCGAAATTGACTCGGAATGATCCAAAAAAGTTTTGGAAGGTCAAGAATACTATTAGAATTAGCCCAAAATTGGTTGGAGGGCACTTAAACATGCCGTATCATCTTGGGGATGATCTTAGAAGGGTGGACTTACCATTCTAAGAACTTAGGTACTTTCTCAATAAACGTGCCAAAAAAGACCCAATGAGCAGTTTGGTCATTTTTCACCAGAGTGGGCTAGCTAGCACTAGTGTTGACCTGGGTTTTGAGTGCTTTCGTCACTCTGACAGTCTGTGACGAGTTGGTTTCCAAAGGTATCTTGTCCTTTGGTAAACATGTCACGGCCAAGAGGCGAGTTCGGTCCCGTGATATAAGGGGGCTTTTGGCAATTGCCAATGTTGACCTGCTTATAAGTGTTTCTGCCACTCTAACGGTTGCGATGTTTACAAGTCTTTCTGTCACTCTGATTGTTCGCGTTCATTCCAGAGATTGCCTGATCTGTGGAAGCTACTAGGTGGACTTATTGTCTAAGGAATCAATTTTCTCAAAAGACGTGCCGAATAATGGAAATTCTTTGTTGGCGGTCTAACAAATGCCAAAGGTGGACCGTTCTACCATCTTGGGGACTTGGGTTCTGTCCTAGTTGACAAGTTAGAAGGGAGTTACCGTTTTCTCAAAAAATGTGCCGGATTCGATGATCTTACTGCTTAAAGGATTAACTTTCTTAAAAGGCGTGCCAGATTTAACTTAGATTAGAATTGGACTTGAAGTTGGATTTGGGATTGAAACGGGGACTTAACCGTCTTCAAGAAGACGTGCCAACGGGAATTGGGCCAAAGAATGGCACAAGGGCATTTTGGTCATTTTGCCTCTATTGGGCCCACAAAGTGATGGATTAATTGAATTGAGTCTGAAAAATTAATTTGAACTTGAATATGTCTGTGTTGATTTGAATACAAGTTCGGACAGACCGAAGATTGCCGAGTGGGCAAAAATGGGGTGCTTATAACTACCCCTCTTTTTCTCTCTTTGTTTGTCAAAGACAGAAAACGATAGAGTAAGAGTCCCATGTTGACCACGAGGCGATCGGAGGGACAGACTTTGAAAATTTTTGGAAATTAGAGTTTGGAAATGGATATTTGGCCTAAGAGGGTGTTCGAACTCGAGTTTTGGCGGGAAAAAGGCAAACTGCCTAGATTTGGAACCTAGCGGCACTAATAGTGGCGTCTTTGGTAAATTTGCTTTGGCGCCACTAGCCTGGGATTAAAACCAGCAAACTGCTGGTTTGAAGTTTTACACGATTTGAAACATTCTTCGAGAATTTGAGAGTTGTTTGTCGAGGTCTCGCAAGGAAGAATCTTAGAACTTCGAAGGAGTGGACTTGAGGACCTAGGAAAGCTGCTGGAAGCAACTACCATTGTTGGAAAAGTCGCTAGAAAAGGGGATTTCATCGGAGGATTTCAAGAGGTGAGTTTTTGGTTTTATGTTGATTTTGACGTATAGAACTTCATTTGAGTCATGTAAACAGTCAAAATTGATGCTTTAATGTATTTTGAACGCTTTAGTGATGTTATTTTGATGCTTTGATGCTTTTTTGATCTAGTTAGAGCAGTTTTGCATGATTATGTGAAGGGGGTTTCTACTAGAATTGAGGGTTTGTCCCTACATCTTTGGGTATTGAGTTTTCTAGTTAGATTTTTATCCTATGTGCCTTAGAAAAATGTGTTTAATAGCTGTAAGCACCCCATTTTTTACCGCTCGACAGTCTACACTCCGTCCAGACTTGTTTTCAAGTCATTATGGACATATTCCAATCGAATCCAATCCTCTAGTCCAAATTCCGTCTTTCCATCGCTTCGCGGGCCTGTCAGGCCCAAATAGAGGCAAAATGACCAAAATGCCCTTAGGGGCATTATCCTTTCTTATTCCAATTCCAATCCCCCTCTTGAGACAGTTTATTCCTCGAGACGGTCCAAATAGTAAAACTACTCACAAAACCGTCAGAGTGGCGGAAACACTCACAAAACCGTCAAAGTGGCGGAAACACTCACAAAACCGTCAGAGTGGCGGAAACACTCACAAAACCATTAGGGTGGTGGAAACACTCACAAAACCGTCAGAGTGGCGGAAACACTCACAACACAATTAGAGTGGCGGAAACACTCAAAACCCAGGCACGTCTCTTCGGAGTCGGTAAGACCCCTTTCCAATCCCTCTCTCGAGACGGTTCCAATCCAGGCACGTCTCTTTGGAGACGATAAGACCCCTTTCCAATCCCTCTCTCGAGACAGTTTATTCCTCGAGACGGTCCGAGTAGCAAAACTACTCATAAAACCGTTGGAGTAGCGGAAATACTCATAAAACCGTTAGAGTAGCGGAAATACTCATAGAACCGTTGGAGTAGCGGAAATACTCATAGAACCGTTAGAGTAGCGGAAATACTCACAGAACCGTTGGAGTAGCGAAAATACTCACAGAACCATTAGAGTAGCGGAGATACTCACAGAACCGTTAGAGTAGCAGAAATACTCACAGAACCGTTAGAGTAGCGGAAATACTCACAGACCCGTTAGAGCAGTGGAAATACTCACAGAACCATTAGAGCGGAAATACTCACAGAACCGTTAGAGTAGCGGAAATACTCACAGAACCGTTAGAGTAGCAAAAATACTCACAGAACCGTTAGAATAGCGGAAATACTCTCAAATCATCAACCCCATCCGAGTAGCGAAAATACTCAACCCCGTCCGAGTAGCGGAAATACTCAACACCTAGGTCAATACCCATGTTTGTTAGCTCACTTCGGTGAAAAATGACCAGACTACCCTTAGGGCCTTTTCCGAGACTTTTCGGTCAAGATGACCATTTTGCCCCTAAGCATCCAAATGCCCCGAGAATACTTTTTATAGTGTTCTCGACCTTCCTTTACCTTTCCAGACCATTCCGAGTCAGTTCCGGCCAACCCGGTACAAAATGACCGTTTTGCCCCTGGAGGGCGGGTCTCCTTCTTCGACCACACCGGCTCTGGGTATCAAACCAGTAATGTCCCGAGAATACTTTTTATAGTGTTCTCGACCTTCCTTTACCTTTTCGGACCATTCCGAGTCAGTTCCGGCAAACCCGGTACAAAATGACCGTTTTGCCCCTGGTGGGCCGGTCTCCATTTCCGACCACACCGGCCCTGGGAATCAAACCGGGAACCTCTGGGAACATTCTAAATAATGTTTCCAAATCCCAAGTCTTCTTCCGGGACAGTTTGAGTCTATCCTGGCAGTTTTCCTAGTCCGATTGACCGTTTTGCCCCTAAAGGCCCGGTCGACCTTTTCGACACATCTTATCCTCACTTTTCAAGTCAAATACCTCCAGGACACTATTTTAAGTGTTCCTGCTCCTTTCCGGCCTTCCAGGTCACTCCTGGCTCCTTCAAATCATTCCCGGACTTTCCAAAGTCACTACTAGTGAAGCCAGGCTAAAGTTTATATGGTAGTTACTAGTACAGGCGCCCAAATCTAGTCAAAGATACGTTGCTTGCTGACCTTAATTGTTTCCTAAATGGCTGGCGCCACTAGCAGTGGCACCAAGCCAAAACATGGCCTGGCGCCACTCCTAGTGGCGCCAGTATAAATTTTGCCCTAGCGACACTGCAACAGGCGCCAGGCTTGTCCAACTTCTATAAATACAGAGTCTCGATCAACGTGAAAGGGGTTTGCAAACTTAACCTAAAAATCACACAATTCGATACACAAGAGCTCAAGCACCTCCAAAAACCCTAGGCTCCCTAGGTTTTCCAAACCCTAGCCACTATAGACAAACCCTAGCCTCCTATACACTCATACACACCCCTATACACTCATACACTAGCCTTCAACCACTCTCTCAAGACTTGAAGAGCATCCTTCCAAAGCTTGAAGACAACCCTTGAAGACTGAAGGGTGAAGATCAAGACCGAAGACCGAAGACCGAAGACTGCACGGCGCGCAAAATAAACAAGAAACAAGGTAGGCCCCCTATTTAAATTTCCACACTTCCCTTTCTCTCTTCTCTCTCCAACCCACTTGGGTTTTCTCTATTTTAATCCCCCATCTCTTTCCCCCCTTTCTTTGTATGCTTGAAACAAGGGGATTCCCGGTCCATGTGTAGGATTGGACTATTGGAGAGTCACCGTGTCGGAGGCTTTCTTCTAGTCTAACCAAAGACCATGTGGGTCCGGCCCCCTTGATTATGTGGTGAAGCCTTAACCTTGTATGTTCACGACCCCAAATTGCATTGTGCATATCATAATCTTGCATCTTTCAAAACTCGTTTTCAAAGTTGTTTTCAAAACTGTTTTCAAACTTGTTTTTCAAAATTGCATCAAAATCTCTTTTTCAAAAACTTATTTTCAAAACCACAATTCTAGGGTGATTCTAGCCTTTCCATGGCTAGGGTTACTTTAGGAAAGTGTCATATTAAAAGTGACCATTTGGTCTATATTTTCAAACCTTGTTTTCAAAACCACTTTCTTAAAAGTGGTTCTAGCCCTCTTATGGCTAGAATCGCTTTAGAAAAGTGAGATGTTTTTGTACTTTCCTAAAACTCTCCTCTCTAAAATTGTTTTCAAAAACTCCCTTCAAAAATCTATTTTTCAAAATTCCCTTTTTCAAACTTTCCAAAACTCCTTCTCTTTAAAATCTCTTTCTAAGAACACTCCCTAAATTCACCTTCCTAAAAACTCTCTCCAACAACCTCTTCCAAAAATCTTTCTAAAAAACTCTCTTTCCAAAATCTTCCTTCTAGAAATTTTCCTTTAGGATTTTCCTTCTAAAATCTACGTCTCTAAAAAACATGCTTTCCAAAAACTTCCTCTCTTTAAAATCTCTTTCCAAAAACTCTCTTCAAATTTACTTTCCAAAAAATTTTCCCTCTAGAAACTTCTCCCTAGGATTCCCTTCTAGAAAACTTTCGTGTCCAAAAACGCACTTTCCAAAAACTCTTTCCTTAGAGCCCAAGTCAAGCCCCAGAAACCACAATTAGGAAACCCTAGTTTTCTTTCCAAAAACATGATTTTTAAACTTTGCCCTAAACCTAGGTTTCCAAAATCTTTTGTTTTCTACATCAAAACTATCCTTGTTTTCAAAATCTATTTTCTACGTCGAGACTAGAATTTTCCAAATCTAGGGTTTCTAGAATCTCCCTTTCCAAATCCTTGCCAAATCCAATCTTCCCTTTAGGTAACCAAATCAAATCTCCCCGTTTAGGAAACTAGATCCCGTCCTCCGTTTTTGGAAACAAAATCCAACCTTTCTCTTTTAGAAACCAAATCCAATCCCTTCTCAATCCAAACCTTTCCTACTTCAATTCCTTCCTAAACCATAAGTTTCCTAAACCTAAACTTTAAACCTTTCCTTAAATTTCAAAATCCAACTCTTTCCTAATTCAAATCCTTCCTAAACTTTCACTTTCCTAAATCTTAAGTTTCCAAAACTTGAACATAAAAATCTTTCCTAAACTTTAAAACTCAACTTTCAAATCTTTCCTAATTCAACCCTTTCCTAATTCTACCCCTTTTCAAAATCTTTTTCAAATCCAAGCTTTCAAATCTTTCTTAAACCCAAACCTTTCATAATCTCAAGATTTTCTAAAACTCTAAAACTTTCTAAATCTTAAACTTTCTAAATTTCAAATCTTTCCAAATTCAAAACTTTCTAAATTTGAAACCTTCTTAAGTTAAATCTTTCTAAACCTAAAACTTTCTAAATTCTAAACTCTCTTAAACTTCAAATCTTTCCAAATCTAAGACTTTTCTAAATTCAAAACTTTCTTAATTTAAGACTTTCTTAAGTTGAAACTTTCTTAATTCAAACATTTCCTAAACTGAAAACTTTCCTTTTTCAAACCTTTCCTAAAACGAAACTTTCTTATTTTCAAAACTTCCTTGTTTTCAAAGCTTTCCAAATTCAAAACTTCCCTTTTTCAAAACATTCCAATTTTCAAAACTTTCCTAAGTTGAACCTTTCTTAGACTAAACTTTCTTAATTTAAAACGTTTCTAAATTCAACACTTTCCTATTTCAAAACCTTTCTTGAAACAAAACTTTCCAATTTTTTTAAAAAACTTCCCTAAGTTGAAACTTTCGTAATTTCAAAACTTTCCAAAAATGAAACTTTCCCAATTCGAAATTTTCCTAAATCGAACATTTCCTAATTCGAACATTTCCTAAATCCAACCTTTCCTAATCTCCTAAACCTTCCAAGTCAAGTCAAGCCTTTCCTAAGTCTAGGTTTCCTAAACCTCCATCTTTCCAAAACCAAGTTTTTCCAAAATCAATCTTTCCAAAGCAAGTCCAATCTTCTAAAATTCAATCTCCTTTTCTAATCTCAAATCAAATTCAATTTTCAATTCAATCTCTTTCTTCCAGTCCAATCTCTCTTTTCAAATCAATCTCTTTTCAATTGGACTCTTGTCCGAACTACGATTGATCTGATTCCCCCAAAGGGATACGTAGGCAACCTTCATAAGTGCGGTTACAATACTTTTTAAACTTTTAATTCCACCCTCATGGGTGTGGTTTCCAAAATCTTTCCAAATTTCAAATTCCAATCAATTTTCAAATTTCAATTTCAAAATTTCTATTTTCAAATTCCTATTTCCAAGTTTTCAAAGTTTCTAATTTCAATTCCATCTTTTCAAATCTATTTTCAAATCAAATGAATTTCTTTTCAAATCAATTTCTATTTTCCAATTCTTTCATCTTGCACTTGCATATCATGCATCAGGCTAAATTAGTTTTCAAACATTGTTTTTCAAAGTGAATAGGGTTGAACCATTAGTTAGTTAAAGACTCCCATAGGTGAATTTAGAGTAGATTGACATGTAGGTACCGAAAGGGCGGGGTAGGGTGATAGCTTAGTGCGCTTTCCCTACACGTAACCAACCTCCGAACCTAAGATCACTGATTTCAAAGACCAAAAGGAGTCATTTTTCAAAAAAGGGCTAAATATTTTCCAAAGGTTGCCAAACAACCTGTTTTCCTAAAAACCCTCTCTTGAGGAGATGTTTTTCAAAATCTTTTTCCAAAACCCTAAGTGTAGTCTTCGGATTACTCTTAGTTTTTAGGTGACCTAACTCACCTTAATTAAGTTAGGTGGCGACTCCAAATCTTTTTCAAAAGCCCTTTATTCAAACCAATTTTTCAATTAAAACCTAGTCGCACTCATTCTTCTAGGAGGGTGAGTTCTAACGAGAGAGTACAGCATTTTTCCCGCTTGGGTGAGTATTCCATGAGTGCGAAAAATCTGGGCGCGACAATAGCCGTGTGAAGTTTCGTGATTTTTTGAAAACTCGGTGAATTTTTTATTTTTTGAAAAATAGAAAAATACTTGGAAAATAGAGAAAATTTGAGAAATTGATGGAATTATTAGAGTTTAATATTTAGAAAAATATGGGAATATTTTTAGAAAATATTTGAAATGATTTTGAGAAATTTTGTGGCAACTTTGGAACCCATTAGTTTTAAAAAAAATAAAACATGTCTTTTGAAAATTTGAAAATCTGAAAAATGTGCACGGGTGTTGGTGCTATGTGATTGTCATGCTGTGAAGTGCATAATTTGTGTTTGGTTTTAGTGTTGTGGGCATTGTGGGGACTATTTTTAAGCGGAACTCTGCCAAAATTTTTTGACATTCAAAAAAGAGTTAGAAAATTTTTGAAATAAAATCTTTTTGAAGAAAAAAGATATAAAACTGTTAAGTGTGGGGCCTTTTTGGCAGAGAAGACCCCGAGAAACTTGGAGAGTCTTTTAGAAAATTTTTGGGAAGAAAAACTCAGAAAGATTTTGAAAAACAGAGTTTTAGATAAAACTTTGGAGGAAAACTTTTGGAAATCTTTTAAAAATAGATTTTGGATTGAGATTGACAAAGACTTGGGACGGAAGACTTTGGAATTGATAGAAAATTTGGAAAAAGGAATTTTTGAGTGGAGCCTTAAAAATCTTTTTGAGGAAGAGTTTTAGAGAATCTAGAGGTTTGATTGGAATAGAAATCTTTTTGGGAAACAAGATTAGAAAAACTTTGAGATGGACTGGAAAATTTGAGATTTGATTTTGAAAAAGGACCTTGACAAATGATTTCAAGGATGAACTTTGGGAGGAGGGAGTTAGAAAATCTTTTTGAGACTGATTTTGAAAAAGAACTTTTTGTGGAAAGAGTTTTTGAAAACTTCTGGAGAAAAATGTTAAGAAACCCTTGGGAAACTGATTTTGAAAAGGACCTTTAGAAGGGAGAGTTTAAGAAACTTTTTGAGAGTGGATTTTGAAAGAGAACTTTTGGATGGAGAAGTTTAAGAAATCTTTGAGTTGGTTGGAGTAGGATCTATTGACAGTTGTGTCATTCATTTCATTTAGATTTTATTTTTGGTTATTATTATTATTATATCCTGCTTTTATTTCTTATCTTTTGAACTGCATATACCGTATATTAGTACCTTTTACCTTGACTTACCTTTCAAGATGGCAGATGCAATTTTTGACTGATTGAGAGCTTGGTATAATGGGTATCCTAGAGGCAGTGATTCCTTTTTGGCAGCCTGATTTGTCTCTTTTCCGTTTTGGGGAATGTGAGCTTACCCATATTCCTCACGAGTATGGTTTTCTCCTTAGTTTTCGAGATGATTCTGCTGACATTGTGGGACCTATCTTCCCTGACGGTTGCATTACGATTATCTCATACCCTTCGGTGCATAGTTCTTTTGTCTACTTTTTTGCCCTAGTTTCCTTACGTTCTAGTGGAGTTCCTATTTTCCCGCTTTGAGTTTATGATGGGTATTAGGGCTCATTCGGGTGATTGGCATACTTCTTCGGATTGGTCTGTTTCTTGAATGGTTGCTCTAGCTCTGCTTCTTTTGAACTTCTCATTGTTTCCACGAGGAGATGATTTGGTTGATTGCTGATTATGTGCATTGCTTGCCAGGGTTCATGGGGGACATTTATATGCTCCTATGGTTGTGGGAAAGACCTTTGTGGGCCCTACTAGGCTCCAATAGGGAGTCGATGTTCGTTTTAGGGGATGTGCTTCATTACTCCAACTTTGGGCGATCGGACACTTATTCATTACTCTGCTCTTTTAGCATACATGGTACCCCGAGCTTGACCACATACATTCTCTGATATAGTCTCATAGAGTGATCCTGGACGGTGAGAGACTTCCACGGACTGCGCGAGCATGGGTTGTCTTCCTTCGAGGCAAGAGGTCTAATTCGGTCAGGTGGTATACGGGACTAATTGGCAGGTATTGCTTGAGAGTGTAGCCTTTTGAGAGGGCCTTCGTGCCCTTGCCAGGTTTGTGAGGTATTGCCCCTTTCTTTGGGATCCGGGTGTTGTGACAGTTTGGCAGGAGCCAGGACATCCCTTATCTAGCATCCGTAGTGGAGTTTAGTCTTTTCTTCGAGGCATTGATCCCGAGTGCATTGGTAGAGAGAGTTATTGACACTTGGAGGTCCCTACTTCCTCATTCAGATGATGACGGGCCATTTTTTGACACCCCTATAGAGACCGAGAACTACGGCTATTGGTTCCATCGATATGTGCTACCGTGTAGGTTTGGGGATCTACTTCTGAAGACTTACCTTTCCTCTGTGGGATATACAAAGTTGTCCAGGGGCATCGTCATAGGCAGCAAAACCAGAGATTGATATAGACACTACATGATCGATTAAAGGCGAAGGATGCTGAGATAGCCTCTTTAGAGATATAGCTGGCCACATCGACTCATGACAGTTTGCCCTGGTGCGAAATGACCGTTTTGCCCCTGGTGGGCCGGTTTCCTTTTTCGACCACACCAGCTTTGGTTATCAAACTGGTAACCACCTGAAACTACTTTTTATAGTGTTCTCAACCTCCCCCTTACCTTTTTGGATCTTTTCGAGTCAGTTCCGGCCAACCCGGTGCGAAATGATCATTTTGCCCTTGGTGGGCCGGTCTCCTTTTCCGACCACGCCAGCTTTGGAAATCAAACCGGCAACCTCTGGGAACATTCTAAATAATGTTTCCAGATCCCAAGTCTTCTTCCGGGACAGTCCGAGTTCGCCCCGGCAGCTTCCTGGTCTGATTGACCGTTTTGCCCCTAAAGGCCCGGTCAACCTTTTCTACACATTTTGTCCTCACTTTTTAAGTCAAATACCTCCAGGACACTATTTTAAGTGTTCCTGCTCCTTTCCGGCCTTCCGGGTCATTCCCGACTCCTTCAAATCATTCCCGGACTTTCCGGAGTCACTCCTAGTGAAGCCAGGCTAAAAATTGCATGGTAGTCACTAGTACAGGCGCCCAAATCTAGTCAAAGATATGTTGCTTGCCGACCTTAAACATTTCCTAATGGGCTGGCGCCACTAGTAGTGGCGTTAAGCCAAAAAAGGGCCTGGCGCCACTCCTAATGGCGCCAGTGTTGTCCAGCCTCTATAAATACAGAGCCTCATTCAACGTGAAAGGGATCCGTAAATTCAACCTAAAAATCATATACTTCGATATACAGAGCTCGAGCACCTCCTAAACCCTAGCTTCCCTAGGTTCTCCAAACCCTAGCCACCATACACAAACCCTAGTATCATATACACTCTTATACATCCCCATACACTCATACACTAGCCTTCAACCATCCTTTGAAGACTTGAAGAGCTGCAATCCAAAGCTTGAAGACAACTCTTGAGGATTGAAGACGAAGATCAAGACAAAGACCGAAGACCGAAGACAGCACAACGCACAGAATAAACAAGACATATGGTAGGCTCCCTATTTAAATTTCCGCACTTCCCCCCTCTCTCTTCTCTCTCCTAACCCACTTGCGTTTTCTCTATTTTAATCCCCCATCTCTTTCCCCCCCTTTCTTTGCATGCTTGAAACAAGAGGATTCTCGGTCCATGTGTAGGATTGGGCTATTGAAGAGTCACAGTGTCGGGGGTTTTCTTCTAGTCTAACCAGAGACCACGTGGGTCCGGCCCCCTTGGTTATGTGGTGAACCCTTAGCCTTGTATATTCACGACCCCAAAACTGCATTGTGCATATCATGATCTTGTATCTTCCAAAAACCGTTTTCAAAGTTGTTTTTCAAATCGTTTTTAAATTTGTTTTCAAAATTGCATCAAAATCTTTTTTTCAAAACATGTTTTCAAAATCACAATCCTAGGGTGATTCTAGCTTTTCCATGGCTAGGATTGCTTTAGGAAAGTGTTACATTTAAAATGACCAATTCGGTCCATATTTTCGAAATCTTGTTGTTTTCAAAACCGCTTTCCTAAAGTGGTTCTAGCCCTCTTATGGTTAGAATTGCTTTAAGAAAGTGAGATGTTTTTACACCTTCTAAAAACTCTCTTTTCAAAAAGTCTTTCTTCCTAAAAATCTCTTTTTTTCAGCATACTTTACTAAAACTCTCCTTTCCAAAACTGTTTTCAAAATCTCCCTCCCAAAATCTATTTTTCAAAGCTTCCTTTTTCAACTCCTTTCCAAAAACTCTTTCTCCTCAAAATTCAATTTCTAAAAACACTCCTTAAATTCACTTTCCTAAAAACTCTCTCCAAAATCCCCTTCCAAAAATCCTTCTAAAAAACCCTCTTTTCAAAATCTTCCTTCTAGAAACTTCCCTCTAGGATTTTTCTTCTAAAATCTTCGTTTCCAAAAATACACTTTCCAAAAGCTCCTTCTCTTTAAAATCTCTTTCCAAAAACTCTCTCTTCGAATTCACTTTCCAAAAACTCCTCCCTAGGATTTCCTTCCAAAAACTCGTTTCCAAAAACGCACTTTCCAAAAATCCTCTTTTCTTAAAGCCCAAGTCAAGCCATAGAACCCACCATTAGGAAACCCTAATTTTCTTTCCAAAAACATGGTTTTCAAACTTGCCCCAAACCTAAGTTTCCAAAATCTCTTGTTTTCTACATCAAAACTGTACATGTTTCCAAAACCTATTTTTTACGTCAAAACTATAATTTTCCAAATCTAGAGTTTCTAGAATCTCCCTTTCCAAATCTTCGCCAAACCCTATCTTCCCTTTAGGAAACCAAATCAAATATTTCCACTTAGGAAACCGAATCCAATCCTCTATTTTTGGAAACAAAATCAAACCTTTGCTTTTAGAAACCAAATCCAAGCCCTTCCTAATCCAAACATTTCTTGATTCAATTCCTTCTTAAACCATAAGTTTCCTAAACCTAAACTTTAAATCTTTCCTTGAATTTCAAATTCCAAATCTTTCCTAATTCAAATCCTTCCTAAACTTCCACTTTCCTAAATCTTAAGTTTCCAAAACTTGTACATAAAAATCTTTCCTAAATTTTAAAATTCAACTTTCAAATCTTTCCTAATTCTACCTTCTTTTCAAATCTTACCTTTTTCAAACCTTTCCTAAATTCAAACCTTTCCTAATTTCAAGATTTCTTAAAACTCTAAAACTTTCTAAATCCTAAACTTTCTAAAATTTGAATCTTTCCAAATTCAAAGTTTCCTAAATTTAAAACTTTCTTAAGATAAATCTTTCTAAACTTCCAAACTTTCTAAATTCTAACTTTTCAAAACTTCAACATCTTTCCAAATCTAAAACTTTTCTAAACTCAAAACTTTCTTAATTTAAGACTTTCTTAAGTTGAAACTTTCTTAATTCAAACATTTCCTAAATCAAAAACTTTCCTTTTTCAAAACCTTTCTAAATTCAAACTTTCCTACTTTCGAAACTTCCCTATTTCAGAACTTTCTAAATTCAAAACTTTCCAATTTCCAAACTTTCTTAAATTCCAAACTTTCCTAACTTCGAAACTTTCCAAAAATGATACTTTCCTAATTCGAAACTTTCCTAAACCAAATCTTTCCTAAATTCCAAGTTTCCAAATCTTCCAAGATCTTTCCAAATCCAACATTTCAATCCAATCTTTCTTAATCTCAAGTCTTTCCTAGGTCTCCCATCTTTCTTAAGTCTAGGTTTCCTAAACCTCCATCTTTCCAAAACCAAGTTTTTTCCAAAATCAATCTTTCCAAAGCAAGTCCAATCTTCTCAATTTCAATTTCCAATCTCCTCTTCTAATCTCAAATCAAATCCAATTTTTAATTCAATCTCTTTCTTCCAATCCAATCTCTCTCTTCAAATCAATCTCTTTTCAATCGAACTCCGGTCCGAACTACAACTGACCTGATTCCCCCAAAGGGATACGTAGGCAACCTTCATAGGGGCGATCACAATACTTTTCAAACTTTCAATTCCACCCTCATGGGTGCGGTCTCCACATTTTTCAAATCTCAAATTTCAATCAATTTTCAAACTTCCAATTTCAAATTTCTATTTCCAAATTTTCAAACTTTCCAATTTCAATTCCATCTCTTCAAATCTATTTTCAAATCAAATTAATTTCAAATCAATCTCTTTCCAAATCTATTTTTCAATTCTCTTCTATTGCACTTGCATATCATGCGTCATGTTAGTTTCTTTTTAAACATTGTTTTTCTAAAGTGAATAGGGTTGAACATTTGTTAATTAAAGACTCTCATAGGTGAATCTAGGGTAGATTGACATGTAGGTACCGAAAGGGCGGGGTAGGGTGATAGCTTAGTGCGTCTTCCCTACATGTAACCAACCTCCGAACCTAGGATCACTGTTTTCAAAGACCAAAAAGGAGTTATTTTTCTAAAAAGGGCTAAATGTTTTCCAAAGGTTGCCAAACAACCTGTTTTCCTAAAAACCCTCTCTTGAGGAGATATTTTCAAAATCGTTTTCTAAAAACTCTAAGTGTAGTCTTCGGATTATTCTTAGTTTTTAGGTGACCTAACTCACCTTAATCAAGTTAGGTGGCGACCCCCAATCTTTTTCAAAAGCCCTTTATTCAAACCTGTTTTCAATTTAAACCTAGTCGCACTCATTCTTCTAGGAGGGTGAGTTCTAACGAGAGAGTACAGTATTTTTTCCACTTGTGTGAGTATTTCTCGAGTACGAAAAATCTGGGCGCGACACCGAGGGATGATTCTTTCGATGTTCGGTCTCTGAGAGAGTCTGTGGAGACCTTTTCCCAAGGGAGGGATGCACTTCTGGCTAGGTGTGCAGACTATGAGCGGGGCAGGCTTGGATCACTAATGACCAGTGCTTCTCGAGTGCTCCTCTTGAGGGTGATGAGCTGACAGACCCCTTCTTGGTTGACTCCTCCTCCGATGATGACGGAGAGCACTACATCTTCGCTCCTCGTTGTTGACTCATTTTTGGATTCTCTGATACTTGAGAAATTTTGGATAGAAAATACTCCTTGTTGGCTGATGCTTTGACTGAATTATCATCCTTGGATGAGACCCCTTGCTTCCTTGACCCTAACTTGGCTAACCTAGAGAATACTTTTCAGAACATCTTTTGACCCTTCAGAGTTAGTTTTTTGTGCAAAAAATAGTTTACTTATGCAAATTCTAAAAATGCACAGGTAAATGGGTGAATACATGTTATACTTTTCGATGAAGGCACATATGGGAATGGAATTGAATGCATTTCATACTTTTTAATAAATGTATATGCAGAAATAGAATTGAATTCATGTCCTATTTTATGTTTTTCTTATTTTTTTTATATATTTTTCTTTTTGATGAATGCATGAATAGATACAAACTACATAGGAATTTAACGGATGTACAGGTTATATATGTTATGGGTGTATTAGTACTACACGTATATAGGCTATTTACAAAGAATATCCCAAGATTACCCTAGGGCCCATACTCTCATAATTTTGTTTTCCTTCTAGGATTTTGCCCCATTCAGTTTTGTCCCATTCTTATCGGGGTGTGATAGCATTTGCACCATTCTACAGGGATCTTGACCTCTTGGTTTGCCATCTGGTATCTTATCCCTACTTTCTATTGGATTGTTGTTTGGGGTTCACTTGGTTTTCCCTCTTAGATTTTCCAAAATACCCCGTGGCTTAAGCAAGAACTCACGTGCCCTTTGCAGAGCAATAAATAGATAGGCCCTTAATGCGAGAAGACTTTCTTTTAGGATCGTAATGGAAGTCAGGTTTAGGAGTTGTAAGAAATGAAGAGATATTTAGGCTCAAAGATTTTCTTTTAGTGGGTTGTTTAAACTAAAGCCATCTGAGCATACTTTGGAGCACGAGATTGTCCCTGCATTCATTCCCAGTTCTCCTTTCTTATCCTACATGTCTTGGTATTGTTCACTTATTTGGACTAAGCAATTTTCTTTGATCAGAGAGGACTTCAATTTGGATCGTAACGTAGGCTAGGTTAACGGGTTTATGAATGAAAGGGTATAAATGCTGAAATATTATCACTTGTGGGGTTTTGAAAGACCAATGATCACCTTTGGCAATTTAACTTTCAATCTCAGCTTTCTTCTTTCTTTCCAACTCATTTTGTTCTTCTAGACCGTTTTCTACCTTCTTATTGGAATTTTCTCATCAAGAAATTTATTCTTAAGTTGATATTTAGAGATGCCAACTTTTTTATTTATAATTTTTGATGATAGTATCTTCTTTTGAAGATCACCAAATACACAATATTTTCTTTACTGGAGACACCTTTGATGCTATATCTTCTTGGAAATCACCATTTTCATCATTACTTATTCGTTTCTACTTATGAGTTTTACCTTAGCCCAGTATAGGCGATGACCATCTAGTCAGTTTTCATGAGAAATTGTAACTGGCTCAAGTGGGCTTTGCAAAGGGATTTTCTTTATGTATGGTAGTAGAATTGAGGGCCTCTCATCATTTCAAATTGAATTGCTTAATCCATAAAGTATTTGTACAAAATTTAGACAACATTCCTAGAGATGGTGTGTTTCTGCCAATGAACCTCTACATATTCTATCAAATCAACCACTCTGTGCTTACCCCAATGTGGGGGATGATTATTGGTTTCGGGATATCTGAATAGAAATCACTTATAGCTCTAGTGGGCTGAGCAAAGGGTAGTGTTTATTGTTTATTGGATAAATAGAACAATGGCTTCTCATCTTTTTGAGGACTCAGCTACCCATCGCTTAGCCGGGATATCACTTAAGTGTCACCTCCTCAATAAAATTTGCACCTCTTTGTTAAGACTGCCTTCCTCCTATCTCTCACTCTCTCTCTCTCTCTCTCTCTCTCTCTCTCTCTCTCTCTCTCTCACAAAGGTTTTAACCCCCTTTGAGTGGGTTGCCTATGCTATCTCATCCTTCACGTCGAGTCATTTACCAAATGGGAAAGAATCCCTAAACGCAACAATCATCCACTAGAGTATGAGACAAGGGGGATAAATTGGAAACTTTCTCTTTTTCATTTCAAATCATGAATACATGGCATGTGTGTTGATTTAAATAAGATATACAAGAAATAGAAATATAGAAAGAAAATAGATAAATTTTATAAAAACCTCCCTTTTCTTGTGGGCCTTTTGGTGAGAACCCTTAATAGGGTTTTGGGATCATGATGACGTCCTCCATACTCTAATTGTCATGTATTTCATCTAATTGCGCAGGGGTGACTAGGCTTAAAGATTGGATGGAGTGGCAAAATGGTGCCAAGGTGATGGCTGTGAGAGAGAGAGAGAGAGAAAGAGTATCTTGTGGATGGATGGTCCACTCCTTCTTATTCTTCTAAGGGGATCATGTCTCTTCTAACGATTGAGTTCGTCCTTATATGAGTTGTGAACAGGATGGGATGCAGGAGGGATTTTCATGAGTTCAGTTGTGCTCTCTGACTTGAAAAAAGGGAAAAAAAAAACGAAATGTAGTCAGCATGTGGAGTTGGAGGTTTTATGCAATGCGTGTCCTATAGAGGTCTCTTCTGTGAAGGAATCTCGACATGATGCTTAGTCCGTTTTGGAGGTGGGGTTTTTTCCCTTATGCAATACAATACCTCTTCGTCATGGGCCGGTTGATATTTCATTGTTTGGGCAATCCCGCCTCTATGGACTGAGAAAGATTTGGGCCTCTCTTCAGATATGGTTCTATGCATGCTATGAATCTTTAGGCTTGAAAAACCCTTAGGAGTTTTGGTAGGTTTGATTAACATGAGATTGGATTGCTTCTTTCTCTCAATGGTTAATTAGATGCATGAGAATGCAATGACATGAAAAAGGAATTACAATTGTACCACTTTGACCCATCCAGAATACAGGAGCCATTCATACCCAGTGCTAGGAACCCACTGCAATGCATGCCTAAGGAACACTGGGGAACGGCCGGATGCTAAAGCAGAAAACCCCAAGCCTGAGTCAAGTCTGATAAGGTGAAAGAACACAAGCCTCCCAACTGGTTTATTGAAGAAACTAAGGAGCTCATAGAGGAAGGCAAAAGGGTCAAGGAAGCTGACAATTGCATTAGCACTGCCAATTCACTCAGAGCTCTAGGAGAAGCCTCTACCTGTCTTGCCTTGGCCAAGGATCCCAACCATGGATGGAGTGTTGAAGATGTGGGCATCGTCCCGAAACCCAACTAGAAGGAGTCTCGTCAAAAGCGCACAAAAAATGGGTATTCTCACTCACTTTCTTTCTATCTCTTTCTCTTCCTGTCTTTAAAATAAATGTTTGCACTTTCATTCTAAAAGACCTCTATGTTTTTCATTAAGTAGAGAAATAACAGTTTGTGTTATTATCTTACATTGCTGTCATCTTATTTTCTCTTGTGAATGGTGAATACTTCCTACGCAATGGGCATGGTTTATCTTATGGAATGATCTAACTTGAAGCGGTGATAGCATGAGTTAACCACTCGCCAAATGATCAGCTTTCTGAAGAGAGAGAGGATAAGGATGAGTGAGGAAACTACCCAAAGGTAACACTTGCAAGACACCAAAGCTAAGCGATGTGTGGCTAGATTATCAAAATGAAGATGAGCCATCTTTCATTTTCCCATATAGAAAAAAAGTGTTTATATTCCCTTTGCTTAGCCCCTAGTACCTCGTAACAAGAAAAATATTCCTTGTCAACCCCGATCTAAGACCGTCCCCCCCATACTGGGGTAGACAATAATCAAGAGCTCTAGGAATGGCATCCATCCTCTATCATGCTAGGGCAGCGTTGAAGGCTCTATGGATCAAGCAATGTAGTTCAAAGTGATGAGAGGCCCTCATTCCATACAGTCAGAAGCAACCCTTTGCCAAACCCATTGAGCCATTTACCTTTTTCGAGAAAACCTCAACATAGGGATCACTGCCCACAATGGGTAGATTGAACCTTTAAAAAGGAAAAAGAAGGGGGGTAATGAAAATGTTCGTTTCATAAAACAAAAAAAAAAGCAAAAAAAAAACAAAAAGGAAATGAAAAAAAAAAGGAGTTGCCAAGGGGCAAAAGGCCTGAAAAAAATGATTATGTTTGTGCTATCTTGAAAGGCATATAGAAAAGCCAGAAGTCGAGGGGCAAGTGTTAGTATATTCCATTAGAAAGTCAAAAGTAACAAAAAAGGTCAACTCCCGCTGTAAAACGAGAAAATTTAAAGGTGATCCTAGGTGAGAAAGAAGCCCAATAGAAGTTGTAGGTTCAAGTCTTTACCCTTTCTTGTAAAAACCTGAAACCATGGCCTACATTACAACCTTGTTAAAGTCCACTATGATTAAAAACGGGTTGCTTGATCTAAATGAGCCGGATGTGGTGTAGAAGCTAAAGAAGGATGCTAATCCTGTCAACAAAAAAAAAAAAAGGAAGAAAGAGTCAAGGATAGTATGGATCTAAACCTTGCTGAAAGCAACATGAAATTCGAGCTTGTATGTCCCGTTGTTTTAAAAACCCCTTAACCTAGCCTACATTATGGTCCTAAACCAAAGTCTCCTCAGATTGAAGGACTGGCCACTTATTGCTCTGCTAAAGGTCGGGCAAGCTGCTGCCAAAGCCCCGAGAGTTGAGAGCTTCAGCCCCAGTAATCCTATACACTAACCTTAAGATAGAGAATCAGAGGTGGTCAAAACGTTGAGAAAGGTACAAAGTGGTATCATCTAGTTAAGGTAAGGTCGCATCAATGGAGAGGCTAGACCCTTGAAAAGGAAGGAGTTACCATTCCAAAGATACCGAATTTGACAGCATCCCTTGTCATTCTGATAGATAGTATATTTCTAATATGTACATGCATTTTCATAAATAAATAAAAAAAATCAGCATGAGCTTCGTGTACATAGGACATAACTCCTTGTAGAAATAGAAGTCACCAACACAGTTCAATATCATCTCATGTAATAAATATACATCATCATCATCCCTACACATGCATCTGATCATATACTTAGCTGTGTAAACCACAAATATCTCTGTATGTTCATACATTTAACTATCTAAATCATAAACATCCATCTTTGTACAAAATTTACAAAATAAAATTGTCTAACATAAATACATGTCAAGGATAGGGGCAAAAGAAGATCAAGGTCTCCACAAGGGGCATTTGTCAAAGATCAAAACCAATATCCTCCGGATCGAAATCGCTGAAACCTAGCTCCGGACGAGGTGGGTAACTACTAGAAGCACCAGCATCCTGTAAAGAAGACAAAACCAGAATCAGCAGGGTAAAGGAATAACTAAACAACAGTTGAGCGAAAAGAAGAAGGAGAGAAAGGACAACATATCCCGCCACCTCCCATCTAGGCTAACCGAGCAGTCAACGAAGCTACCTCCACCTGGTACTGATTGTTGAGTCAATGCCTTGATTTTGATGATAACAAAACATGGTTTAATGATCTAATAATTCTACTTAGTGTGTAGAGTAGTTATTAAATAGATCTTGACTTGAAGCTTATCAAAATGGAGGATTCATGATGTAAAGATTAGAATGAAGAATAAAAAGCCTGATAAGATGATACATTCAACAAGTGAAGATCTTATAAGAGAATGAAGAAAATGAATGTGAAGGAAGAAGAATGAAAATGCTCAAAGTCTTGATTGAAAAGATTGGAGACTTTAAAGACTTGAAGATATCTTGCAAGAATAGAAGAAGAACAGATCAACTCAAAGACATGGAAGCTTTCTTGAAAGATTTGATGATGTCTTGAAGGTATGGAAGAAATCACAAGACTTGGAAAGCTTTCTTGAAAGAATTATTGAAGTCCATGGAGAGGTTATATTGATTGAAGAATTCTAGAAGAAATCTATAAATGAAGATGTTCAAAGAAGGATAGAAAATCAGTTGAAGAAATGAAGATTTTAAGTCTTAGAAGCTCTCTTGAAGATCATGAAGAAGACTTGGTTAAATGGTTGAAGCATTGATGATGGAAGAGCTCTATAAGTAATGAAAATGAAGAAAATTAATCTAGAATGGATTGAAGATGTTCTTAGAATCATCAAGCCTTGAAGAAGTATTTGCAAGCCTTAAAAAACTTATTTGGATGATCCTTGAAAAGATTGGAAGCTTTGGAAAAGAATGAAGAAAAGCTGCAAAAATATGGTTTTTGGTAAAAAGAGTCGACTCCTTAAGTTTCATGAGTCAACTCTTTTGAACAGAGTCTTGAAAATCCGCTGGAGACTCAAAAGAGTCGACTCCTGCTGTAAAAAGAGTCGACTCATTTCAACAGAGAACAAAAATTCTGAAGACTGCTTAAAAGAGTCGACTCCTAGAGCAAAAGAGTCGACTCATTTGGATAGAGCCTTGAAAAAATCTGCTAAAAATGCAAAAAGAGTCGACTCATTATAAAAAGAGTCGACCCTTGATAGTAACGGCTAGTTTTCTGACAGACGGTATGAGGCAATATGCAACCAAAACTTCTCCAACGGCTAGAATCAATTCATATCTTCAAATACAAGATACTTACAGCTTCTATAATCATGACCAGAGTGATCATACCATTGATATCAAGAGCTTGAAGCTAAAATATCCTGTGCCATAACTGGCACATATTTTTGCTGAGTGTTTAAGGTTATTCATTGAGTTGTATTTGTTCATATACTCATTAGGAGAGTTACCCATTGAATAACCTTTATTCATTTCACTTGGGTGGGTTTGTAAACCTATAAGTTTGAGTGTTCTTGGGTAAAAACACTTGTAAGTTTGAGTAAAGCTTGGACAAAATCACTTGTAAGTTTGAGAGAAGCTTGGACAAAATCTCTTAGGTTTTGAAAGCTTGGGAAGAAGCTTTTGTAAGAGTGAGTTGGGCACTTGTGGCAAAACCAGCAGCTGTGTAAAGAGTGTTACGTAGTGGAATCCCTTCGAAAGGATCGAAGAAGAGAGGACGTAAGCAAGGTTGGCCGAACTTCTATAAATCTAGTGCTCTTCTCTTCTGCCTCTGTTTTGCTTATTTGCTCACTATACATGCTTGCAGAAATATATATATTGATATATATATACTTTGATTAATTGTTGTTGAAATACATAAACTGTTTTTAGTTGCAATTCTTGATATAAATTCTATAAAACCCAATTCACCCCCCCCCCTTTTGGGTTGCCTTCTTGGGCTAACACTGATCTCGCTCCATCTGGTACTGGTCCCTCTAGTCTCTTACTGTAGTAAACTCTGCTTGGGGCACATATCCCTCGACACGGCACCACAAGTCAACCACCTCTTGGCCAACAGCATATCCGCTGACTACTACCTCAAATCGAGTAAAGGCATCCACAGAATGAGCCCCGAAGTGAGCAACATAGTCCGTATCCAGAGAAAGTAGGAAACCGGCACCAGGCTGATACGACTGATAGGGAATCGGCACTGCCTCGACTAAGGCACCAAACATGTACTCTGGTGGATCTGCTACTAACCTAAATCCCTAATGAAACTACCGCTAGTGTCGATCTCCTAGGTAGGACTCCCAAGAATCATCACTGAGAAAGGAAACCCTCGATAGGGACAACGGGACCAAGTATCACACCGTCTTATAATGAACCGACCCAATAAAAAGCCGCCAAGTCACGTCCCTCGCCTCGATCAACTCCAGGTTTGCTCGTAGCATCACAAAATCAGTGATCTTCGACCGCTGGGCTACCCGGTCATAAGCCCACCTCAAAGCACGAGGATAAAGGTCATCCTTAATAATTGCAGGGTGACAAATGGACAGGTACTCATAGCTCCACCAGACAAGAAAAGCCTAGAAACTGGTCATGCTACCCCAATAAGAGGAACTCCGGACCTGCAACGATCGAAGGAAGCAGCCAGAAGGGAAGGACCCCCAATCTAGCTCAGACAAAACCCTAAAATCAGCTACTATGCTCACTAACCGAAAGGGGAAAACGACTTGTTGTTGTTATAGAAGTAGCTGAAGATGATGTACAAAATAAGTTGCCACCTCATGAGGTCTCGCTAGGTAAGTAGTGGCTCAACGGCAAAGGTACTATCGTCCCGACTGAGCCAAGAGACTGAAAAGGCAGAACGCTCGGGAGGGGGCAAGTCCAGCAATTGCATGCATCGGCTCTACTGACTAACTGCAAGGTGATCCGCCGACCGATGAAGGAAAGCCCCATGATACTCACCAAGACTTATGGGGTGGGACCTAGCTCAAAACCAACAAAATGGGAAGTCCTAGTCTCTTCGAACAACCTTTCAATAAGCGCCAGCACTAGATGTCTGTTCAGGCGATTAGCCTGTAACCCCATGAAGGCTTCAAACCCAATCTCGGATAAGAAAGCTGGGTAAGATAGAGCGGCCCACTGCATGGTCACAAACACCTGATGGACGGCCCCTCTGAAGGATGTGTGAACGTGTGGAGGAGGCAGGTGCTGTCTAGAATACACACTGGGATGATAGGTAAGGTCCCCCAGCGATAGAATGTCTGGTACCTCCAAGTCGCCTAAATCAGCGTTAGTCAGTCTGTGACAGAGGGAGGCTCTCCCATAACATACCACTTGATCTCCAAGGCCAGGGGCCTCGACCTCGGCCTTCACCTCTGCCTCAAAAGCCGCCTCAACTGGAGGAAAGGGGTCGACGGGTGGTCAACTCCCCCGTCCGCTATGGCTAGAAGATGCCTGTTTAGTAGATCGTTGACTATCCTTGGATCGATTAGAGCTGTGTAAGCAACCCATTTTTTACTGCTCGGCAGTCTACAGTCCGTCCAGACTTGTATTCAAGTCAATGTGGACATATTCTGAGTCAATTCAACTTTCTAAGTCTAATCTTGTCCATCAAGCCGCTTCGTTGGCCCGTCGGGCCCAAATAGAGGCAAAATAACCAAAATGCCCTTGGGGGTATTGTTTGGTCCAATCCAACAGGCACGTCATTCCGAAGACGGAAAGTCGCCTTTCCAATTCCAATTCCAATTCCAATTAAATTCGGCACACCTTTCGACAAAGTTGATTCCTCAAGGTGGTAAGACCCTCCAATCCAGCACGTTTCCGAGTGAACTCTTCGGAACATTAAGTCCCTTCAAACCCGTCGATTAGGATGCGACTCCAAGTCCCTTAGATGGTAGAACGGTCTACCTTTGGTGCCTGCTAGCCTGCCAATGCAGAAATGTCCATTTCGACATGCCCATTGAGAAACTTGATTCCTCAGGCGCTGAGTCCATTTACCAGCTTCCCGAGATCAGGCAGTCTTGGGAATGATCGCAAACCGTCAGAGTAGCGGAAGTACTCATAAATAGGTCGATATAGGGAATTGCCAACAAACTCTTGTATCACGGGACTGCCATCAGAGTGGCGGGAACACTTAAAACCCAGGTCATCACCGGAGCCTGCTTGCCCACTTTGGTAAAAAATGACCAAACTGTCCATAGGGCCATTTTTCAACACGTTTATCGAGAAAGTGCCTAAGTCCTCAAAATGATAAGTCGACCCTTCCAAGATCATCTTAAAAGCAATCTGGTAGGATTAGGTACCTTCTAGTTAGTTTCAGGCCAATTCCGAGACTTTTCGGTCAAGATGACCATTTTGCCCCTAGGCATCCGAACGCCCCGAGAACCACACCGGCTCTGGGTATCAAATCGGTAACCTTCCAAGAATGCTTCTTATAGTATTCTCAACCTTCCATTATCTTTCCGGATCATTCCGAGTCAGTTTCGGCAAACCCGGTGTAAAATGACCGATTTGCCCCTGGTGGGCCGTTCGCCTTTTTTGACCACACCGGCTTTGGGTATCAAACTGGTAGCCTTTGGGAATGTTCTAAATAATGTTTCCAAATCTCGAGTCTTCTTCAGGGACATTTTGAGTCCGTCCAGGTAGCTGTTCGGCTCGGTTGACCGTTTTACCCCTAATGGTCCGGTCGACCCTTCCAAAACATCCTGTTATCATTTTTCATGTCTATTACCTCTGGGAACCTATTCTAAGGGCTCTTGCCCTTTTTCTGCCTTCCGGGCCATTTCCGGTCCCTTAAATCCTTCCCGGACCTTCCGGACCCACTCCTAGGGAAGCCGGGCTAAAAATTGCATGGTAGTCACTAGTACAGGCGCCCAAATCTTTTGAAGATACGTTGCTTGCCGACCTTAAAACTTTCCTAAGTGGCCAGTGCCACTAGTAGTGGCACCAAGTCAAATATTGGCCTAGCGCCACTCCTAGTGGCTCTAAAAGGTTTTTTAGCCTGGCGCCACTGCAACAAGCGCTAGGTCATTCCTCTCTCTATTAATATAGAGCCTCCTCCAATGTGAAAGAGATTTGCAAACTCAGTCTAAAAACCCTACTTTTCGATACACAGAGCTCGTAGTCTCTCTAAACCCTAGTCTTCCTTAGGTTTTCCAAACCTAAGCCTCCATACACAAACCCTAGCCTTCTATACACTCATATACACTCTCATACACTCATACATTAGCCTCCAAAGCCTCCATTAAAGACTTGAAGTATTGCAAATTGAAGCTCTCGAAGATCAAGATGAAGACTGAAGTGAAGACCAAAGCAAGGCACGCAAAGCAAAGCAAAGTAAAGAAGATACAAGGTAGGCTCTCTATTTAAGTTTACGCATCTTCCCCCTCTCTTCTCTCTCCTAACCCACTTGGAGTTTCTTCTATTTTAATCCCCCATCTTCTTCCCTCCTTTTTCTTGCATGCTTGGAACAAGGGATTTCCCGGTCCATGTGTAGGATTAGGCTATTGGAAGGTCACCGTGTCAAGAGCTTTCTTTTAGTGTAGCCGGAGAACACGTGGGTTCGGCTCCCTTGATTATATGGTGAAGCCTTTAACCTTGTATGTTCATAACCCCAACTTACATTATGCATATCATAATCTTGCATTCTTCCAAAATTCATTTTCGAACTCTTTTTCAAAACTTGCATCAAAATCTTCTTTTTCAAAACTTGTTTTTAAAACCACAATCCTAAGGTGGTTCTAGCCTTTCCATGGCTAGGGTTGCTCTAGGAAAGTGTTACATTTAAAGTGACCAATATGGTCAATATTTTCAAATCCCTATTGTTTTCAAAACCACTATCTTATAGTGGTTATAATCTTCTTATGGTTAGGATCACTTTAGGAAAGTGAGATACTTTATATACTTTCTAAAAACTCCCTTTTCAAATCTTTCCCTCTAAAAATCTCTTTTCTAATACACTTTCTACAAATTCTCTTCAACCTTCTTTTCAAAATTTCTTTCCAAAGTTATTTTTCTAAAACTTCCCTTCACAAAACTCACTTTCCTAAAAACTCCTTTCCAAAACACTCTCCTCAAAATCCACTTTCTAAAAACGCTCCTTAAGTTTCCTTCGTAAACTACTTTCTCCATTCTCTTTTCCAAAATTATTTTCAAAACTCCTTTTTAAGATCTCCTTCTAAAACCTCTCTTTCCAAAAACTCTCTTAAAGCTGTTCTTTCCAAAGTCCCTTTTGAAAAATCTTCTTTTCAAAAACTCTCTCTTCAGGATTCAATTTCTAAAAGCTCCTTTCTAGGATTGCCTTCCAAAAATCTCCCTTTCTACAAATTTACTTTCCAAAAACTCTTTTCTTAGAGCCCAAGTTAAGCCCTAGAGCCAACGATTAGGAAACCCTAATTTTCTTGCCCAAAACATGATGTTCAATCTTGCCTCAAAACCTAGGTTTCCAAAACCTCTTATTTCCTATACCAAAACTCTATATATTTCCAAAATCTATTTTCTACGTTAAAACTATAGTCCTCCAAATCTAGGGTTTCTAAAACTTCATCCTTCCAAATCCATGTCAAATCCAATCCTCCCTTTAGGAAACCAAATCCAATCTTCCATTTAGGAAGATAGATCTTATCCCCCGTTTTTGGAAACAAAATCAAAACACATCTTTTAGAAACAAAATCCAATCCCTTGTTTTAGAAAAATAGAATCTTAATCCTTCCTAGTCTAAACCTTTTCTAATTCACTCTTTCCTAGTCTCATATCTTCCTAAACCATAAGTTTCCTAAACTTAAACTTTCAAATCTTTCCTTAAACTTTAAGCTTCCAAATCTTTCCTATTTCAACCCTTTCCTAGTTCCATCCCTTTTCCAAAATCTTAACTTTCCAAATATAAATCTTCAAATCTTTCATAAACTCAAACCTTTCATAATTTCAAGAATTTCTAAAACTCAAACTTTGATTCCTTCTAAAATTCTAAACTTTCCTAAACTTCAAATCTTTCCAAATCTAAAACTTTCTAAACTCAAAACTTTCTTACTTTCAAAACTTCCCTATTTTGAAACAGTCTAAATTTAAAACTTTCCAATTTCAATACTTTCTTAAAATGAAACCTTTCCTATTTCAAAATATTTCCAAATCGAAACTTTCCTAATTTGAAAATTTTCCTAAAATTATTCCTTCCTAAAACCAAAACTTTCCTAAAACGACACTTATTGTGGCATTTTAGTCAGCACAAATATTGAATATGTTAACAAGCAAGATTGGCTCACTCA
The DNA here is from genome assembly GCA_033060915.1 of Euryodendron excelsum. NCBI lineage: Eukaryota > Viridiplantae > Streptophyta > Magnoliopsida > Ericales > Pentaphylacaceae > Euryodendron > Euryodendron excelsum. Next base: position 15,276,993 of record CM065391.1, read on the forward strand.
CATGAGCAATCACCTTTAGTGTTTATGATAAGCATGATTTTATCATTTTAGTTGATTTAGGCGCTTGAGATAGTGAGCAAAGATGAGATTCAGTACGCTATAGTATCGCTTTGTTTGTAAACGAGATGAGATCTTACACGAAGGTCGATAGTGTCGCCTTATTTGATGTTTTTAGGTAGTGTGCAAATAGAGAACTCGAGGTAAACGCTTGTGTAGCGGCTAGCCTAAGATCTATATGGTGTATGAGTATGACATACGCTCTCCTTAGTTAGATCAAGACACTCACCATAGCATATATTTCATACTACATGTGCTTGATGATCGATTAAGGAGATGTGATGGAATAAGTCTCAACTTCCTCATTGTATGAAGTCCTTCAAGTCATTTGTGTTTGACCAAATTTTATTTAGTACTCTTTGACCTTAGACTATGTCATGAGGTGATAGAAATAATGTTTAGCTACCTTGGTAGGTTACCTATGGCCATGAGTGATTAGCCCTTTCGGGACATTATTGGGAAAGCGGTTATTTCTTATCTAAGTGGCATAAGGGCGAGGAAAGACCATTTCGAACATTCCATGATATAATTATTATCAATAACTTTGGCACCATAGCATACTGCAACAAAGATAAGAATATATAGGCAAAAGATTTAAGGAGTTAAGCATTCTCTGAAGAAATAAGGTGATCTTACCATAATACAGTGGACAATTTTGTATTTAATGTTATCTATTATTAGTCAGTGAGAAATTTCCCACATTGAAAAGTCTAAAAGTTATAACTTAGCCATTGCTGGATTCATGGGTTTGTATTTGAATCAAACAGTCACATCCTTTTGTGACAAGTTGCTTATGTAAACAATGGGTATGAAGTTATCTACAAATAGGATACTTAGTTTATTTTGTATCCTACGTTGTTTTCTTTTTCTTCATTTGTTAGACTTTCTGTGTGTGATAAATATCCTAACGGGATTCATCCACTTTATATATCTTGGACTTTCAGTGGTATAAGAGCATGATTATAGAAAATATTTTTGATAAGAAGGAAGAAGGCAACAAGACTGATAGTATTCTATTAGTGATTCAAAAAACTATAAACAGATAGATATTGGGTTTAGCAACATTGATTGCATTGTTTAATATTAATCAAAAGATTAAGCAACCCAACAAAATAAGAAAAGTCATTACGGATTTGGAGGCATCACCAGAGTCTTCTTCAATGCCAATTAACAAGATTGATACAATCAAACGTTCCAGTAATATTTCAAACCAAGACCTATTTACAAATTCTTCACCATCATTCTTTGATTGTGTTGGTCAATCTTTTTCCAACATTAACGATGAAGAAAAGTGTGCAAGGGCCTCAAACATTATTAGATATAGTGCTTTAGAATTTTCAGGTGACAAAACCAATGTTGCCCTTGGAAACATCGAATCCAAAAAAGGTAGGAAGGTTTTTTTCGGTGAGTTGAGTCAACCCAGCCTAGCTGAACCAAGGCATCAAGCTAAGCGAAGTTGTGGCTCACCAAGATTTAGGGAGGGTTTTCAGGCTTCAAAAAGGCCTTGTGTGGCTAGCCCAAGCAACAAAGGCCTAATGTTTAAAACCACAGCCTGCAAATCTACATTAACCCATATCCATTTCACTCAGCCTAAGCCTAAAGTTACTGCCCAGGCCCAACCCAATTTTGGCCTAACTCGTTTTTCATGGACTCAACTCAAGGTTTGAACCATACTCGGTCCGACTTGATTCAACTCGACTTTATTCAACTGGACTAGCCTACCAGAACTAAACCATTTGAACCGAACTAGTCTTCGTCAACAGAATTTTTGTCAAATTCGACCTTGTGGTGGTTTTTTTGCTTCGTTTGACTCCGTTTTAAAGTTGATTTGGGTCATTAAAAAGCTGATTTGCAACTAACTCATTGGGGAATTGCTCAGTACCATTTTTAGTCCCTAATTCTCAATTTCAAAAGTGTTCAATAAGTTTGGAAAAGGGGGATTCTTCACAAAGGGTTTTTGAAAGGCGTTGTTCTCATTATTTTGCACCATTTTAGCTTTATCTAACTGTCAGAAAAGAGGTTCATTCACAATACTAGTACTTGATTAATTTGAAATCTATAGTAATCAACATTTGAAAGGCCCTTTGTGATATCTTGAACCTTAATTTTCTAATTTAATATAATTTTTTGGAATTTGGTATCATTTTATTATGTTATTGAAGTCAAGTTGACCATTTATGGCTTATGTGAAAATGTAAGTGTTAGGTGTGAGAAGCATGAGATTATTTCCCATGAGAGTCTCCTAATGGATATTTATATACTCATACAAACAAAAACCCACTTGTGCACTTTTGCCTCAGAGAGAGAGAGAGAGAGGAGAGAAGAAGAGAAGAGGAGATCAAGAGGAAGAAAAAAGATTGGAGAGCTTAACCCTAGCTAGAAAAGCCATTTTTGAAACTTGAGAAAGCTTGGTAGAGAGGTAGGAACCTATCACGCCCTGATTTTTTGCACTCGAAAAAGACAAGTGAGAAAAACAAAGTACTCTTTCATTAGAACTCATCCTCCTAGATGGATGAGTCCAACTAGGTTTGAATTTGAAATTGATTTGATTAAGGGCTTTTAGAAAAGATTTGGAGTCACCACCTAACTTGATTAAGGTGAGCTAGGTCACCTAAAACTAAGTACAATCCGAATATTACACTTAGAGTTGTTAAAACGATTTTTGAAAACTCCCTCAAGAGAGGGTTTTTAAAAAATAGGTTATTTGGCAACCTTTGGAAATATTTAAGCTCTTTTTGAAAATAACTCCATTTTTTGTCCTTGAAAACAGTGATTCTAGGTTTGGGGGTTGGTTACGTGTAGGGAAGATGCACTACGCCATCACCCTACCCCACTATTGTGGTACCTACATGTCTATTCACCCTAGATTCACTCATTTGGAATCTTTGACTAATAAATGTCCACGACTATCCATATTAGAAAAGAATTATATGAAAGAAATTTGATATAATGCATGATATGTAAGTGCAAGCAACAAATTTGATTTTGAAAATATATTTGAAAAGACTTTATTTGATTTTGAAAATAGATTTAAAAAGACTTGTTTTGAAATTTGAAAAAAGGTTTTAGAAGTTGAAAATAGAATATGGAATTTGAGATTTGAAAATAGATTTTAGAACTAGAAACTTGAAATAAAATTTAGAATTGGAAATTAAAAAAAGGTTGTGGAATTAGAAATTTTAAAAAAATGTTATGGAATTAGAAACTTGAAAAAAGTTATGGAATTAAAAACTTGAAAAAGGTAATGACCGCACCCATGAGGGTTGCCTATGTATCCCTTTGTTGGGAATCAGGTTAGTCGTAGTTCAGACAAATGTCTAATTGAAAATAAACACTTTTACATTTTGAAAATGTTTGACTTAAAAGGATTTGAATTGAAAAGAGTTTTATTTGAAAAAGAGACTTGATTTCAACTTGGAATAAAAGATTAGAAATTGAGATTTGATTTGGAATTGGACTTACACTTAGAAAAAGATTTAAACTTTGAAAGAGAAGTTGGACTTGATTTAGAAAAGAAGGAGTTGAGTTTTGAAAACATTTTGACTTAGATTAAACTTGGAAAACCATCTTGGTTTAGAAAAGGGTTGAAGTTTTCTAACTTTAGGGTTAGGGTTGAACTAAGTTTAGGCATCATAGGCTTTATGTATCCTAGTGTCGCGCCTAGATTTTTTGCACTCGAGGAATACTCACACAAGCGGAAAAAATACTGTACTCTCTCGTTAGAACTCACTCCTGGAAGAATGAGTGCGACTAGGTTTGAATTGAAAAATTAATTTGAACAAAGGGCTTTTGGAAAAAGTTTGGAGTCGCCACCTAGCTTGATTAATGCGAGTTAGGTCACCTAAAAACTAAGCATAAATCGAAAACTACACTTAGGGTTTTGGAAAACAATTTTGAAAATATCTCCTCAAGAGAGGGTTTTTAAGAAAACAGGTTATTTAGCAACCTTTGGAAAACATTTAGCCCTTTTTTGAAAATAACTTCTTTTGATCTTTGAAATCAGTGATTCTAGGTTCGGAGGTTGGTTACGTGTAGGGAAGACGCATTAAGCCATCACCCTACCCCGCCCTTTCGGTACCTACATGTCAATCTACCCTAGATTCACCTATGAGAGTCTCCAACTGACTAATGTTCAATCCTATCCACTTTGAAAAAGAATTTTTGGAATTGGAAACTAACATGATGCATGATATGTAAATGCAAATAGAAAAAGGGAGTTGGAAAATTGATTTGGAAATAGATCTGAAAAGAAATTGATTTGATTTTAGAAAGGGATTTGAAAAGATAGAATTGAAATTGAAAAGTTTTGGAAATTGGAAATAGAAATTTGGAAATAGAAATTTAAAATTGGAAGTTTAGAAGAGATTAGTAAATTAGAAGTTTGAAGAAGATTGTAGAATTGGAGATTTGCAAGAAGTTATGGAAATAGAAATTTGAAAAATGTTGTGGAATTTGAGATTTGAAAAATGTGGTGACCGCACCCATGAGGGTTGCATACGTATCCTTTTGGAGGAATCCGGTCAATCGTAATTCAGAAATTGAATTTGAAGATTGAGAGATTGAATTGGAAGATTGAGAGATTGAACTTTGATTGGAAGATTTGAAGAGACTTGACTTTGGAAAACTCAGTTTTAGGAAACCTAGAAAGACTTGAGACTTAGAAAAGAAGGCTTGGATTTGACTTGAAAGAGTTTAGAGAAGAATTGACTTGAATATTGGACTTGGAAGATTAGGAAAGCTTGGATTTAGGAAGGGCTCAGATGAGAAAAGTTTCGAAATAGGAAAGTGTCATTTTAGGAAAGCTTTGTTTTAAGAAAGTTTCAGTTTAGGAAAGTTTTGGAATTAGGAAAGTTTTCACATTAGGAAAGTTTTGTTTTAAGAAAGGTTTTGAAATAGGAAAGTGTTGAATTTAGAAATGTTTTAAATTAGGAAAAGTTTAGTTTAAGAAAAGTTTAGAATTTGGAAAGTTTCAAGTTGAGAAAGTTTTGGTTTTGGAAAGCTTAGAATTTTAGAAAGGTTTTAAATTAGGAGAGATTTAGAAAATGTTTGAACTAATGAAGTTTCAACTTAAGAAGACTTTGAATTAAGAAAGTTTTAAGTTTAGAAAGCTTTGGATTTAGAAAGATTTGAAATTAGAAAGTTTAAGATTTAGAAAGTTTTAGAGTTTTAGAAAAATTTGAGATTAGGAAAGGTTTGAAAACTTAGATTTGGAAAGTTAAGATTTGGAAAGGGATAGAGTTAGGAAAAGGTTGAATTAGGAAAGATTTGGAAGCTTAATGTTTGAGGAAAGATTTGAAAGTTTTAGGAAACTTATGGTTTAGGAAGGTAGGAAATTATGAGAGATTTGAATTAGGAAAGATGTAGATTTTGAGTCTAAAAGGGAAGGTTTGATTTTGTTTTCAAAAACGGAGGATAGGATCTAGTTTCCAATACGGGAAGATTTGATTTGGTTTCCTAAAGGAAATATGGGATTTAGTTTCTTAAAGGGAAGATTGGAATTGCCAAGGAATTGGAAAGAGAGGTTTTAGAAATCCTAGATTTGGAAGGCTATATTTTTGACGTAAAAAGAGGTTTTGGAAATATGTATAGTTTGGATGTGAAAACAAGAGGTTTTGGAAACCTAGGTTTTGAGGCAAGTTTGAAAACCATGTTTTTGGAAAGAAAATTAGGGTTTCCTAAATGTTAGCTCTAGGGCTTGACTTGGGCTCTAAGGAAAGCGATTTTTGGAAAGTGTGTTTTTTGGAAACAAGTTTTTGGAAGGAAATCCTAGAGAGGAGTTTCTAGAGGGAAGATTTCGGAAAGAGAGTTTTTTGGAAAGATTTTTGGAAGGAGATTGTTGGAGAAAGTTTTTAGGAAAGTGAATTTAAGAAGTGTTTTTAGAAAGAGATCTTAGTGAGGAGTTTTTTTAGAAAGAGATTTTTAAGAAAGAGATTTAGGAAGAGGTTTTTCTAAGAAGGAAACCTAATGAACATTTTTGAAAGTGGATCTTGAAGAGAGCGTTTTGGAAATGAGTTTAAAAAGAGAAGTTTTGGAAAATAGATTTTTGGTGGGAGTTTTTAGAAAACAATTTTGGAAAGAAGAGCTCTCGGATAGCATGTTGGTGAAGAGATTTTCAGGAAGAGATTTTTGAAAATAGAGTTTTTTGGAAAGTGTAAAAACATCTCACCTTCCTAAAACAATTCTAACCATAAGAAGGCTAGAACTACTTTAAGAAAGTGGTTTTGAAAACAGCAAGGGTTGAAAATATGGACCATATTGGTCACTTTGAATGTAACACTTTCCTAAAGCAACCCTAGCCATGGAAAAGCTAGAATCACCTTAGGATTGTGATTTTGAAAACAAGTTTTGAAAAGGAGATTTTGATGCAATTTTGAAAACAAGTTTAATGCAAATTTTGAAAACGAGTTTGAAAACAATTATTTTGGAAAATGCAAGATCATGATATGCACAATGCAAGTTTGGGGTCGTGAACATACAAGGTTAAGGCTTCACCACATAATCAAGGGGGCCGAACCCACATGGTCTCCGGTTAGCCTAAAGGAAAGCCCCCGACATGGTGACCCTCTGATAGTCTAATCCTACACAAGGACCGGGAGTTCCCTTGTTTCAAGCATGCAAAGAAAGGGGGGGGGGGGAAAGAGATGGAGGATTAAAATAGAAAAAACCCAAGTGGGTTAGGAGAGAGAAGAGAGAGGGGGGAAGTGCAAAAACGTAAAACGAAAGCCTACCTTGTGTCTTGTTTATTTTACGCACCTTGCTTGTCTTCGATCTTCGCTTCGCTTCACTTCAGTCTTGATCTTCGAGGGTTCGTCTTTAATCTTCAAGACTTTGGTTTGTAGCTCTTCAAGTCTTCAAAGAAGGGTTGGAGACTAATGTATAAGTGTGTGAGGGTGTATAGGAGTGTATATAAGGCTAGGGTTTAGTATATGGTGGCTAGGGTTTGGAAAACCTAAGGAAGCTAGGGTTTAGGGGGGTGCTCGAGCTCTGTATATCAAAATATAGGATTTTTAGATTGAGTTTACGGACCTCTTTCATGCTGGAAGAGGCTCTGTATTTATAGAGGGAGGAATGCACTAGCGCCTGTTGCAGTGGCGCCAGGCCAAACATTACACTGGCGCCACTAGGAGTGATGCCAGGCCATTTTTTGGCTTGGCGCTAGCCATTTAGGAAATATTTAAGGTCGGCTAGCAACATATCTTTGACTAGATTTGGGCGTCTATACTAGTGACTACCATGCAATTTTTAGCCTGGCTTCACTAGGAGTGACTCCGGAAAGTTTAAGAATGATTTAAGGGACCGAGAATGACCCAGAAGGCCGAAAAAAGGGCAAGAACACTTAGAATAGTGTCCCAGAGGTATGGGACTTGGAAAATGAGGATAGAATGTGTCGAAGGGGTTGACTGGGCCGTTAGGGGCAAAACGATCAATTAGATCGGGAAGCTGCCGAGGCAGACTCTGACTGTCCCGGAATAAGACTCGAGATCTGGAAACATTATTCAGAATGTTCTCAAAGGTTGCCGGTTTGATACCTAGAGCCGGTGTGGTCGGAAAAGGCGACCAGCCCTTTAGGGGCAAAACGGTCATTTTGTACCGGGCTTGCCCGAACTGATTCGGAATGATCCGAAAGGATGAAGAAAGGTTGAGGACACTGTAAAAAGTATTCTCGGGAAGCTACCGGTTTGATACCTAGAGCCGGCGTGGCTAGAAAAAGGCGACCGGCTCACTAGGGGCAAAACGGTCATTTTGCACCGGGTTTGCCGGAATTGACACGGAATGATTCGGAAAGGTAAAGAAAGTTTGGGAATACTACAAGAAGTATTCTTGGAAAGTTACCGGTTTGATACCCAGAGCTGGTGTGGTTCCTGGGGCGTTCGGATGCCTAGGGGCAGAATGGTCATCTTAACCGGAAAGTCTCGAAAAAGGCCCAAGAGGCAGTTTGGTCATTTTTCACCGAAGTGGGCTAGCAGGCACTGGTGTTGACCTGGGTTTTGAGTGTTTCAGGCACTCTGACTGCGGTCGCGTGATACAGGGGTTTGTTGGTAATTCCTTATATCGACCTGTTTGCGAGTATTTCCGCTACTCTGACGGTTGTGATGTTTGCGAGTATTTTTGCTACTCTGACAGTTCGCGATCATTCCCGTGACTGCCTGATCTCGGGAAGCTACTGAAGGGACTTAGCGCCTGAAAAGTTAACTTTCTCGGAAGGCGTGCCTAAACAGACATTTCTGCATTGGCAGGCTAGCAGGTGCTAAAGGTGGACCGTTCTACCATCTAGGGGACTTAGGGTCTCGTCCCGGTCGACAAGTTTAAAGGGACTTACCGTTTCGAAGAGATTTTCTTCGAAAAACACACCAGATCTTCTCGAGGAATAAACTGTCTTGAGAGAGGGATTGGAATTGGAAAGAGGTCTTGTCGTCTTCGGAAAGACGTGCTTGATTTGGAACCGTCTCGAGGAATAAACTGTCTTGAGAGAGGGATTGAAATTGGAAAGGGGTCTTATCGTCTTTGAAAAACGTGCCTGATTTGGAATTGGAAAGGGGACTTACCGTCTTTGAAAAGACGTGCCTAGTGTGGAATAGATTTACCATCTCGAGGAATCAACTGTCTCGAGAGAGGGGTTGGAATTGGAAAGGACAATGCCCCTAAGGGCATTTTGGTCATTTTGCCTCTATTTGGGCCTAGTGGGCCCTCGAAGCGATGCACAGACGGGATTTGGAATTAAAGAGTTGGTTTCAATTGGAATACGTCCATATTGACTTGAGTACAAGTCTAGAAGAAGCGTAGACTGCCGAGCAGTCAAAAATAGGGTGCTTACTTCTTCCCCTCTTTTTCTGTCTTTGCTTGTTGTCGCGCCCAGATTTTTCGCGCCCGAGGAATACTCACCCAAGCGAGAAAAATGTTGTACTCTCTCGTTAGAACTCACCCTCCTAAAGAATGAGTGCGACTAGGTTTGAATTGAAAACAGGTTTGAATAAAGGGCTTTTGAAAAAGATTCGGAGTCGCCACCTAACTTGATTAAGGTGAGTTAGGTCACTTAAAAACTAAGCATAGTCCGAAAACTGCACTTAAGGTTTTGAAAAACGATTTTTGAAAATATCTCCTCAAGAGAGGGTTTTTGAGGAAAACGGGTTGTTTGGCAACCTTTAGAAAACTTTTAGCCCTTTTTTTGAAAAATGACTCCTTTTGGTCTTTGAAATCAGTGATCTAGGTTCGGAGGTTGGTTACGTATAGGAAAGACGCACTACGCTATCACCCTACCCCGCCCTTTCGGTACCTACATGTCAATCTACCCTAGATTCACCTATGAGAGTCTTCGACTAACTATAGTTCAACCCTATTTACTTTAGAAAAACAATGTTTGAAAACTAATTTAGCATGATGCATGATATGCAAGCAATAGAAAAGAATTGAAAAATAGATTTAAAAAGAGATTGATTTGATTTGAAAATAGATTTGAAGAAATAGAATTGAAATTGGAAAGTTTGAAAATTGAAAATAGAAGTTTGAAAATTGAAATTTTGAAATTGAAATTTTGAAAATAGATTGGAATTTGAGATTTGGAAAGATTTTGGAAACCGCACCCATGAGGGTGGAATTGAAAGTTTGAAAAGTATTGTGACCGCACCTATGAAGGTTGCCTACGTATCCCTTTGGGGGAATCAGGTCAGTCGTAGTTCGGACAAGAGTCCGATTGAAAATAAAAGGTTAGATTGAAGAAGGAAATTGAATTGGAAATCGAATTGGATTTGAAATTAAAAGAGGAGATTGGAAATTGGAAATTGAGGACTTTGATTTAAAAAGATAAATTTGGACTTGTTTTGGAATAAGAAGGTTTAAGAAAACCTAGACTTAGGAAAGAGAAGAGACTTGGGAAAGATTTGACTTGGCTTGGAAGATTTGGAAAGATTGGATTTTAGGAGATGTTCAAATTAGGAAAGGTCCGATTTAGGAAAGTTTCGAATTAGGAAAGTTTTATTTTTGAAAAGTTTTCGAATTAGGAAAGTTTTGAATTTAGGAAAGTTTTAGGTTTATGAAAGTATTAGGTTTAGGAAAGTTTTGAATTAAGAAATGTTTTGAATTAGGAAAAGTTTAGTTTAGGAAAGACTTAGAATTTAGAAAGTTTCAAGTTAAGAAAGTTTTGAATTTTGGAATGTTTCGAAAAAGGGAAGTCTTGAAAGTGGGAAGTTTTGAAAACAAGGAAGTTTTGAAAATAAGAAAGGCTTGAAAAAGGAAAGTTTTCATTTTTGGAAAGTTTTTGAATTAGGAAAGTTTTGAAATAAGGAAGTTTAGAAAAGTGGAAAGTTTCGTTTTAGGAAATGTTTGAATTAAGAAAGTTTCAACTTAAGAAAGTCTAGAATTTAGAAAGTTTTGAATTTAGAAAAGTTCTAGATTTGAAAAGATTTTGAAGCTTTGGAAAGTTTAGAATTTAGAAAGATTTGAAATTTAGAAAGTTTTAGAGTTTTAGAAAATCTTGAGATTAGGAAAGGTTTGAGTTTAGGAAAGGTTTGAAAACTTAGATTTGAAAGATTAAGATTTGAAAAGAGGGTAGAATTAAGAAAGGGTTGAATTAGGAAAGATTTGAAAGTTGAGTTTTAAAGCTTAGGAAAGATTTTTATGTTCAAGTTTTTGGAAACTTAAGATTTAGGAAAGTGAAGGATTAGGAATGATTTGTATTAGGAAAGAGTTGGATTTTAAAATTTAAGGAAAGATTTAAAGTTTGGGTTTAGGAAACTTATGGTTTAGGAAGGAATTGAATTAAGAAAGGTTTGGGATTAGGAGGGATTGGATATGGTTTCTAAAAGAGAAAGGTTTGATTTTGTTTCCAAAAACGGAGGATAAGATCTAGTTTCCTAAACGGGGAGATTTGATTTGGTTTCCTAAAGGGAAGATAGGATTTGACAAGGATTTGGAAAGGGGGATTCTAGAAACCCTAGGTTTGGAAAATTATAGTTTCGACGTAAAAAATAGGTTTTGAAAACAAGGATAGTTTTGATGTAGAAAACAAAAGATTTTGGAAACCTAGGTTTAGGGCAAAGTTTGAAAATCATGTTTTTGGAAAGAAAACTAGGGTTTCCTAATTGTGGGTTCTAGGACTTGATTTGGGGCTTTAAGAAAAGAGAATTTTTGGAAAGTGCGTTTTTGGAAACGAGAGTTTTCTAGAAGGGAATCCTAGTGAGGAGTTTTTGGAAAATGTGTTTTGGAGATAGAGTTTTTTGGAAAAAGAGTTTAAAGAAAGGGAATTTTTAGAAAGCATGTTTTTGGAAACGTAGATTTTAGAAAGAAAATCCTATAGGAGAATTTCTAGAAGGAAGATTCTGGGAGGAGAGTTTTTAGAAAGATTTTTAAGGAGTGTTTTTAGAAAGTGAATTTTGAGGGAAGAGAGTTTTGAAAAAGAGATTTTGAAAGGGGGTTTTTGAAATCAATTTCGAAGAGGGGAGTTTTAGGAAAGTATGTTGAAAAAGAGATTTTTAGGAAGAGATTTTTGAAGAAAGAGTTTTTAGAAGGTGTAAAAACATCTCACTTTCCTAAAGCAATTCTAACCATAAGAAGGCCAGAACCACTTTAAGAAAGCGGTTTTGAAAACACGGTTTGAAAATATAGACCAAAAGGTCACTTTTAATATAACACTTTCCTAAAGCAACCCTAGCCATGGAAAGGCTAGAATCACCCTAGAATTGTGGTTTTGAAAACATGTTTTTGAAAAAAAGCTTTTGATGCAATTTTGAAAACAAGTTTGAAAACGATTTTTGAAAACAACTTTTTGAAAACGAATTTTGGAAGATGCAAGACTATGATATGCACAATGCAATTTGGGGTCGTGAACATACAAGGTTAAGGCTTCACCACATAATCAAGGGGGCCGGACCCACGTGGTCTTTGGTTAGACTAGAAGAAAGCCCCCGACACGGTGACTCTCCAATAGTCCAATCCTACACATGGACCGGGAATCCCTTTGTTTCAAGCATGCAAAGAAAGGGGGGGAAAGAGATGGGGGATTAAAATAGAGAAAACCCAAGTGGGTTGGAGAGAGAAGAGAGAGGGGGAAAGTGCGGAAAATTAAAGAGAAAGCCTACCTTGTATCTTCTTTAATTTGCGTGTCGTGCGGTCTTCAATCTTCGGTCTTCGTCTTGATCTTCTTCTTCAGTCTTCAAGGGTTGTCTTCAAGCTTTAGATGGCAGCTCTTCAAGTCTTCCAAGGATGGTTGAAGGTTAGGGTATGAGTGTATGGAGGAGTGTATGAGTGTATAGGAGGCTAGGGTTTGTGTACAGTGGCTAGGGTTTAGAAAACCTAAGGAGGCTAGGGTTTTGGAGGTGCACAAGCTCTGTATATCGAAATATAGGATTCTTAGGTTAAGTTTGCTGACCCCTTTCACGTTGATCGAGGCTCTGTATTTATAGAAGTTGGACAAGCCTGGCGCCTGTTGCAGTGGCGCCAGGGCAAAATTTATACTGGCGCCACTAGGAGTGGCGCCAGGCCATTTTTTGGCTTGGCGCCACTGCTAGTGGCGCCAGCCATTTAGGAAACAATTAAGGTCGGCAAGCAACGTATCTTTGACTAGATTTGGGCGCCTGTACTAGTGACTACCATGTAAACTTTAGCCTGGCTTCACTAGGAGTGACTCCGGAAAGTCCAGGAATGATTTGAAGGAGCCGGGAGTGACCCGGAAGGCCGGAAAGGAGCAGGAACACTTAAAATAGTGTCCTGGAGGTATTTGACTTAAAAAGTGAGGATTGGATGTGTCAGAAAGGTTAACCGAGCCTTTAAGGGCAAAACGGTCAATCGGACCGAAAAACTGCCGGGACAGACTCCAACTGTCCCGGAAGAAGACTTGGGTTATGGAAACATTATTTAGAACGTTCCCAGAGGTTGCCGGTTTGATTCCCAGGGCTAGTGTGGTCGGAAATGGAGACCGGCCCACTAGGGGCAAAACGGTCATTTTGTATCGGGTTTGCCGGAACTGACTCGGAATGGTCCGGAAAGGTAAAGGAAGGTTGAGAACACTATAAAAAGTATTCTTGGGACATTACCAGTTTGATACCCAGAGCCGGTGTGGTTGAAGAAGGAGATCGGCCCTCCAGGGGCAAAACGGTCATTTTGCACCGGGTTGGCCGGAACTGACTCGGGATGGTCCGGAAAGGTAACGGAAGGTCAAGAACACTATAAAAAGTATTCTCGGGACATTAGCGGTTTGATACCCAGAGCCGGTGTGGTTGAAGAAGGAGACCGGCCCTCTAGGGGCAAAACGGTCATTTTGTACCGAGTTGGCCGGAACTGACTCGGAATGATCCGGAAAGAGAAAGGAAGGTTGAGAATACTATAAAAAGTATTCTCAGAAGGTTACCGGTTTGATACCCAGAGCCGGTGTGGTTCCCGGGGCGTTTGGATGCCTAGGGGCAAAATCGTCATCTTGACCGAAAAGTCTCGGAAAAGGTCCTAAAGGTAGTCTGGTCATTTTTCATCGAAGTGGGCTAACAGCCACTGGTGTTGACCTAGGTTTTGAGTGTTTACGCCACTCAAATGGTGTGAGTATTTTCGCTACTCGGACGGGGTTGAGTATTTCCGCTACTCGGACGGGGTTGATGATTTGTGAGTATTTCTGCTACTCGGACGGGGTTGATGATTTGTGAGTATTTCCGCTACTCGGACGGGATTGAGTATTTCCGCTACTCAGACGGGATTGAGTATTTTCGCTACTCAGACGGAATTGATGATTTGGGAGTATTTCCGTTACTCTAACGGTTGAGTATTTCCGCTACTCAGACGGGATTGATGATTTGGGAGTATTTCCGCTACTCTAACGGTGGAGTATTTCCGCTACTCTAACGGCTCTGTGAGTATTTCCGCTACTCTAACGGTTGAGTATTTCCGCTACTCAGACGGGATTGATGATTTGAGAGTATTTCCGCTACTCTAACGGTGGAGTATTTCCGCTACTCTAACGGCTCTGTGAGTATTTCCGCTACTCTAACGGTTTTATGAGTAGTTTTGCTACTCGGACCGTCTCGAGGAATAAACTGTCTCGAAAGAGGGATTGGAAAGGGGTCTTATCGTCTCCGTAGAGACGTGCCTGGATTGGAACCGTCTCGAGGAATAAACTGTCTCGAGAGAGGGATTGGAAAGGGGTCTTACTGGCTCCGAAGAGACGTGCCTGGGTTTTGAGTGTTTCCGCCACTCTAACGGTGTTGTGAGTGTTTCCGCCACTCTAACGGTTTTGTGAGTGTTTCCGCCACTCTGACGGTTTGGTGAGTGTTTCCGCCACTCTAACGGTTTTGTGAGTGTTTTACTACTCGGACCGTCTCGAGTAATAAACTGTCTCGAGAGAGGGATCGGAATTGGAATAAGAAAGGACAATGCCCCTAAGGGAATTTTGGTCATTTTGCCTCTATTTGGGCCTGACAGGCCCACGAAGCGATGGAAAGATGGAATTTGAAACTAGAGAATTGGATTCGATAGGAATATGCCCAAAATGACTTGAAAACAAGTCCTGACGGAGTGTAGACTGCCGAGCGGTCAAAAATGGGGTGCTTACACTTGTCAAAGGCAGAAACTAATAAAAGTAAAGGTCCTATGCTGACCGTGAGGTAGTCGGAGGGACGGACAGTGGGAATCTTTCGACAACGGGGGTCGACAATGGATAGCGGGCCAAAAAGGCCTTCGAAAATGAGATTTGGCGGGAAAGGGGCAAAGCTGCCCAGAATTTACAACTGGCGCCACTAGCTGTGGCGGCTTTGGCAGAGAATGCCTGGCGCTTCTGCTAGTGGCGCCACGCTTGGAGTTAAAACCAGAAAATTTCTAGTTCGAACAGCTGCAGCATTTTGGAGAGTTCTCGCAAATCCGAGAGACTTTGCGTGAGAATCGACTTGAACCTTGAAGGAGCACTTCTTGGAGACCACGGGTGATTGTCGGAAGGAGACCACGTTGTCGGAAAAGTAGCCGGAAGAGAAGATTTCGCCGGAGAACTTCCAAAAAGTGATTTTTCAAATTTTGTTGATTTTGATGTGTAGAACTTTATTTGAATCATGTGGATAGTGGAAATTGATGTTTTGATGTGTTTTGAACATGATGGTGATATTATTTTTGCATTTTGGTGCTTGTTTGATTGAATTTGAGTGATTATATGTGAATATGTGAAGGGGGTTTTCGGCAGGAATAGGGAATTTGTTCCTACAAGCTTGGGCATTGGGTTTTCTGGCTATATTTTTGTGCAGTGTGCCTTAGAAAAATGTGTTTAACAACCGTATGAAGTTTCATGATTTTTTGAAACCTCGATGAATTATTGATTTTTTGAAAAATAGGAAAATACTTAAAAAATTTAGAAAAATGAGAAAACTCAAGAAATTGATGGGATTTTTAGAGTTTAAAATTTGAAAAAGGCAGGAATATTTTTGGAAAACATTTGAAAGAATTTTGAGGAATTTTAGGACATTTTTTAAAACCATTGATTTATTGAAAAAAATAAAACATGTGTTTTGAAAATTTCAAAAAATTAAAAAATGTGCGCGAGTGCGGATGTTATGTGATTGTAACGTTGTGGAGTGCATGTTTTGTATTTTATGTTGATGCCATGGGTGTTATAGGGGCCATTTTCAAATGAAATTTTGTCGAAATTTTTAGAAATTAGGGAAAGAATTGGAAATAAAGGTTTAGAGTAAAAATCTTTTTGAAGGAAAAAGACAGAAAACCCTTGAGATTTGATTTGAAGTTAGAAAATCAAGATGTGTGGAAATTTCGTTTTTGACTTATCATTTGAAATCTTTTTAATTATTTATTTATTTATTTTTTATGTTAGTTGTTTATTTTCTTTTGCTTTATTATGTTATTATGTATTGCATATATGGTACATTCACACCTCTTACCTTGCCTTACCTTTTTAGGATGGCAGATGCGGGCGATGATGGCTCTGAGAGGAGACGCCGCTCGGGGAAGGCGGCTCAGACAGATTCCACTAGCGACTCCAGTCAGTCTAGGGGTAGCCAACGGTCTACTGGGCAGGCAGCATCTAGTTAGAGTGGTCGGGGGAGTAGGCCACCTGTCAACCCCTTCCCTCCAATTTAACCAGCCTTCGAGGATGAGATGGACGCTTAGATATCCCATTTTTGACTTTTAGGTTGGCCGACGCTATTTTGAGTTGACTACGGGTTTGGTTTGACGGGTATCCTCCAGATGAGCAAGACATTTTCACTGGTCCTTTGTATGGCTTCTCTCCTATTAGTGTAGCTTGTTTTCTTACAGTGGTTCCCTTTTGGCCACTTGACCTGTCTCTCTTCCATTTTGGGGAATGTGAGTTTGCCCCTACTACCTGCGAGTATGGCTTCCTCCTAGGTCTTTGGGATGGTTCAACTGACATTATGGGATTTACTTTCCCTGATGGCTGTATCACGATTGTGACTTTTCAGCTTGGGCTCCATTTTGTGGCCTTTTCTTCTGATTTGTTGCCCTAGTTTCCTTATGTCCCAATGAAGTTCTTGTTTCTCTCATTTTGAGTTTGTAACGGATAGGGGATTAGCATACTTCTCAAGATTGGTCAGTCTCTCACATGGTGGCCCCAGCTTTGCTCTTCTCAAGATTCTGGGTGTTTCTCCTTGAGGGTATGATTGCTGATTACGTGTATTGCTTGCCAGGATTCATGAGGGGCACTCATGTGTTCCTACAGTTATGGAGGAGACCTTCGTGAGCCTTACTAGACTCCGTTAGGGGACCAACGCACATTTTCGGGGATGTTCTTTACTATTTCAGCTTCGGGTGATCAAACACCTATTTGTTACTTATCTTTTTCAGCATACATGGCATCCCGAGTCAGGAGTCATTTGATTGGGGAGGTTGAGGGTGGGTCATTGCCCCATTCTCTGTTTCTTGTCGGTCATGGAAATCTGAGCTTTCTGAGGTGTGTAACGGTGTTGTAGATGTCTGAATGGTGGCTTTAGCTCCTTTTTGCGTTTTACCTTGTTCCCTGTTTCTTATTTGAGAGAGAGGGAAAGACATAGAGTTAGTTTTTGTACAAAAATAGTTTACTTATGCTAGTTCTAAAGATGCACAGGTAAAGGGGTGAATGCCTGTTATACCCCTTTTTTATTTTCATGAATGCACATGTAATTAGATGTATAACTTATTTTGCATGTCCTACTTTTTTGATATATATACTTTATGAATACACAAGTTCATACAGAAATGGAATTTAATACATGTTATACTCCTTGGATGAATGTACATACAGGAATGGAATGCCATGCTTTTGCATGAATATATATAAACTACACAAAAATTTACATGGATGTATAGGTTATACACGTCATAGATGCATTAGTACTACATGTATATAAGCTATTTACAAAGAATGTCCCAGGATTGTCCTAGGGCCCATACTCTCAGGATTTTGTTTCCTTTCTAGGATTCTGCCCCATTCAGTTTTGTCCCATTCTCATTGGGGTGTGATAGCATGTGCACCATTCTCCAGGGATCTTGACCTTTCGGTTTACTATTCTATCCCTACTTTCTACAAGGTTACTGTTTGGGATTTTTCTGATCTCACTCGGTTTCCTCTCTCAGATCTCCAAAATGCCACCATGGCTCGAGCAACAACTCGCATGCCTTTTGCAGAGCGATAAATAGTTAAGCCCTCAATCCGAAAAGACTACTTTGAGGACCATAATATAGATTGGGTTTAGGGGTTGTAAGAAACGAAGAGACAATTAGGCTCAAAGATCTTTTTTTAGTTGGTTGTTTAAACCAAAACCATCTGAGTACACCTTGAAGCATGAGATTGCCCCTTGCATTCCTTCGTTTCTTATCCTAGTTGTCTCGATATTGTTAAAGCTTATTTGGACTAAGCAATTTTCTTTGATCAGAGAGAACTTTAATTTGGACTGTAATGTAAGCTAGGTTAAGGGCTTTATGAATGAACGGGATATGTAGGCTCAAATTTGATGTTGTTTCCAGTACGGTTTAGATCCGTACCATCCTTGGTTGGTCTTCTAGTGAGGTTTTATCCCCTGATATCCTCCTCTAGCTTCAGCAACACATCTGGCTCATTTAGATCAAGCAATCTTTCTCAATCAGAGTGGACTTTAGTAAGGTTGTGATGTAGGCCATGGTTTAGGGTTTAACAAGGAAGGGTAAAGGCTCAAACCTATTGCTTCTACTGGGCTCATTTATTACCTAGGATCACCTTTGAACATATATTCTTTAAAGAGTTCACCTTTCTCATAGTCTAATCCTTGACCTTGTAACGGAGTTGTCTGACATTTGTCCCCTAACTTCTAGCCTTTCTATATGTTCTGCAAGACAATGCAAATATTTTTTTCTTTTCGGCCTCTTGCCCCTTGGCAACTCTTTTCCTTTGCTACTCTTTTTCATCTCTTTTCTTTCTTTTTATGAAATGAACAATTCTGCAACCCTTTTTCCCCTTTGACCTTTTTCTTAACAACTCTTATTAACCATTGTGGGCGGTGATCCCTAGGTTGGGGTTTCTTTCTAGAGAAAAAGGTAACTGGCTTAACAAGTTTGACAAGGGTAGCTTTTAACTGTATGGGAAATGAAATGAGGGCCCCTCTTCATTTTGAACAAGATTGCTTGATCCATAGAACCTTCACGTTACTTCAGCTTAATGGTCGATAACATTCTCCACCAGATCTTCTGTTGCCTGTCTGCCCCAATGTGGGGGAATGATCTCCGATTGGGGTTGACAAGAAAAATCTTCTGCTTTCTGTGAGACACTAATGGGTTAAGCAAAGGGATTATTTTTTGTGCATGGTAGAAGAAATGAGGGCCTTTCATCACTTCAAATTAAATTGCTTAGTCCATAAAGCCTTTATACAAAATTTAGAGTATTTTCTTATAGATAGTGTGCTTATGCCCGTGAACCCCTATGTATTCTACTGAATCAACTATTCTGTGTTTACCTCAATATGGGGGATGGCTATAGGTTTGGGGATATCTAAAAAGAGATCACTGATGGCTCTAGTGGGCTGAGCAAAGGATAGTGTTTATTTGGGATAAATAGAACAATGGCTCCTCATCATTTTGAGCACTCGACTGCCCATCACTTAGCTAGGATATCATGTAAGTGTCGCCTCTTCAATAAAATTCGCATTTCTTTGTTGAGATTGCCTTCCTCCTATCTCTCAGTCTCTCAAAGGTTTTAACCCCCTTTGAGTGGGTTGCCCATGCTATCCCATCCTTTAAATCGAGTCATTACTGAATGGGAAAGAATCCTTTAATGTGACCATCGTCCACAAGAGTATGAGACAAAGGAGATAAACTGGGAACTACTTATTTTCATTTAAAAACATAATTACATGGCATGCAATGTTCATTTAAAGAAGATATACGAGAACTAGAAAGAAAAAAGAAAAAAAACGAATTTCATGAATACCTCCCTTTTTTAGTGGACCTTTTGGTGAGAACCCTTAACCCTTAATAGGGTTCTAGGACTATGCCAAACTCTTTGGTGCTTTATTCACTGGGTGTGTCAACGAACGGCGAGTTCACGACATTTGGCATGCATTTGGAAGTTAAAGGATTATGTTGTTGTAATGCACAGGTCTGACCAAACTTTGCAAATGGTGAAGTCCCCCTCTACATGGATGGTGATTGTCTTGGCATGGCGTGAGGGTAGCTGCTTGGGGGTAATGCCTTGCAGATGGATGGTTAGTCATTCTTACTCCTTCATGTAGATTCGGCCTCTTTCTATAGCCGGGCTTATCCTTGCATAAGTTTGAATGATGCTACAGAGGTTTTCATGAGTTCGGTTGTGCTCTTTGACCCCCTTCTTGTCTTGCTTTTGTCTTCGATTCTCTTAGTACTTCGAGATGAGGAGGGGGAGGATAGAAGACAAAAAATAAAAGAAGAAAAAAAAAGAAGTTAGTGCATTGATTTGAACATTTTTATGCAATGCATGTCATAGGGGTACCCCTGCTTGAGAAGGAGACTAAACATAATGTATTGGCTCACTTTTGGAGATAGGGGGTTTGCCCCTGTATGCAGGTACCTTACTGTTGAGTGGGAACCTTCATCCATTCATACAATCATCTATCCATTCATTTGCAGAAAAAATAAAGAAGTACATTGAACTTTGGGTTTAAGATACAAAAGAATTGAAATACATTTCAACAGAGGGAAAGGGGGAATATTTTCCTTTGGACTTCCACCTATCTACTTTTACAAAGGAAAACCCTAAACTACTCTTGAGTCTTCGGATTCGCCTTGTTGGATTTGATGTTGGGGAGGTCGCTGAGAGACCTTGTTGATCGATTGCCCCTTGTCTTCTTGGCAATCCTATCTCCGTGAGCGTAGAGGGATTTGGGCCCCTCTTTTGGAATGAATTGAGATGCATGCAATGAGTCCTTAGGGTTACGCAGGAACCCTTAGGGTTTGGGTAGGTTTAATGCAAGGGAGAGTGACCCTGGTGTCACTCCCAATGGGTTGATCATATGCATGAGAATGCAGTGACTTGAGTTACTTGGAACTCTTGTCTTGACATGGAATATTGAATGCATGGACATGAATACGCAAAGAGTATAAGGAGAGAGAATCCAATAGTAAGGTAAACGTGTATGCATGAGCAGTTAAACAGGCATTATAACAGGATGAATACAATCATTATAACAACAGGAATAAGCAGGTATAAATGAAAGTAAGAGTAGTCGCTCTTTCCTCCGTGGCTTTGAAAACGGTGCTCATGTCTTAAATCCAGCAGAGGTTTGGCTATGCATGGTGTCTATATGAGTATGAGGTTGAGGGTTGACTAATGCGTCCTAAAAAGGCTCGGTCCCCGGATCTTTAAACCTAGGCTCACTCCCTGAGGTGGTGTCATGATCGGTTGGTGATCCGAGTGAGGGAACCATCAAGAGGCCGTAGGCAAAGAAACTGACACAGCATCTTGCCCACAACCAATATACTGTTCCCCCTTTCTAACTAGAAAGGTCACATCAGGGTAATAATGCAAGTATGCAGAATGCAGGTGCACATGCAGTGTGTGTGTGATTTTTAAAAGTGGAGGAAAGAGCCCAACAACTCCCATTCATCCTGTTCATCACATTCATGCATAGCAATTAATAAAATTTAAACAAAATGTGTATCTACAAAACAAAGATGCAAGTGTTAGTTTGCGGATGACAAACATAATACAAGATAATATGAATAAATGCATGTTTTTTTTTTTTAAAACAATTTTGAGAATTTGGCTTTGAAAATTTAAAGTGAATAGGATTGAACCAAGTTAATTGAAGACTCTACAAGGGTGAAGGGTAAAGAGACATGACTACGGCCTAACCCTCTAAGTGTCCCCATTGGATTCGCCAGCTGTCGCGCTCAGATTTTTTGCACTCGAGGAATACTCACACAAGCGGAAAAAATACTATACTTTCTCGTTAGAACTCACCCTCCTAGAAGAATGATTGCGACTAGGTTTGAATTGAAAAATTGATTTGAACAAAGGGCTTTTGGAAAAAGTTTGGAGTCGCCACCTAACTTGATTAAGGTGAGTTAGGTCACCTAATAACTAAGCATAATCCAAAAACTACACTTAGGGTTTTTGGAAAACGATTTTGAAAATATCTCCTCAAGAGAGGGTTTTTAAGAAAACAGGTTATTTAGCAACCTTTGGAAAACATTTAGCCCTTTTTTGAAAATAATTTCTTTTGGTCTTTGAAATCAGTGATTCTAGGTTCGGAGGCTGGTTACGTGTAGGGAAGACGCACTAAGCCATCACCCTACCCCACCCTTTCGGTACCTACATGTCAATCTACCCTAGATTCACCTATGAGAGTCTCCAACTAACTAATGTTCAATCCTATCCACTTTGAAAAAGAATTTTTGGAATTGGAAACTAATATGATGCATGTAAGCACCCCATTTTTTACCGCTCGGCACTCTACACTCCGTCCAGACTTGTTTTCAAGACATTGTGGGCGTATTCCTATCGAAACCAATTCTCTAGGCCCAAATCCTGTCTGTCCATCGCTTCGCGGGCCTGTCAGGCCCAAATAGAGGTAAAATGACCAAAATGCCCTTAGGGGCATTGTCCTTTCCTTTCCAATCCCACTCTCGAGACAGTTTATTCCTCGAGACGGTTCCAATCCAGGCGCGTCTCTTCGAAGGCGATAAGACCCCTTTCCAATCCCACTCTCGAGACAGTTTATTTCTCGAGACGGTTCCAATCCAGGCGCATCTCTTCGGAGACGGTAAGACCCCTTTCCAATCCCACTCTCGAGACAGTTTATTACTCGAGACGGTTCCAATCCAGGCGCGTCTTTTCGGAGACGGTAAGACCCCTTTCCAATCCCACTCTCGAGACAGTTTATTCCTCGAGACGGTTCCAATCCAGGCACGTCTCTTCGGAGACGATAAGTCCCCTTTCCAATCCCTCTCTTGAGACAGTTTATTCCTCGAGACGGTCCGAGTAGCAAAACTACTCACAAAACCATTAGAGTAGCGGAAATACTCACAAATAGGTCGATATAGGGAATTGGCAACAAATCCCTGTGTCACGACGACCGCCGTTAGAGTGGCGGAAACACTCAAAACCCAGGTCAACACCAGTGTCTGTTAGCCCGCTTCGGTGAAAAATGACCAAACTACCCTTTGGACCTTTTCCGGTCAAGATGACCATTTTGCCCCTAGGCATCGGAATGCCCTGGGAACCACGCCGACTCTGGGTGTCAAACTGGTAACCCTTTGAGATTACCTTTTATAGTACTCTCAACCTTCCTTTATCTTTCCGGATCATTCCAAATCAGTTCCGGCCAACCTGGTACAAAATGACCGTTTTGCCCCTGGTAGGCCGATCTCCTTTTCCGATCACGCCGGCTCTGGGAATCAAACCGGCAACCTTTGGAAACATTCTGAATAATGTTTCCAAATCCTAAGTCTTCTTCCGGGACAGTCTGAGTCTGTCTTGGCAGTTTCGTGATCCGATTGACCGTTTTGCCCCTAAAGGCCCGGTCAATCTTTCCGACCCATCTTATCCTCATTTCTCAAGTCAAATACTTCCAGGACACTATTTTAAGTGTTCCTGCTCCTTTCTGGCCTTCTGGGTCATTCCCGGCTCCTTTAAATCATTTCCAGACTTTCCGAAGTCACTCCTAGTGAAGCCAGGCTAAAAATTGCATGGTAGTCACTAGTACAGGCGCCCAAATCTAGTCAAAGATACGTTGCTTGCCGACCTTAAACCTTTCCTAATTGGCTGGCGCCACTAGTTGTGGCGCCAAGCCAAAAAATGGCCTGGCGCTACTCCTAGTGGCGCCAGTGTAAAATTTGGCTTGGCGCCACTGCAACAGGCGCCAGCGTTGTCCAACCTCTATAAATACAAAGCCTCATTCAACGTGAAAGGGATCCGCAAACTCAACCTAAAAATCTTATAATTCGATATACAGAGTTCGAGCACTCCCTAAACCCTAGCCTCCTTAGGTTCTCCAAACCTTAGCCACTATACACAAACCCTAGCCTCCTATACACCGCCATACACTTATACACTAGCCTTCAACCATCCTTTGAAGACTTGAAGAGCTGTCATCCAAAGCTTGAAGACAACTCTTGAAGACTGAAGGTGAAGATCAAGACAAAGACCGAAGACCGAAGACCGAAGACAGCACGGCGCACAAAATAAACAAGACATACGGTAGGCTTCCTATTTAAATTTTCGCACTTCCCCCTGCTCTCTTCTCTGTCCTAACCCACTTGGGTTTTCTCTATTTTAATCCCCCATCTCTTTTCCCCCCTTTCTTTGCATGCTTGAAACAAGGGGACTCCCGGTCCATGTGTAGGATTAGACTATTGGAGAGTCACCCTGTCGGGGGCTTTCTTCTAGTCTAACCAGAGACCACGTGGGCCCGGCCCCCTTGGTTATGTGGTGAAGCCTTAGCCTTGTATGTTCACGACCCCAAAACTGCATTGTGCATATCATGATCTTGCATCTTCCAAAAACCATTTTCAAAGTTGTTTTTCAAATCGTTTTAAACTTATTTTCAAAATTGCATCAAAATCTCTTTTTCAAAAATTTGTTTTCAAAACCACAATTCTAGGGTGATTCTAGCCTTTCCATGGCTAGGGTTGCTTTAGGAAAGTGTTACATTAAAAGTGACCAACACGGTCCATATTTTCAAATCTTATTATTTTCCAAAACCGCTTTCCTAAAGTGATTCTAGCCCTCTTACGGTTAGAATTGTTTTAGGAAAGTGAGATGTTTTTACACCTTCTAAAAACTCTCTTTTCAAAAAGTCTTTCTTCCTAAAAATCTCTTTTTCAACATACTTTCTTAAAACTCTCCACTTCAAAATTGTTTTCAAAAACTCCCTTCCAAAATCTATTTTCCAAAACTCCCTTTTTCAACTCCTTTCCAAAATCCTCTCCCCAAAATCCACTTTCTAAAAACGTTCCCCAAAAATCTTTTCAAAAACTCTCTTTCCAAAATCTTCCTTCTAGAAGTTCCCCTCTAGGATTTTCCTTCTAAAATCTACATTTCTAAAAACACACTTTCCACAACTTCTTCTCTTTAAAATCTTTTTCCAAAAACTCCCTCTTCAAATTCACTTTCCAAAAATTCCTCCTTAGGATTCCCTTCTAGAAAACCTTCGTTTTCAAAAACGCACTTTCCAAAAATCCTCTTTCCTTAAAGCCCAAATCAAACCCTAGAACCCACAATTAGGAAACCCTAATTTTGTTTCCAAAAACATGATTTTCAAACTTTGCCCCAAACCTAGGTTTCTAAAACCTCTTGTTTTCACATCCAAACTATACATATTTTCAAAACCTATTTTCTACGTCAAAACTATAATTTTCCAAATCTAGGGTTTCTAGAATCTCTCTCTTCAAATCCTTGCCAAATCCTATCTTCCCTTTCGGACACCAAATCCAATCTTCCCGTTTAGGAAACTAGATTCCGTTCTCCGTTTTTGGAAACAAAATCAAACCTTTTCTTTTAGAAACCAAATCCAATCCCTTCCTAATCCAAACCTTTCTTAATTCAACTCCTTCCTAAACCATAAGTTTCTTAAACCTAAACCTTAAATCTTTCCTTAAATTTCAAAATCCAAGTTTTTCCTAATTCACATCCTTCCTAATCTTTGACTTCCCTAAATCTTAAGTTTCCAAAACTTGAACATAAAAATCTTTCCTAAATTTCAAAACTCAACTTTCAAATCTTTCCTAATTCAACCCTTTCCTAATTCTACCCTCTTTTCAAATCTTAACTTGTCAAACCTAAGTTTTCAAACCTTTCTTAAACTCAAACCTTTCCTAATCTCAAAATTTTCTAAAACCCTAAAACTTTCTAAATCTCAAATCTTTCTAAATTCAAAACTTTCTTAATTCAAGACTTTCTTAAGTTAAAACTTTCTTAATTCAAACATTTCCTAAATTGAAAACTTTCCTTTTTCAAACCTTTCCTAAAACGAAACTTTCCTACTTTCAAAACTTTCCTTTTTCAAAACTTTCTAAATTCAAAACTTTTCAATTTTCAAAACTTCCCTATTTCAAAACATTCCAAATTCAAAACTTTCCTAAGTTGAAACTTTCCTAATTCCGAAACTTTCCAAAAATGACACTTTTCTAATTCGAAACTTTCCTAATCTGAATCTTTCCTAAATTCCAAGTTTCCAAATCTTCCAAGATTTTTCCAAATCCAACATTCAAACCCAATCTATCTTCATCTCAAGTCTTTCCTAGGTCTCCTATCTTTCCTAAGTCTAGGTTTCCTAAACCTCCATCTTTTCAAAACCAAGTCTTTCAAAATCAATCTCTCAATCTCTCAATTCAAATTCCAATTCAATCTCCTTCTTCAAATCAACTCTTCTATTTTCAATCGGACTCCGGTCCAAACTACGACTGACCTGATTCCCCCAAAGGGATACGTAGGCAACCTTCATAGGTGCGGTCACAACACTTTTCAAACTTTCAATTCCACCCTCATGGGTGTGGTCACAACCTTTTTCAAATCTCAAATTTCACAACTTCCTTCAAATTTTCAATTCCACAACTTCCTTCAAATCTCAAATTCCACCATCTTTTCAAATCTCCAATCTATTTTCAAGTTTTTAATTTCAAAAATCTATTTCCAAATCTTTATTTCCAATTTCTAAAACTTTCCAATTTCAGTTCTATCTCTTCAAATCTCTTTTAAATCAAATCAATTTCCAAATCAATTTTCTAAATCAATTCTCTTCTATTGCACTTGCATATCTTGCATCATATTTTTCAAACATTGTTTTTCTAAAGTGAATAGGGTTGAACATATGTTAATTAAAGACTCTCATAGGTGAATCTAGGGTAGATTGACATGTAGGTACCGAAATGGCAGGGTAGGGTGATAGCTTAGTGCGTCTTCCCTACACGTAACCAACCTCTGAACTTAGAATCACTAATTTCAAAGACCAAAACGGAGTTATTTTTCAAAAAGGGCTAAATGTTTTTCAAAGGTTGCCAAACAACCTGTTTTTCTTAAAAACCCTCTCTTGAGGAGATATTTTCAAAATCGTTTTCCAAAAACCCTAAGTGTAGTCTTCGGATTATTCTTAGTTTTTAGGTGACCTAACTAACCTTAATCAAGTTAGGTGGTGACTCCGAACCTTTTCAAAAGCCCTTTATTCAAACCTGTTTTCAATTCAAACCTAGTCGTACTCATTCTTCTAGGAGGGTGAGTTCTAACGAGAGAGTACAACATTTTTCCTGCTTGTGTGTGTATTCCTCGAGTGTGAAAAATCTGGGCGTGACAATGCATGATATGTAAATGCAAATAGAAAAAGGGAGTTAGAAAATTGATTTGGAAATAGATCTAAAAAGAAATTGATTTGATTTTAGAAAGGGTTTTGAAAAGATAGAATTGAAATTGGAAAATTTTGGAAATTGAAAATAGAAATTTGGAAATAGAAATTTGAAATTGGAAGTTTAGAAGAGATTAGGAAATTGGAAGTTTGAAGAAGATTGTAGAATTGGAGATTTAAAAGAAGTTATGGAAATAGAAATTTGAAAAATGTTGTGGAATTTGAGATTTCAAAAATATGGTGACCGCACCCATGAGGGTTGCATACATATCCTTTTGGAGGAATCAGGTCAGTCGTAGTTCGGACAAGAGTCCAATAGAAGATAGAAGGTTGGATTGGAAAAAGAGATTGAATTGGAAATTGAATTGGAAGATTGAGAGATTGAACTTTGATTGGAAGATTTGAAGAGACTTGACTTTGGAAAACTCGGTTTTAGGAAACCTAGAAAGACTTGAGACTTAGAAAAGAAGGCTTGGATTTGACTTGAAAGAGTTTAGAGAAGAATTGACTTGAATATTGGACTTGGAAGATTAGGAGAGCTTGGATTTAGGAAGGGCTTGGATTAGGAAAGTTTCGAAATAGGAAAATGTCATTTTAGGAAAGCTTTGTTTTAAGAAAGTTTCGGTTTAGGAAAGTTTTGGAATTAGGAAAGTTTTCACATTAGGAAAGTTTTGTTTTAAGAAAGGTTTTGAAATAGGAAAGTGTTGAATTTAGAAATGTTTTGAATTAGGAAAAGTTTAATTTAAGAAAAGTTTAGAATTTGGAAAGTTTCAAGTTAAGAAAGTTTTGGATTTTGAAAGCTTGAAATTTTAGAAAGGTTTTAAATTAGGAAATATTTAGAAAAGGTTTGAATTAAGAAAGTTTCAACTTAAGAAGGCTTTGAATTAAGAAAGTTTTGAGTTTAGAAAGCTTTGGATTTAGAAAGATTTGAAATTTAGAAAGTTTAAGATTTAGAAAGTTTTAGAGTTTTAGAAAATCTTGAGATTAGGAAAGGTTTGAATTTAGAAAATGTTTGAAAACTTAGATTTGGAAAGTTAAGATTTGGAAAGGGATAGAGTTAGGTTGAATTAGGAAAGATTTGGAAGCTTAATGTTTGAGGAAAGATTTGAAAGTTTTAGGAAACTTATGGTTTAGGAAGGTAGGAAATTAGGAGAGATTTGAATTAGGAAAGATGTCGACTTTCAGTCTAAAAGGGAAGGTTTGATTTTGTTTCCAAAACGGAGGATAGGATCTAGTTTCCAAAACGGGAAGATTTGATTTGGTTTTTTAAAGGAAAGATGAGATTTGGTTTCCTAAAGGGAAGATTGGGATTGACAAGGATTTGGAAAGGGAGATTTTAGAAACCCTAGATTTGGAAGGCTATAGTTTTGACGTAAAAAGAGGTTTTGAAAATATGTATAGTTTGGATGTGAAAACAAGAGGTTTTGGAAACCTAGGTTTTGAGGCAAGTTTGAAAACCATGTTTTTTGAAAGAAAATTAGGGTTTCCTAATTGTTAGCTCTAGGCCTTGACTTGGGCTCTAAGCAAAGCGATTTTTGGAAAGTGTGTTTTTTGGAAACAAGTTTTTGGAAGAAAATCCTAGAGAACAGTTTCTAGAAGGAAGATTTTGGAAAGAGAGTTTTTTGGAAAGATTTTTGGAAGGAGATTGTTGGAGAGAGTTTTTAGGAAAGTGAAGTTAAGGAGTGTTTTTAGAAAGAGATCCTAGTGAGGAGTTTTTTTAGAAAGAGATTTTTAAGAAAGAGATTTAGGAATAGGTTTTTCTAAGAAGGAAACCTAAGGAACGTTTTTGGAAAGTGGACCTTGAAAAGAGCGTTTTGGAAATGAGTTTAAAAAGAGAAGTTTTGAAAAATAGATTTTTGGAGGGAGTTTTTAGAAAACAATTTTGGAAAGAAGAGCTCTCGGATAGCATGTTGGTGAAGAGATTTTCAGGAAGAGATTTTTGAAAATAGAGTTTTTTGGAAAGTGTAAAAACATCTCACCTTCCTAAAACAATTCTAACCATAAGAAGGCTAGAACTACTTTAAGAAAGTGGTTTTGAAAACAGCAAGGGTTGAAAATATGGACCATATTGGTCACTTTGAATGTAACACTTTCCTAAAGCAAACCTAGCCATGGAAAAGCTAGAATCACCTTAGGATTGTGATTTTGAAAACAAGTTTAATGCCAATTTTGAAAACGAGTTTGAAAATAATTTTTTTGGAAGATGCAAGATCATGATATGCACAATGTAAGTTTGGGGTCGTGAACATACAAGGTTAAGGCTTCACCACATAATCAAGGGGGCCGAACCCACATGGTCTCCGGTTAGCCTAAAGGAAAGCCCCCGACACGGTGACCCTCTGATAGTCTAATCCTACACATGGACCGGGAGTCCCCTTATTTCAAGCATGCAAAGAAAGGGGGAAAAGAGATGGGGGATTAAAATAGAGAAAACCCAAGTGGGTTAGGAGAGAGAAGAGAGAGGGGGGAAGTGCAAAAACGTAAAACAAAAGCCTACCTTGTGTCTTGTTTATTTTACACGCCTTGCTTATCTTCGACCTTCGCTTCACTTCAGTCTTGATCTTCGAGGGTTTGTTTTTAATCTTCAAGGCTTCGGTTTGCAGCTCTTCAAGTCTTCAAAGAAGGGTTGGAGACTAATGTATAAGTGTGTGAGGGTGTATAGGAGTGTATATGAGGCTAGGGTTTAGCATGTGGTGGCTAGGGTTTGGAAAACCTAAGGAAGCTAGGGTTTAGGGGGGGGTGCTCGAGCTCTATATATCGAAATATAGGATTTTTAGATTGAGTTTACGGACTTCTTTCACGCTGGAAGAGGCTCTGTATTTATAGAGGGAGGAATGCACTGGCGCTTGTTACAGTGGCGTTAGGCCAAACGTTACACTGGCGCCACTAGGAATGGCGCCAAGCCATTTTTGGCTTGGCACCACTAGTAGTGGCGCCAGCCATTTAGGAAATGTTTAAGGTCGGCAAGCAACGTATCTTTGACTAGATTTGGGCGCCTGTACTAGTGACTACCATACAATTTTTAGCCTGGCTTCACTAGGAGTGACTCCGGAAAGTCTGGGAATGATTTAAGGGACCGGGAATGACCCGGAAGGCCGGAAAAAGGGCAGGAACTTTTAGAATAGTGTCCCGAAGGTATGTGACTATGAAAATGAGGATAGAATATGTCGGAGGGGTTGACCGGGCCGTTAGGGGTAAAACGGTCAATCGAATCGGGAAGCTGCCGGGACGGACTCTGACTGTCCCAGAAGAAGACTCGAGATTTGGAAACATTATTCAGAATGTTCCCAAAGGTTGCCAGTTTGATACCTAGAGCCGGTGTGGTTGGAAAAGGCGACCGACCCTCCATGGGCAAAACGGTCATTTTGTACCGGGTTTGCCGGAACTGACTCGGAATGATCCGAAAGGATAAAGAAAGGTTGAGGACATTGTAAAAAGCATTCTCGGGAAGCTACCAGTTTGATACCCAGAGTTGGCTTGGCTAGAGAAAGGTGACCGACCCACTAGGGGCAAAATGGTCATTTTGCACCGGGTTTGCCAGAATTGACACGGAATGATCCAGAAAGGTAAAGAAAGGTTGGGAATACTACAAGAAGTATTCCCAATAAGTTACCGGTTTGATACCCAGAGCCGGTGTGGTTGTCGGGGCGTTCGGATGCCTAGGGGCTGGTCATCTTGACCTGAAAGTCTCGGAAAAGGCCCAAAGGGCAGTTTGGTCATTCTTCACCGAAGTGGGCTAGCAGGCACTGGTGTTGACCTGGGTTTTGAGTGGTGTCGCCACTCTGAAGGCTGTTGCGTGATACAGGGATTTGTTGGCAATTCCCTATATCGACCTGTTTGTGAGTATTTCCACTACTCTGACGGTTCGCGATCATTCCCGTGACTGCCTGATCTCGGAAAGCTGCTGAAGGGACTTAGTGCTTGAAAAGTTAACTTTCTTGGAAGGTGTACCTAAATGGACATTTCTGCATTAGCGGGCTACTAGGCATCAAAGGTGGACCGTTCTACCATCTAGGGGACTTGGGGTCTCGTCTTGGCCGACAGGTTTAAAGGGACTTACCGTTTCGAAGAGATTTTCTTTGAAAAACGTGCTGGACCGTCTTGAGAAATAAACTGTCTAGAGAGAGGGATTGGAATTGGAAAGAGGTCTTGTCATCTTCGGAAAGACGTGCTTGATTTGGAATTGTCTCGAGGAATAAACTGTCTCGAGAGAGGGATTAGAATTGGAAAGGGGTCTTATCATCTTCGGAAAGACGCGCCTGATTTGGAACCGTCTTAAGGAATAAACTATCTCGAAAGAGGAATTGGAATTGGAAAGGGGTCTTATTGTCTTCGGAAAGACATGCTTGATTTGGAATTGGAAAGGGGACTTACCGTCTTCGAAATAACGTGCCTAGTTTGGAATAGATTTACCGTCTCGAGGAATCAACTGTCTCGGGAGAGGGGTTGGAATTGGAAAGGACAATGCCCCTAAGGGCATTTTGGTCATTTTGCCTCTATTTGGGCTTGGTGGGCCCGCGAAGCGATGGACAGACGGGATTTGAAATTAGAGAGTTGGTTTTATTTGGAATACGTCCATATTGACTTGAGTACAAGTCTGGACGGAGCGTAGACTGCCGAGCAGTAAAAAATGGGGTGCTTACAACTAAGATTGAAACATGTAGTTGACTTAGGAAGGTTTGATTTAGATTTGAAAGGTCTGATTTTAGAAAGTTTGATTTAGGAAAGATTCGAATTAGGAAAGTTGAATTTAAGGAAGATTTGAAAAGAGAATTGATTTGATTTAGAAAGACTTGATTTACTTACTTCATTTGAATGAGTTTAGAAAGTTAGGATTTAGGAAAGATTAGAGTTTAGAAATCTTCAAAATAGGAATGTTTTGAAATAGGAAAGTTCCATTTTAGGAAAATGCTAAATTAGGAAAGTTTCATTTTGGGAAAGTTTCATTTTAAGAAAGTTTCATTTTAAGAAAGTTTTGAATTTAGAAAGTTTGAACTTAAGAAATGTTTGAATTTAGAAAGATTTGAACTGTGGAAAGATTTGAGATTAGAAAGATTTGATTCTTGTTTTCTAAAATAGAAGATTAGATTTTATTTTCAAAAAGAGATGATTTGATTTGGTTTCTAAAATTAAAGAATTTGATTTAGTTTCTTACTTTGAAAGATCTGATCTAGTTTCCTAAATTGGAGGAATGGAATTGACATGGAATTGGAAAGGTTAAATTTTGGAAATCTAGAATTTGAAAATCTATGATTCGGTGTAGAAAAGAGATTTTGGTAATCTAGAATTTGAAGCAAAAGAGGAAGTCATGTTTTTTGGAAAGAGAATTAGGATTTTCTAACCATGGAATCTAGGGCTTGACTTGGACTCCAACAAAAAGAGTTTTTGGAAAGTAGATCTTTTGAAGGGAGTTTCTAGGAAAGGAAACTTGAAGAGAGGTTTTAGAAGGTGGATTTTTGAAGAGAGCTTTGGGAAAGGAGTTTGAAAAGAGTTTTTAGAAAATAGATTTTTTAAGAGAGTTTTAGGAAAGGAGTTTAAAAAGAGTTTTTAGAAATGAACTTGAAAAGCAATTTGGAGAATGAATTGAGTATGGACTTTTAAAAACCTTTTAAAAAATGTATGGAGGCTAGGGTTTGAAGAAGCTAGAGAGAGCTAGGGTTTGGAGAGAGTTTGAGTTCTGTACTTCGAAAAGAAGAGTTTTTGGACTGAGTTTGTAGACCCTTTACATTTAAGGGGAGGCTCTGTATTTATAGACACGAGACTAGCCTGGCACCTGTTGTAGTGGCGCCAGGGCAAATTTACTACTAGCGCTACTAAGAGTGGTACCAAGCCAATTTTTGGCCTAGCATTACTGCTAGTGGTGCCAGCTACTTAGGAAATTTTTTAGGATGGAAAGTAATGTATCTTTTGACCCTTGATATGCAAGGCAAAAGATTTGGGCGCCTATATTAGTGATTACCATGTAAATTTTAGCCTGGCTTCACTAGAAATGACTCTGAAAGGTTTGAGAATGTTTTGAGAGGCCAGGAATGGTCCAAAAGGACAAAAATTGGTAGAAACCCTTGAAATAGTGTCCTGGAGGTAACGGATTTTAAAAACAAGGTCAGAATTGTCAAAGTGGTCAGTCGAGCCCTTAGTGGCAAAACGGTCAACTAAACCGGAAAACCACTGAAATTGACTTGGAATGTCCCACGAAGGGACTTGAGGGTTGGAAACACTATTTAGAATGTTTTGATGGAGTGCCGGTTTGATGCCCAAAGTTGATGTGGTTGAAAGAGGCGACCGGCCTACCAGGGGTAAAATTGTCATTTTGTATCGTGTTCACCGAAATAGAGTTGAAATGTTCCGGAAAGGTGCTAGAAGATTGAGAATACTATTAGAATCATCCTCAAGAGTTAACCGGTTTGATAGCCAGAGCTGGTGTGGTTCTCGGAGGCCCTCGAATGCTTAGGAGCAAAATAGTCATTTTGACCGGATAGTCTCAAAATTAGTCTGGAACCGACTGGAAGGCATTTGAACATGCTGGATCATCTTTGGGATAATCTTGGAAATGTGGACTTACTGCTCTAAGGACTTAGGTACTTTCTCGAGAAGCATGTCGGAAAGGGCCCAAGGGGCAGTTTGGTCATTTTTTACCAGAGTGGGCTAACAGGCACTAGTGTTGACCCGAGTTTTGAATGTTTCCGTTACTCTGACGGTCTGTGATGAGTTGGTTTCCAAAGGTACCTCATCATTTGGTAAACGTGTCACGGCCAAGAGGCGAATTCGGTCCTGTGACATAGGGGTTCTGCTGGCAATTCCCAATGTCGACCTATTTATGAGTGATTCTGTCACTCTGACTGTCACACCCCTAACCCAATTAGACATTAATTATGTCACATTAGGTGAGACGTGATCGCACAGGTCACCGTACCTGCGAACGACACCTTAACCCATACTCAA
The DNA here is from genome assembly GCA_033060915.1 of Euryodendron excelsum. Lineage (NCBI taxonomy): Eukaryota > Viridiplantae > Streptophyta > Magnoliopsida > Ericales > Pentaphylacaceae > Euryodendron > Euryodendron excelsum. Next base: position 15,310,748 of record CM065391.1, read on the forward strand.
AAAAATAAAAGAACGCAGCGGAATAAATAATACAATGAGAAAAATATAATAAACTCTCCAAAGGAATACATTACCACTGGAAAATAATCAACATCCTTTCACAAAATTCTTTACCATTATACAAAGTTAAAACATAATACCAAACCCAACGTCTATATAAAATTACAACCATGAAACTGAAAGTAAGACAATGGAGCTGTCCCAAGCCCCGTGACTAGACATCCTGACATCGACATGATTGCCACCACGGCAAGAACCAAGACTGCAGTGAACCAAACCGTCATCTCCAAGTTACCTGTCAAGACAGTCTGTGTGGGTGTGAGCTAATTGTCAACATACTCACGACAGATAATCAAACTCATAAAGAATGATAATAAGCACTCAAATGCATACAGGTAGAAATGATTAATATATATCTATCTCATGGATGTCTCAATGCAATGCATGTATCACCCACATGTGCGCGCAATTTTAGATAACGTTGGCCCAATATATTGATGGCGCGTTATCAAGGAATGCCCACCGTGGCACCCCTAGGCTAGTCCACCGTGACTAAGCCTTGGTTAACCCACCGTGGTTAACTCTCTCTAGTGCAATGCAAGGCATACAATATGAATGGTATGCAATGCCACCATATATATAAAATCATCAATGTCTCCACAGAGCTTCTCATATAATATCACTTCCACCTCATATATAAACACCTTCAACATCTCATATGCATTCACCACCATTATATGAAAATAACAATGCATTTAACATGAATAAGATTATCTCAAAATCCCACAATCCCACAATTAACACCAACACAGATAATAATACAAGCAATATATATTCACTTCTATATGAATAAGATTATCCTATGATCCCACCTGTCACCGCACACACACTATGTCAAAGATCACTTCGGGGTTGACGTTGAAGGATCTTGCTCTCCGTTAGCTCCTATCACCACAACCGTATTAGTTTAGGAAACTCAATGTATACTCCGATAATCATAGCTATAATGTCTACACAAACAAGTTATAACACTGAAATTATACATTAGAACTACTATATGCTAATCTCAATCACACTCCCAATGTAAAGCTAGAGTTGAAAAATACCAAAATACATCAAGTCCTCTAATCTGCCAAAACTGACACAGGCTTCATAATTTGGACATAACTTCGTGGGCTCATGCCCAAAAATTCTAAAACTTTAGAAATACCAACTAGACATATCAAAGAGTATCCAGACCAAATTGTACATTTTTTGAACATGCCTAAGTATTTATTTGGTATTTGCAAATACAGGGCAGTGCTGCAGAAACTCGAATTCAGCAGTAAATAGTCTATCTTTGATAAATTAATAACATAGGTAAACGACATCTAAATGATCTGAAATTTGGTACAGATTATCATCAACCTTTACCCTAGATACAGTAAAAATTTCATAATTTTTGGGCTACTCTAACTTGGTCGAATTCTCTGTTAAACCAGAGGTTACAGATCTGGGCATCAAAAATCTGCAGGGCCAGTCCCATTTCAAAAATCCACCATAATTCGAAATTACAACATTTTTAAGTGAATCCAAAACCCAAATGATCCTCATAACTCTAAATTACAGTGTTCAAAAATTCAGCCACAAATAAAATTTTTAGCTAGGTCGAAATGTCTCTAAACAGTAGCATTTTCATAGAGAATACTCTGTTAGGGCTGTCATGGGTGATTCTAAGTTTTTACCATGGAAGATCTCACCTCCATCCTCTTCCTTCCATGGCATGACTCATACAACATGTAATAATTAGAGAAAATAAGATGAAACAAGCATGATACTCACCCTAGATGAGGAAAACAAAGTGTAAGAAAGCTTCCTTAGATTTTTCCCCTCTTTTCTTCTTCTTCCTCTTTTCCACCGATTGCTCCTTCTCTCTTCAAGCTTCTCTCTCTCTCTCTCTCTATAACTCTATATATATATCTCTCTCTCTCTCTCTCTATAATGGCAGCTATCTTTCCTCTCTTCTCCCTCCCATCATGCTAACCACTCACCCCCCACCATTCTTGTTTTTTTCCTTCTTTTTCTTCCTTTTCTTTCTTCATTTGCCTCCTTGTCCCCCTTTGTCATCTTCCTCTCTTTCTCTCCACCGACACCCTCCCCTCCTCTCAATTAACTTCAATATAACATAATAATATATATCTCACCCCCCCCCCCCCCCCCCTTAGGTATTTTATACACCCACTTATTATATTTTAGGTATTTTATACATCTACTTATTATACTCACTCACCAATGTTTCACCATTTAACCATTTAACTTACCACTAATAAAATGATACAAGTGGCACACACAATTTATAATTAACCATGCAATATATGTAAATTAAATTAAATAAGCTAATTTAACTACGTTTACGATGCAATTCAACTAATTATAAAAATATGAGATTAGGGTTTCACACTGACGGTTGTGATGTTTGTGAGTATTTCCACCACTCTAATGGTGTACGTTCATTCCGGAGACTACCAGATCTCAGGACGCTGCTAGGTGGATTTATGATCTAATGAGTTAACTTTCTCAAAAGACATGTCAAATAACGGATATTCTATATTGGCAGGCTAGCAGACGCTAAAGGTAAACCGTTCTACCATCTCAGAGACTTGGGTTCCATCCAAGACGATGAGTTTGAAGGGACTTATCGTTCTGAAGAGTTTTTTTAGAAAACCTGCTGGACTGGATGGTCTTACCAGTTGCGGGATCAACTTTCTTGAAAGGTGTGTCAGGTTTGATCTGGATTGGAATTGGATTTAAAATTGAATTTGAGATTGAAATGGGGACTTAACGTCTCTAGGAAGACGTGCCAACTAGAATAAAACCAAGCAACGTCAGAAGGGCATTTTTTTCATTTTGCCTCTATTGGGCCTGATTGGCCCACGAAGAGATTGATTGATTAGACTGAGTTTGGAAATTTTGAATATGCATGCGTTAGTTTGAAAATGAGTCCGGTTGCAGAGGAGATTGCTGAGCGGACAAAAATGGAGTGCTTACAGCTGCCCGTCTTTTTCTGTCTTTGCTTGACGAAGGCAGAAAATAATAAAATAAGAGTCCCATGTTCACCGGAGGCGATAGGAGTGACGCACTTTGAAAATTTTTTAAAACCGAAGCTTGAAAATAGCAATTTGGCCCAAGGGGGCATTTAAAATTGAGTTTGGCCGAAAAAAGAGCAAAACTGCCCATATTTTGATAGTGGTTTGCCTTCGCACCACTGTTAGTGGCGCCAGGCCTAAAGTTAAAATGCAGCAAACTTCTGGTTCAAAGTTTTGCGGGTTTGCGAGATTTTCTTGAGTTTAAGTGTTCCTTCAGGTGTTTTGCAAGAAGATATACTTGAGCATTGAAGGAGTGAGTTTAAGAAATACCGGAGGGTTGCCAAAAGTAGTCATCGTTGCTAGAATAGTCATCAAAGAAGAAGATTTTGCCGAAGAACTCCAAGAGCTAAGTTTTTGTTTTTTCATTGATTTTTATGTGTAAAACTCTGTTTGAGTCATGTAAATAGTGGAAATTGATATTTTGATGTGTTTTGAACACTCTGGTGTAGTTATTTGTATGTTTCGATGCTTGGTTTGATTGAATTTGGGTAGTTTTATATGTTTATGTAAAAGGGGTTTTTGCAGAAATAGGGGATTTGCTTCTATAGCTTTGGGTATTGAGTTTTTCGGCTAGAGTTTTATACTATGTGCCTTAGAAAAATGTGTTTAACAACCGTATGAAATTTCGTGATTTTTTGAAAACTTTTGGATTTATTAATTTTTTGAAAAATAGAAAAATAGGTTGAAAAATAAGAAAAATTAAAAAATAATGGCAATATATAACTTTAACCTCTAGAACAATGTGAGAATATTTTAAAAAAACATTGGAAGTGATTTTGAAAAACTTTTATGACAATCTTGAAAACTCTTGAATTTTGAAAATTAGAACATGTCTTTAAAATTTTGAAAATATTGACAATGTGCACAGATTCTTTTGTGTGTGTTGATATTGTGTAATTGTGATATTGTGAAGTGCATTGTTTATGTCCTTTTGTAGTGTCGTGAGCATTGTTGGGACCATTTTTAAACGAAACTCTATCAAAATTTTTCAAAATTAAGAAAAGAGTTAGAGAATTTTTTGAAATGAAATCGTTTTGAAGGAAAAGGATATAAAACTATTGAGGGAGGAGCCTTTTTGGCGGAGAAGACCCTGAGAAACTCAGGGAGACCTAAAACTATTGGAAGAAAAACTTTAGGAAGCATTTTTTTAAAATGGAATTTTGCCTAAAAACTTTTGGAGGAAATATTTTAAAAGATTTTGAAAATGGATTTTAAATTTGGGAAACTGGGAAATTGATAAAGATTTTTGGAAGATCGAAAACTTGAGAAACTTTAGGAATTGATTTTGAATAAGACTTTTTGGAGGAAGAAGTTTTAGAAAACCTTCAAACTTGATTGGAGTAGAAATCTTTTGAAGTAGAAGTTTGAGATAGACTTTGATTGAAAATTTTTGAGATTTATATTGAAATGAACTTTTGATTTTGAATTAGAAACTATTGTGGTTTGAAACTTAGACAAAACGTGTAGAAAATTCATTTTGACTTGAAATTTGAACATTTGAAGGCAAAATGTTTAGAAAATTCATTTTGACTCGAAGTTGAAAATCTTTTGAAAGCAAAATGTATAAGAAATTCATTTTGACTTGAAATTGACATTTTTGAAGACAAAATGTATAGAAATTTTATTTTGACTTGAAAATTGAATTTTTGAAGACAAAATGTATAGAAATTCATTTTGACTTGAAAATTAAATTTTTTACAGACAAAATGTGTAGAAAATTAATTTTCACTCAAAACTTGACTTTTAAAATCAAAATTTGTAGGAAATTCGTTTTGACCTAACATTTGAAATCTATTTTTTTTTAACTTTTTTTTTTTATGTATCTCTTACCTTTTGAGCTATACTTAACATATGTCAACATTCTTACCTTGACTTCTAGAATGGCAAACGCGATTTTGAGTCGAATGAGAGCTTGGCATGACAACTATCCTCCAGATGAGCAGGACATCTTTTGCCATTTCTTTTATTGGGTGACTTCACTCCTGTCGGTGAAGCTTGTTCCAGGATTCATGAAGGTAGTGATTCCCTGTTGGCAGCTTAGCTTATCTCTTTTTTGCTTCGGGGAGTATGAGCTTACCCCCACTCCTCACGAGTATGGTTTTCTTCTTAGTTTTCAAGATGATTCTGCTAATATTGTGGGACCCATCTTCCCTGACAGTTGCATCACGATTATCTCATCCCAGCTTGGACTCCGGCGCGTAGTTCTTTCGTCTAACTTTCTGCCTCAATTTCCTTACGTTCTAGTGGAGTTCCTATTTTCTCGCTTTGAGTTTTTGATGGGTATGAGAGCTTATTTGGATGAGAAGCATACTTCTCAGGACTGGTCTATTTCCCGTGTGGTTGCTCTAGCTCTGCTTCTTTTGAACTTCTTGATGTTTCAATGGGGAGATGATTTGGTTGACTACCGATTATGTGCATTGCTCGCCAGGCTTCCTGAGGGGCACTCCCATGCTCCCATGGTTGTGGGGGAGACCTTTGTGAGCCTTACTAGATTTCAGCAGAGGGTTGATGCTAACTTTCGAGGATGTACTGCTCTTTTCCAGCTCTTGGCGATCGGGCATTTATTTATTACTCCTTTATTCCAGCATATATGGTACCCCGAGCTTGACCATATATGCTCCTTGGTGAGATCTCAAAGAGCTATCGTGGATGATTAAAGGTTCCCATAGATTGTCACGGCATGGGCTAACTACGTTCGGAGCATGGGGTCGGGTCAGTCGGTATTCAAGATTGGTTGGTTGGTACTACTTAAGAGTTTGACCTCTCGAGTGGGCCTACGAGGTATTGACCCCTTTTTTGGGATTTGAGTTTTGCGACAGCTTGGTAGGAGTCAGGACATCCCCTATCTGGCATCAGTGATAGAGTTTACCCTTGTCTTTGAGGCAACAATTTCGAGAGCATTGGTAGAGAGAGTCATAGACATATGAAGATCTTTGCTTCCTCACGTGGATGCTGACGGGCCCTTTTCTGACATACCCCTTGGGAATGAGAATTACCATTATTGGCTCCGATGATATATGTTAGGTCCTAGCAGGCTTGGGGATCTACTCTTTGAGACTCTTTTATCTCATGTGGGGTACACAGACTTCTTAACAGCTATGATTGTTTAAGGATGTCGTCATAAGTGACAAAACCAAAGATTGATACAGGTGTTGTATAATCAGTTGAGGGCGAGAGATATTGAGATAGCTTCCTTAGAGATATAGCTACCAACAGCCAGATTGACACACGATAGCCTACTGTTGAGTACTGTGTGGGGATACAAGCAGTCACGAGGTGCCTTACACGTTTCCACTCCTTCAAAGGACGAGACTACTGATATCCAGCCATTGCGGGAGACTGTGGAGTCCCTTACCCAAGAGAGGGACATGCTTCTAGCTAGATGTGCAAACCATGAGCAGGGCCAGCTTGGATCATCGACAGTTGGTGCTTCTTCAACTACTCCTCTTACAGGTGGTGAGCCGGTTGATCCTTCCCTAGTTGATTCCTCTTCTGATGATGATGGAAAGTGATATATTTTTGCCCCTCGCTCCTAGATTTATTGATTCCTACATTTATAGAGAGATAGACTCCATTTTAGTATTTTATACTTTTTTCCGCATGGACTTGTAGCCCTTCATATATCTGTGATGCTTTTCCTCCGTATTTAGTACAAAAAACAGGCTTGAGAAAATTTAAATGAAAAATTATTCCTTTTTGTTTGATGCTTTGACTGACTTATTGCCCCAGGAAGGGAACCTTTGCTTTTTTTAACCTTAACTGGACTAATTCGGAGAATGTTTTTCAAGACATCTTCTGACTTCCCCACTGCTGCTTCCCCCCCCCCCCCCCCCTTTTTTTGCTATTTTTAGTACTAGCGCTCGTGAGTGTTTTCACCAGTCCCAACTCTCTCATTTTTGCACCAAAGCTGCTTTGTAGGTTTTCGCCAAGGTCGATAGTGCTGTATCATGCCACATCCCTACATTTTTACCTACGGTGCCCTCTCGGGTTTTCACTGCATCCTTGGGAATGTGCTTATTTTCTCTCTTCTTTCTCTCTTTCCTTCACCAGGTCTCTGACTTTTGTTCAGAAGTTTTTGACTACTACTTGAGCCATCTCCCAGCTTTCTTTGCCAAGATCGTTTTCTGGTGTGCTCATTTGGACTAAGCAATTTAATCCAGATCTAAAAGGACTTTAGGGTTTGTGACATCGGTTTCTATATTGGAAGAGAAGGAAAAGGGCTCAAACCTACCATTCTACTTTGCTTTTGATATAAGTGATCATTGTTGATGATTTTGGTCTACTAGCACTTTTTTGAGTTTTTTTTATAAATAATAGTGCTTTGTGGACTTGAAATAATGGCGCTCTGTGGACCCCTACCTTTTTCCTCTTTTTTTTTTTTTTAACGCAGTTTCCTTGGCAGTTTACTTCAACCTAGCACGATCACCAGGTTAGAAGGCTTCTTTGAAAGAAAGTAACAGGCTCTAAGGGTTTGATAAAGGTTGCTTTTGACTGTATGGGAGATGAAACAAGGGCCTCTCGCCATTTCAAAATTAAATTGCTTAGTCCATAGAGTTTTACCACTGAAATTTTGACTGTGTCTGATTGATTAGCTGAGATTAGGGAAAGTAAATTTTATTGCTTCCGAATAGAAACCAGAGATATAGTTTTTGGAATCATATGTAATAACGTTTGACAGCATCGGAGTTCAACGGACTAGGGAATTCTCGGTCGTCCATTTCCTCCAAAATAAGAGCTCCTTCGAACAGAGATTTCTTGACTATGAAAGGCCCTTCGTAATTCGTGGGCATGCTATCACGGGTACCCGAATATAAAACCGATACCCGAAAAACAAATATGTAGTAGTGCAAGTAAGGATCGTTCCCATGCAGAGTGTTTAGCCTAGTTTTATACTATGTGAACAAGGATTGGGGGGTTTTAGATTTGATGAAAACTATTTTAATAGCCACAACAACGAAAAAATTCATATTAAAGTATTGAAATCAATTAAAAGAACAAACCTTGGTCTTGGTCAACATCCGCCATCAGAATTTACAACTGATCATCGATGCAAACATATCAATTCACACATTGAATATTCACTGCCAGAATTACCTTCCTATCTCTCCTTAGTTGTAGTTAATCAGAAATAAGCGATCTGATTAACCCTAACTATTAAACAACCCAGGAAAAACACATGAGGTTTAATCTAGCAGTAGACTTAAGAATTAGAGAGATCGATGAAACTAAACAACACAAGCACAAGCGGTTGCATTTAATTTAGTCGAATGCCCTTCCTAAGATATAATAATTCCCAACGCAATAAATCATTAAATCTCAGTTGCTTCACAAATCAGAGGAATCAAACAATTACAGATTTGATATCTAACTCAGCATTAGATTGCAATGATTAACAAACTAGTAGGCCTCTTAGCAATTAAACAACACAATCATGAAAATAGGCATAGAATAACATTCGATACTCAAAGCATAAATCGAATAATGAAAACAAATTAGATCTCACAGTTTATTATTAATTCCGAGATCTCTGTCTCCTTTGACCAAGATTCAAAGTTTAGCCATGCAGGGCTATGAAAACAACTCAAATAATAACCTTCAATAATACGAAAAATGTCAACAACCCTAGAAAGAAAACAGTCGCAGCTTTTATAGGCTTCTGAAAATCTGCATCTGCACATGACCGTTCGAACCCCCTTGCCACCGTTCGAACGAATTGGACTACCATTCGAACGGTACGTTGAACGCACTTCGAACCTGGTCTTAACGTGTATCCGTTTGACGTAGCGTTCGAACGCATCTTCCACCATCCGAATGCATCTTTGGACCGTTCAAACGCCTCTTCGAATGCTGGATGTATTTTTGCTCGAATTTGTCCCTTTTCAGCTAGGATCCTCTTTTTGGGCATTTCATGACACCCTAAGTCAAAATATAAGAATAGTGAGTGCCTTTAGGTACCAAACAAGTATAAAAAATTAAACATTACGGGATAAAAATATGATATTTGCATTCTCATCAAATTCCCCCACACTTAACCTTTGCTCGTCCTCGGGCAAAACTCAAACTCCCTTTCCTAAGATATCAAAGTCTCAACAAAGAACAACCAAACTCTTCAAAACTCATAACATATCATGAATAATATTCTCGAACAACTTACAATCACTTAGCACGCATTTCCACTTAAAGATGGAGTAAACTAAATATGTAGACCCTTACAGATATAAACACTCTACTCTCGTGTATTTAAAGGGTATGTGTATCACTCAAATTCATTCCAATGGAAATGATCTACCATAGGCTCGCATATCTTCTCATTCTCCATCACTAAGATCACATACAGAACACAAAACATAAGGATTTTTCAAGGGTTATAACGGGTTTAGGATCAAGGTGGGAAATATCTGGGAATGTAGCTCAAAAGCCGTCGAAACTAGTGAAGCAAAAATGAATCAACCCAATTTCGAATATATAAAACATATAAAACCAATCACTCCATTTAACAACTTCTATCTTTGTATAAATCCCATATAAACAGGCCCATCTCTTAGAATTTTAGGAGTAATTATGAACATGGATAATTTGTAATATTAAAAGTAATTTCGTCCATCACTTCCCTTCTCTATTTTTTTTTTCTCTTACTTCTTTTTCTTTTTTTTTTCTTTTCAAAATTACATCAACAATGGAACTCATGAATTGAGAATGAAAACACATTCCTTTTCACCAACCATAGCCTTACCACAGTTCTGGACACCCCCACACTTATTTCTTGCACAACCATACATATCATAAGGATGAACAATGCTCCACTAGCTCTACGGCTTGGGTAAAGGCAATATTATTTTTTGGGGTTTAAAGCTTGTAATGTGGGTTCATAATAATGACATATCAAGCTCAAAGGGGTTCACAAAGGGAAAAATTAATTACAAGGTAGGCTATTTGGCTTATGTAGCTTATAACAAAGATGGCCTTAATCATGTTCATACATGTATGTGTCAATATGACCTCAAAGAGAATCAAGGCAAGTTCTAGAGAAACAAATCCAAGGAAAAATATCTCACATGAAATAAATAGTGAGTGATATGGATGTGTCAGTCTAAAGGTTCAAAATCTCATTGGCTTTTATCTACCAAATTCAATCACTCCAATCTCAAGTAAAATAACTAGACTAATTAATTCTAAGTTGGAAGATTACTTATTCAATCATGTTATGAATTCTTCAAGCTTAATTGAATCTTGTTATTGTTTTATTTATTATTATTATTATTATTTATTTATTTTAAACAAATATGAAAACACAACCTAAATCCCCTCCCCACACTTAAAACTTACATTGTCTCCAATATAAAGTAAAATGCAAAGAAAGGGCAGAGATAACTAATATATAAATGTGAAAATAAGAAAAGAAAAATGAACTTCCCTTAGGTTGCCTCCCAAGCAGCGCATTCCTTTATTGTCGTGGGCTCGACTCCATGCTTCCTTCTTCAATCGTATAGGTCGGATCCTTAAGTTCTAATTTCTCCACATTCTCGACTTGGAAACATTCATGGAATTGCTTAAGTCAATGGCTAAGCTTTGAATTTCAACTGCACCATAAAGAAAAACATTAGTAACAAGAAAAGGTCCAATCCAACGAGAACGCAACTTACCCGGAAACAAACAAAGCCAGGACTGGTATAGAAGAACTTTCTGACCAACTTTAAACTCCTTCCTAGAAATCATCTTATCTTGAAAAGCTTTCGTCTTTTCCTTGTAAATCCTTGCACTCTCATAGGCATCAATGCAAATTTCCTCTAACTCTTGTAATTGCAATTTCCTATGTTCTCCACTTTTATCCATCCTCATGTTAAAACTCTTGATAGCCCAATAAGCTTTGTGTTCTAGCTCAACTGGAAGGTGGCACGGTTTTCCAAATACCAATCGATAAGGTGACATACCAATAGGCGTTTTATATGCAGTCCTGTACGCCCACAAAGTATTATCTAATCGCAAACTCCAATCTTTCCTACTGGAATTTACCGTCTTTTCAATGATGGACTTGATCTCTCGATTTGACACTTCCGTTTGTCCACTAGTTTGCGGATGATATGAAGTTGACACCTTGTGCGTTACATGGTACTTTCTTAACAAAGTCGCCACATTTCGATTGCAAAAGTGAGTACCTTGATCACTTATTAGAGCTCTTGGGATTTCAAACCTGGAGAATATGTTAGATTTGATAAAATTAGTGTAAGCACCCCATTTTTGACGGCTCGACGGTCTCCACTCCGTCCAGACTTGTGTTCAAGTCAATATGGACATATTTCAAATCAAATTAACTTTCTAAGTCTAATCCTGTCAATTCATCGCTTCGCAGGCCCTACCAGGCCCAAATAGAGGCATAATAACCAAAATGCCCTTAGAGGCATTGTCCTTTCTAATTCCAAAACAGGCACGTCTTTCCGAAGACGATAAGTCCCCTTTTCCTTTCCAATTCCAATCCCTCTCTCGAGACAGTTGATTCCTCGAGACGGTAAATCTATTCCAAATCAGGCACGTCTTTTCGAAGACGGTAAGTCCCCTTTCCAATTCTAAATCAGGCGCGTCTTTTCGAAGACGGTAAGTCCCCTTTCCAATTCCAAATCAGGCGGGTCTTTCCAAAGACGGTAAGTCCCCTTTCCAATTCCAATTTCAATTCCAATCCCTCTCTCGAGACAATTTATTCCTTGAGATGGTCCAACGCGTTTTTCGAAAAAAATCTCTTCGAAACGATAAATCCTTTTAAACCTGTCGACCGGGACGAGACATTAAGTCCCCTAGATGGTAGAACGGTCCACCTTTGGCGCCTGCTAGCCCGCCAATACAGAAATGTCCATTTAGGCACGCCTTTCAAGAAAGTTGATTCTCAGGCGCTAAGTCCCTTTAGCAGCTTCCCGAGATCAGGCAGTCTTGAGAATGATTGCGAACCATCAGAGTAGCGGAAATACTCTCAAGCATCGCAACCATCAGAGTAACAGAAATACTCGCAAACAGGTCGATATAGGGAATTGCCAACAAACCCTTGTATCATGCGACAGCCATCAGAGTGACGGAAACACTTAAAACCCAGGTCAACACCAGTGCCTGCTAGCCCACTCCGATGAAAAATGACCAAACTACCCCTTGGGCCTTTTTTGGTACGTTTCTCGAGAACACACTTGAGTCTTCAAAATGGTAAGTCCAACCTTCTAAGATTGTCTTAAAAGCAATCCGGCGCGATTAGGTGCCTTCTAGTCAGTTTTGGGCCAATTCCGAGACTTTCCGGTCAAGATGACCATTTCGCCCCTAGGCATCCGAATGCCCCGGGAACCAAACCGGCTTTGGGTATCAAACCGGTAACATTGCGAGAATGCTTCTTATAGTATTCTCAACCTTCCTCTATCTTTTCAGATCATTCTGAGTCAATTCCGGTAAACCCGGTGTAAAATGACCGTTTTGCCCCTAGTAGGCCAGTCGCCTTTTTCTAGCCACACCGGCTCTGGGTATCAAACCGGTAACCTCCTGAGATTGCTTCTTATAGTATTCTCAACCTTCCTCTATCTTTTCGGATCATTCCGAGTCAGTTCCGGCAAACCCGGTGCGAAATGACTGTTTTTCCCTTAGTGGGCCGATCACCTTTTCCGACCACACCGGCTCTGGGAATCAAACCGAAAACCTTTGGGAACATTCTAAACAATGTTTCCAAATCTCAAGTCTTCTTTCGGGACATTCCGAGCCCATCTTGGCAACTTTTCGGCCTGGTTGACCGTTTTACCCCTATGATCCGCTCAACTCCTCTAACACATCCTATCCTCATTTTTCAAGACAAATACCTCCGGGACACTATTATAAGTGTTCTTGCCCTTTTTTTGGCCTTCTGGGCCAATCCCGGTCCCTTAAATCATTCCTAGACTTTCCGGAGTCACTCCTAGTGAAGCCAGGCTAAAAATTGCATGGTAGTTACTAGTACAAGCGCCCAAATCTGTCAAAGATACGTTGCTTGCCGACCTTAATAGTTTCCTAATTGGCTGGCGCCACTACTAGTGGCGCCTACCAATATTTGGCCTGGCACCACTCCTAGTGGCGCCAAAAGCATTTTTGGCATGGTGCCAGTGCAACAGGTACCAAGTCTATCCCATCTCTATAAATACAGAGCCTCCTCCAGTGTGAAAAGGGTCCACAAACTCAATCTAAAAACCCTAATTTTCGATACACAAAGCTTGTACACTTCCTAAACCCTAGGTTCCTTAGGTTTTCCAAACCCTAGGCACCATACACAAACCCTAGCCTCATATACATTCATACACACCCCTATACACTTATACACTAGCCTCCAACCCTCCATTGAAGACTTGGAGTTCTGCAACTACGAAGATTTGAAGACCAAGACAAAGCTCTCAAAGACTGAAGTGAAGACCGAAGAAAAAGCAAGAAAGCAAGGCACGCAAAGCCAAGCAAAATAAAGAAGACACAAGGTAGGCTTTCTATTTAAATTTCCGCACTTCCCCCCTCTCTCTTCTCTCTCCTAACCCACTTGGGTTTTCTCTATTTTAATCCCCCATCTCTTTCCCCCCCCCCCCCCCCTTTCTTTGCATGCTTGAAATAAGGGGACTCCCGGTCCATGTGTAGGATTAGACTATTGGAGGGTCACCATGTCGGGGGCTTTCTTGTAGTCTAACCGGAGACCACGTGGGTTCGGCCCCCTTGATTATGTGGTAAAGCCTTAACCTTGTATGTTCGTGACCCCAAATTTGTATTGTGCATATCATGATCTTGCATCTTCCAAAAATCGTTTTCAAACTCGTTTTCAAAGCTTGCATTAAACTTGTTTTCAAAATTGCATCAAAATCTCTTTGTTCAAAACTTGTTTTCAAAATCACAATCCTAAGGTGATTCTAGCCTTTCCATGGCTAGGGTTGCTTTAGGAAAGTGTTACATTTAAAGTGACTTTCATGGTCCATATTTTCAAACCTTTGTTATTTTCAAAACCACTTTCCTAAAGTGATTCTGGCCTTCTTATGGTTAGAATCACTTTAGGAAAGTAAGACATTTTTATACCTTCTCAAAACTCTCTTTTCAAAAATCTCTCTTCCTAAAATCTCTTTTTCAACATACTTTCCTAAAACTCTCCTTTCCAAAGTTGTTTTTAAAAACTCCCTCCAAAAATCTATTTTTCAAAACTCCCTTTTTCAACTCCTCTCCAAAATACTCTCCCCAAAATCCACTTTCTAAAAACGCTCCCTAAAAATCTTTTCAAAAACTGTCTCCAACAATCTTGTACCAAAAATCTTTCTAAAAACTCTCTTCCCAAAATCTTCCTTCTAGAAACTCCCCTCTAGGATTTTCCTTCTAGAAACTCCCCTCTAGGATTTTCCTTCTAGAAACTCGTTTCCAAAAACACACTTTCCAAAAACTCATTTTTTTAAAAAAAAATCTCTTTCCAAAAACTCTATCTTCAAACACACTTTCCAAAAACTCCTCTCTAGGATTCCCTTCTAAAAATCTTCATTTCTAAAAACGCACTTCCCAAAAATCTCTTTTCTTGATGCCCAAGTTAAGCCTTAGAACTAACAATTAGGAAACCCTAATTTTCTTTCCAAAAATATGGTTTTTAAACTTGCCTTAAAACTATAAGTTTCCAAAACCTATTTTTCTATGCCAAAACTATGGTCTTCCAAATCTAGGGTTTCGAAAACCTCCCTTTCCAAATCCTTGTCAAATCAAATCTTCCTTTCAAGAAACCAAATCCAATCTTTCCGTTTAGGAAACTAGATCCTATCCTCTATTTTTGGAAACAAATTCAAACCTTCTCTTTTAAAAACAAAATCCAATCCCTTATTTTAGGTAATAGGAATCTTAACCCTCCCTAATTTAAATCTTTCCTAATTCACCTATTTCCTAATCTTCTACTTTCCTAAATCTTAAGTTTCCAAAACTTGAACATAAAAATCTTTCCTAAATTTTAAAGCTCAACTTCCACATCTTTCCTAAATTCAACCCTTTCCTAATTCTACCCCTTTTCAAATCTTAATTTTTCAAATCTTCCTTAAGCTCAAACATTTCCTAATCTCAAGATTTTCTAAAACTCAAACTCTAAAACTTTCTAAATCTTAAACTTTCTAAATCTCAAATCTTTCCAAATTCAAAGTTTTCTAAATTCAAAAGTTTCTTAAGTTAAATCTTTCTAAACCCAAATCTTTCTTAAATTCTAAACTTTTCTAAACTTCAAATCTTTCCTAGTCTAAAACTTTCTTATTTTCAAAACTTCCTTATTTTCAAAACCTTTCCTATTTCAAAACCTTTCTTAAAATGAAACTTTCTTAATTCAAAACTTTCCTAAGTTGAAATTTTCTTAATTCAAAACTTTCCTAAGTTGAAACTTTCTTCAGTCAAAACTTTCCTAAACTAAAACTTTCCTAAAACGAAACTTTCCTAATCCGAATCTTTCTAAAATTCTAAGCTTTCCTAATCTTTCAAGTCCAATATTCAAGTCAATTCTTCTCTAAAATCTTTCCAAGTCAAATCTAATCCTTCTTTTCTAAGTCCTTAAGTCTAGGTTTCCTAAAACAAAGTTTTCCAAAGTCAAGTCTTTTCAAATCTTCTAATCAAATTTCAATCTCTCAGTCTTCCAATCCAATTTCCAACTCAATCTTTTTCTTCCAATCATATCTTCTATTTTCCAATTGGACACTTGTCTGAACTACGACTGACCTGATTCCTCCAAAAGGATACGTAGGCAACCCTCATGGGTGCGGTCTCCATATTTTCCAAATCTCAAATTCCACAATCTTTTCAAATCTCTAATCTATTTTCAAAATTCCAATTTCAAATTTCTGTTTCCAAATCTCTATTTCTAATTTGTCAAACTTTTCAATTTCAAATCTATCCTTTCAAATCTTTCTTCTAAAATCAAATCAAATTCTTCTTTTCAAATCTATTTCCGAATCAACTCTCTTTTCTTGCACTCGCATATCATGCATCATGTTTTTCTAAACTTTATTTTCGAAAGAGGATAAGATTGAACATTTGTTAGTTGAAGACTCTCATAGGTGAATCTAGGGTAGATTGACATGTAGGTACCGAAAGGGCGGGGTAGGGTGATGGCTTAGTGTGTCTTCCCTACACGTAACCAACCTCCAAACCTAGGATCACTGTTTTCGAAAGACCAAAATGGAGTTATTTTCAAAAAAATAGCTAAATGTTTTCCAAAAGTTGCCAAACAACCTATTTTCCTAAAAACCCTCTCTTGAGGAGATGTTTTCAAAATCGTTTTCTAAAACCCTAAGTGTAGTTTTCGGATTATGCTTAGTTTTTAGGTGACCTAACTCACCTTAATCAAGTTCGGTGGCGACTCCAAATGTTTTCCAAAAGCCCTTTATTCAAATCAATTTTCAATTCAAACCTAGTCGCACTCATTCTTCTAGGAGGGTGAGTTCTAGCAAGAAAGTACAGTGTTTTTCTCGCTTGTGTGTGTATTCCTTGAGTGCGAAAAATCTGGGCGCGACAATCAGCAACAACTTTAGAATCATCAGTCCTGGTAGCTTTAGCTTCCACCCATTTCGAGACATAATCAACAGCAAGCAAGATATAAACATAACTGAAAGATACAGGAAACGGTCCCATGAAATCAATGCTCC